>CM008282.1:4624433-4687351 GCA_002319775.1 Fagopyrum tataricum
CTTTCTTGTTCTTTCAAGACCGCGAGCTCTTCCACTGACCTTTTTCCTGATATCATTTAATAAACTATGAGTTGAGAACATTATACATAAACTCAGTAATATGAGAGACATCCTCGCTTACATTCAATGCTGCATAGTTTAATTTTAAAGGTCGGTATTGCATAATTAGGGCCTGTTTGGTATCCATATCTTATGTTTAGTATAAGAGTAGATATCAAACTGATATCTTGATGTACTTCTAATACACATTTTCTCCTGTTTTGATATGCTCCAAAAAATATGGGTATCAAATATCTAAAATTGCTCCTACCTCTTCTACTCTTCCTCTCCTAAGCAAAGATATCATACATCAATCTCATACCCATATCTTGATATCTCATATCCATATCTTGATACCCATATCTTAATATCTTAATATCTAAATATGGATACCTAACAGGCCCTTATGATATAACAAAAAAGGGAAAGAGTGCAAGAGGAAAGAAATTACTGAAGATGAGAAAGACCTACTTTTTGGCTTCCTCGCGGTATTTTGTATCAATCTCTTTGTTGGGCACGTATTTAGGCAAGCTCGAAGGATCACATGCATAAGGCTCTGTTGTGAAGTACTATATATTAACAATGAAGAGAATGTGATTAGATTGAATTTTATTTAGGAAGAATGAAATTTTCAAAGTAATCTGAACTTTGTGACTGTTCTTTCATAAGAGAGGCAATTATTACCTCAGAAGCAAGAGCAGAGGAAGCAGTACCGCGCTTGTAAGGCTCAACAGAAAGTAACATTTCAATGAGGGTTGCAGCAGGTGTTGGCAAAACTTTACATGTTTCATGAAAAGAACTGTCATAGTGATTTTGTGGTTTAAAGAGAGTTGCATGAGGAAGTCTAGACTTTTTCCAGTATTCATCCGGTGGTGACCCACAAAGCTTGAAGATTTTATGAAGCTGTTCAACCTATTCATCACAAAACTCAGAAATTAAACATCAAGGGCAACATTCAAAAAAAAAAAATTTAAATGACATGTATTTGACTGGATAATCACCTCAGTTCTCCCTTGAAGCAGAGGCTTCCCAAGAAGAATTTCCGCAAACACACAACCAACACTCCATAGATCCACAGAAGGTCCATAATCAGTTGCCCCTAACAGAAGTTCAGGTGGGCGATACCACAAAGTCACAACGCGGCTTGTCAAAGGTTGTTTATTTCCAAAATTTGAGAAATTGGCTAACCCAAAATCAGCAATTTTAAGAATCCCTTCATTATTTATCAAAATGTTGGCTCCTTTGATATCTCGATGCATTACTCCAAGAGAATGGCAATGCTCGAGCCCAGACAAAAGCTGCTTCATATAGCATTTGACCTGCCAAATATTAAATTTTAACATGTAAAATAATTTTCAAGATTTTGTCATGAAATTCACTAACAGTAGTGATAAGGCAAACCTGTGATTCAGTGAAGTTGATTTCCGGGCAAGACCGAAGTCCTGAAAGATCATGCTCCATGTATTCAAATACAAGGTATATACTGCAAGATAATCTAGATGTGATTATGCCCTCCAACTTTATAATATTAGGATGATTGAGCCTCCTTAGAATTATAATCTCTCTTGCCATGAATCGAACACTTTCCGGCTCAAAGTTATCAAACCGAACCTTCTTCAAGGCAACCATTTTTCCTGTATCAAGGTCACGTGCTCGAAACACACTACTGTATGTACCTTGTCCAATCTAAAAAAAACAATCATGTAGATACTCAGCCTAGATAAACTAAACAGTTACCAAAAAAGGAACAAATTGATGTCATGAACAGTTTCCAAAATTACAAATGTAGAATAAATGGAGGACCAGATAAGGTATAGTCTTGTTAGTTGTTACTGTCCTTGTTCTTTTGAATTCTTATCTACAAGTTATGAATGCAATTTACTACCATCCATTTAGATCCACATTGAAACTTGAATTAAGTTGCTACTTGATACACACCAAAACCCTAATTAAATCTTTCCCAGCCTGGTTGGCATTGTCAAGTACTTGCTGTTCATGTTCAGATAAGCTGCTCTTTACCATTGGAAAGCTGAAAATGCATACAGTTGTCCGCATAAAACATACGGAAAAGAAACAAAAACAAATATGGTTAGGATTTCATTTTCAAAGAGCTATTGACGGTATTTTCAGTGTCATTTATGCACATATTATAAATATAAACACCAATAAATATTTATTGCTTTTTTAACGAAAGTAGAGGCGACCCACAAAACCAAACTTATTGGTATACTTGTAGAAATAATTGATCTTTTCTAAATAAAGTTACTTTTAAGTTTTTAACTACTTTAATTTCAAGTTAGTAAAAAAAACAGAAATTGGGTAAAAAGTAAAAATAGCACCTTTTCGAGCTTCTCGTAACAATCGGCACGGAGGGGGACCCACCCCTGGATAGCATCGCCAGCGACGGCGCTGAGCCAAGCCGGCCAACCGGCGGCGACCTGCTCACCTTCAACATACTTGTGCATATTCCCCAACCGGAAACTCACCGTCCCACTCCCACCTGGCGTCCTCGTCGGCTTCATGATCCCGATATCTCCGGCGACACCCTTACTCTTCGCCGACGACATCGATTTCTCCGATTCAACCCGATTATTCTCCAAATCCGACACCGCATTTCCTCCTCCGGAAGATGAATCCAAAGCAGGGGTGACTAACACCGCCTCCTTCGACGTCACACAACCCATTTTCTGGAATCGAGACTAATAAAGCGAAATCACATGAGAAAACAATCAAATGGGTAGACCGGATTTAGGGTTTGGAGGTTACCCAGATCGGAAAACGGGTGTGAATGTATCTTGTATAATTGCTGTTGTTTGTTTAGAATGAGGAGACACACGCGGTGAGAGATAAAGGAGAAGAGGAGAGTCAGAGTATTAAATTCCGGCAGAGTGGGGTTGGGGTTGTAAGCTGAAGGAGAAACTTGAGGGAAAGCAGCGGGAAAAAAGAGGGTTACTGTAAATCTGTATTATTGTGTACCCAATCCATTCAATACTTTAGGCTTTGTTTGCTCTGCTCAAATTGTAGGCGTGTGACGACCATTATAATCACTTCAACTTCAAATATTATTCTTTTCGTACATTTTTTAAATAATATAAAATCATTACACCGCTTAATTCACAAAGAAATATTTTACGACATTATTAAATAAAAATATTATAGTTTTTCGAGTTATATATTCTATGGGTTGTGTGTTGATCAACTTATATGAAAATACATCTCGTTTTATGTATTTAATTTTATAAGTGTTACTATGAGATATTGTGAATCGTTATATCCATAATTATGTCTAAATATGAATCGTTGGGAATCGACATTGAGTTATATGAAATCATGTATAGTGTAAGGTAGCATGTGAAAGGAAGTGAGTAATATTTTTTGCTTGTTTTTGAAGATTTGTGGTGTATAGGTTTGAAACGTGTTCCTCAGACTTGACTTCCCCACCTAAAACTAACATTACTTTGTTAAAAATCTATGAGGTGTTGGTAATAAGTAAAATTGGATTGGAATTAGAGATATAATTGAAACAAAAAAAATTGTCTGGTTCGATTTTTAAAAATATAGCATTTGATTAAAATTGTAAATTAAAATTTTGAATAAAAATATTTGATGTCATAAAATAATAGTCGGTCTTATAAGTTATATATCAATAAAGGTCTATAGTTTCATAATCTATAGACATTTATTAATGTAGTTAATGTAGATGTTGACGTAATCACCCCATGATTTTTTTTTCGAAATAACTTTTTACTAAAATACTAATTAAGTCAATAAACTTGTTTTTTTCTGCCAAAACTAGATTATTAAAAATTATTTTTTCCTGTAAAAATTTGATCAATATCAAATTATAATAATAAAAAAAATTAAAAATTAAAATAAATTTAGTACAGGTGTTCTACAATTCGATGAAAATTATATAAGCACGGACTATGATTGTTGGAATTTACACACTATAATTCAAATAAAATTTTGAACTAATAAAATGAATATTTGTAGCATCCAATATCATAGTTGGTACAAACTAAAATTGTGTTGTAAATAAAAAAATTTACATTTTAAAATATATAGATTTTTAGGAGCTTTTTAAATAATTTTAATCTTAATTAAGGAGGTAATTGAAAAGATTTTTTTGATAAAACTCATATAATAGCATTTTGAGATTTTTATGTAGATTCAATCCAAGTATGTCATTATTTAACCTCTTAAATACATTATTCAAAATCTATTCACAAATGTATTTTCAATAACACTTAACTAGATTATTCAACAGATTTATATTTTATAAAATTTAAAAAAAACTTATCCAAAAAAAAAAAATTAACAATTAAAGATATTCATTTTGTACTAAAAGGGTGAAGAGTTTATTGAGAACAAATTGAATAGTTGGATCGAAGTCCAAAAAACTTCATATTGTAATAATAGAAGAAGCAAGACATGGGAAACGAAGAAAAATATGGAATGGGAGAGGTCATCACTTGACTTTTTAAAACTGAATGTTGATGGCTCATATTTGAGCATAAAAGTCTATCTAAAACCGCATGAAATTGATCTATGAAAGTTGAAACGATCGATGGATATTCTTATAAGTCTTAACTAAATTGATCAAAAGCGCATAAAGTTAAAATTGAAGAAGATAAACTGTATTTTAAGAATTTGGAAACCAACTTGACAAATTGAGATTTGACATGTAAAATCGGTATATTTTAAAAACATATAATTTAAAAAGTTAACAAAGTGAACGATACTTTTAACGTTTTTGATCGGTTGTTTATCGTCGTCATGTTGATATTCCTCAAAATGTTGAAGATATCATCATATATGATATGGAGTACTTTTCAATGGTACTAAGGTGGGTTCGCACGATATGAAGGTCTTGATCACGAGATTTTTTTTTCCGTATTCAACAAGCTCTTAAATTATTAGATTTTGTTTTGATAACGAAAAACGGTTAGATTGACTTATATTCTAGAGATAGTTCAACATAAAACATCATGGTAGATGAGAACACGAAGTTCGTCGGAGTCGTCGAAAAAATTGGTGTTAGGGGTTGATTTTCTCAAACGGTCAGCAACAACATTAACTTCTCTGAAAACGCGCTTAATATGGGGTCCGTTTGATAGGGTAAGATTACGTAAATGAAAGTGAATATTAAGAGAATTATTTAGATGAAGAATTAAGGAGGTGAAATTGTTTAAGGAGATTATTTTTTTGTGTGAAGGAGAATCAATAGTCTCCAGCGCATCTGGACAACTTTATTAAATAAAAAGAAGCTAAGTAGTCATCAAGTGGGAGATAGTCTAACCCCTTACATCATTGGTTAATAAGTTCACTATACATTTATATACCCTCAAGAGGGTCGAGCAATACATTAAGACCAAAGGAGAAGTTATACGCTAGCGAGTCAACAACTCTATTTGTCTTGTGAAAAGCATGATGAAACAGTATAGACCAATCTCTACTAAGATAGTCTTGGCACCAGACTAAAAAGGGATGGTGATGGGAGTTTTTTTTATGGATAAAAAAGTGTGTTAAGATTTTCTTTGTATATAGCCTCAATAATCCTTAAAATCCTTATAATCTAAGTTAAATAGTATTACACAATTCTCATAATCCAATTCCCTTAATCTCCATAATTTAATCTCTTCATCTTCTTTCTTACCAAACGATATTAAGGAAATTATTACACCCTTCTTAATCCCCATAATCTTCATCCCTTAATTTTGTTACTCACCAAACACAACCCAACTTTATAAAATAAAAACAAAACGAAAATTATACAAAAAGTCAGATATGATCATCTCAAATTTCCACGAAAAACTCCAAACTCTTATAATACATAACTAGTGTATTACCCGTGCCTTGCACGGAATTTTGATAAAAATATTATTTGTTATATATATCTTTAAGGGATTATATACAAAATATTTTTTTGTCATTAGATAGAGTAGATAATAAGAAATAAATATTTGTATACTTTACCTATAATATATATAATACATTAATAAAACATCTAACCGTATAATAATTCATATTTTGATTTTTCTCTCCCTTATTATATTGATTCATATATTAATAGAAATAGTACATTGATAGCATATGATGTTAAATTAATTGTTATATATAAATTAATTTAAGAAATAACACAATGCAGGTAACAAAAAAGGTGATTGGAATGGATGAAAACCGTAACATTTAATTGTTAAAAGTGGATTTAATTAATTATTTTCTTTTTTTTGTAATGCTAAAATTTGTTATGGATGTGTTTCTAATCTGTTATACATATCTCAAGTAACAAAAAAGGTGATTGGAAGGGATGAATTTAATTTAAGATTTGATTTTAATATTTCGTTTAATAGTTTTGAAATAAATAAACTTAATTAATATTTTGGTGGGTTGTGGTTAAATGCTAAAATGACACGTGGCAGTGAGTATTTTTATGTGTGACACGTGACAAGGAGTGCTACTCCTATAATTTATACTAGTTTTCATACCCGTGCCCTGCACGGGCTAGACGATAATTGTGTTTCATAAAAAAATGTTTAATAATTCATTATGTTGAAAATTGTCTTAATTGTTATGTGATAATTGTTGTAAGGTTATATTTTTATTATGAATGGAAATTAAGCAGGAATCCAAATCCTACAATAACAATTGGAAAAGAGGATTTCGGGACAATATCCTCTGACATACTCGAATGCCAAAGTTAGTATCAATCCCATAAAGAATTCAGGTTTATTAAATTAAATGTTAGAGTACGTGATATGGATTCAAGAATATATGACACTGTAAAATTGATGAGGTGACCGTACAAAACTGCGTTAAATATCATTTCAAGGGTTGTTTTAGTATATAAGATAGATATGAAGTCATGTGTAAAACATATACTAACAGAAAAAGAAGGGTAAAACAAATCATAAATTTTAAATTAAAAATATTAAATAATAATATATTATAATGTAAATGAAAGAAATTTATATAATATAAGTAGTATGTCTAAGTTAAAATTTCTATATCAAATAGTTAAATTTAAATAGTGAATTACCTAACACTTAAGAAGACTAATAACATATGTCAATTTATTAAAATAAAATATTACTAAAAATATTTATTTTAAAAAAAACTCAAAATAATAACAACTATCAATTAAATTCAAAATAACTTAAAAATAATTAATTTTATAAAAAAATTATTTTAAAATATCTGAATTTTTTTTCCAAAAATATTAAAATCGATTTTTTTATATATAAAAAACTTATTCTAAAAAGACGTTTTTTTCTTCTAAGAATGTTCTTCTAAAAAATAAAAAAATATTTTTTAATCGTATATAAAAATTGTTGTAGAAAAAATAAATGGTTATTGATTTGTTTGGCAGATTTGGTGGAAAATTATACGTATATTAACAAAAAATTTGAAGACTCAATATATAAAATAAATTAGTTAAAATTTGTAAATCAAATGTTTTAAATAATTGATTTAACATGGTGAGACCTAGATTAATAAAAAATTGACACGTGTAAACTTAATGACGTGAATTCACCAGACTCCCGCATCGCGTCCTAGAGGGGCGGCTCGGACGAAGAAAGTCAGGGATAGAGTTCGAGTGAGACATCAACCATAGATTTCGGAACTTTCAAGATGCTTCCTTGCGAAAGTCAACGGAGTCTGTAACTCAACCTTCTCACCCCTGGGAGGATTCCATATTCGATGAAAAATGGAAATCGAGGGCACCTTCATTTCCAGAGAGAAAATCAGGCTGCACAGAAGGGGCTGATAATCAAAGTGTGTGCCACGTGTAAATTTAATGATGTGGATTCACCAGACTGTGTCACGTGTAAGTTCACGGGCTGCTTTAGTATATAGATAGATAAGATAACATATGAGTTATCGCCGTCAATTTCAATCTTAAATTATTAGACTTATCTAGTACTCCCCGGTTCCCATTCTCATAAAAAAAAATGAACTAGGGATGCATGCTGCATGGGTATAATATTACGTAAGTATTTGTCTTCTCACATCTCGATGAGATTATAAAAATTGATAGTCCCATGATCACATGCCAAACGCCGTAGCGGTGGTTAATTAATTAAATGTATTGAAGTTGCCAATTT
Source organism: Fagopyrum tataricum (assembly GCA_002319775.1). Classification (NCBI taxonomy): domain Eukaryota; kingdom Viridiplantae; phylum Streptophyta; class Magnoliopsida; order Caryophyllales; family Polygonaceae; genus Fagopyrum; species Fagopyrum tataricum. The sequence goes on from CM008282.1 coordinate 4,632,578, forward strand.
GGTATTCTCAATTTATATTCTACAATCTTGTTTCGCCAAAAATCACAAATTATTAATACAAAATGGACTTTACAGTACAAGTACCATGGGGTCAAAGTATCGGGAAATTTCAATTCATACTTGCAGTCAAACAAGTTGCCAATTTTCGAAAAAGTCAATGTTGGAGGAATGTGGTCTACATTATAATATTCCACGTATAAATGTATTGAAAACTATTTATTTATAGTTGATTTATGGACTATATTTGAAAAGATAATTGGATTTTTATCCTTGGTGACGACTTCTTTTGAAAAATATTCTGCTGAATAGTATTAATTTAATAAATTAGTGAAATGTCTATTTATATTATATACTTGAGAGTTTATGATGTTTTTATAATCTTATTGAATTATTTTAGGATATTAGATTTGAAATCAATCTATTGGATAATATAATAACCAAAAAATATTTATTATATATTTTATGTAAATTTTATTATAATATTGTAGCTTTATTAGTTAATCATTACTAGTCGTATGTTGTTTGCTATGTATGGCCTAAAAAAATAATTGGGTTATATGGTAGAGTGAGTTTTGTTGCTTATAGGAGGATAAATTAGACCATTTGATTTTATATCTAATAAACTAGATCTCTTTTATATTTATGAAAGAAAAAAATAATTGGGTGATTATGGTTTAGTATTTGTAACTTTCAAAACAAATATATAATTTGGTTTAGACCATTCGATTTTATATTTAATAAATTAGACCTCTTATATTTATGAAAGAAAAATTAATTGAATAATTATAGTTGTAATATTTGCGACTATTAAAACATAATATACAAATAGTTATATTAAAAATGGTAGTTTATGAGTTTTGAACCCGAATTGATACTCTTATTTTCTCTCTATTATTAGCTAAACTACTTAAATTTCACGATTTTCTAGTCTTATTTCTAATTATATTTAAGTTTTAATTGTAATACATAATATTAATTACATGACACATCATGAGAAAATTTTAATTGTAATGCATAAAATTCTTATTTCTATTCTTAATTATTTTGTATTTTTAACAAATTACAATATTTGATCATTTCGATCAAAGGTTTATTGTCTCTTCCCACTTTAACTCTAAGCTATTATTATTATTATTATTATTATTATTATTATTATTATTATTATTATTATTATCTTAGTTCTTGTGTCTATATGTAATTGGTATAAAATTTAATTTGAATAATAGTTAACGTAAAATGGTGCGCGATCGTGCACCTTCTAAACACAATCGTGTTGTACACATGATGAACACGATCGTGCACACAATCTTTTTCTGATATTTTGTGTGACCTTCCGTCAAACAAGATGCACGATTGTGCATATGATGATGAGCACGATTATACTCATATTATCCACTCACACTTTATACGTTAAATCGAGAGTGTCGAGTATTGTAATCCAAATTAAAGAATGGTTATATAACAAGCTCAACTATTGTGAAAATCAAGCATAAAATTATACACTTTATATTTTATTTATTTATTATTATTATATATTACACTGCTTAGTTTTACTTATTGAAAGTTTTCACCGAAATTAGTCCAATTAAACTCATACATTAATACATAGATTACAAGACCGACTAAATCCTTAATGTATCGAGGTATCTCTTAACTTCATTTGTTAATACCTTTGAGTTTTCATCTACATGGTACATTATTGTCACAAATGGGAGCATGGGACACTCTTCATGTGAACTTGCTTGCTTTTTTTCTATTATAATAATGCAAAATGGAAAAAATATTATTGATAGAATATTATGCTTTACCTTTTCCCTTAAATTATAGAAAAATATATAGTTGCAATCCAGCTAGTTTTTGACACTAACACATGATATTGTTTGCCACCATTTTTATATTTTAATAATTGTATTTGCTTCCCATTATCCTCACCAATATAATTATCCATCAACAAAGATAAATGTATATATGTCAACTTTAAAAAAAATTTATGTTAATTTTTAATGACCAAATAATATGTCTGAGTTTGCACGTCATTTATATATGCGTTACAAATAAATTCATAATATAAGCAAATTGTATTTTTCTCTTATTAAACAAAAGTGTATAATGTAAACCAAAATGAGCTATTTCTTGAAATCCAATTTCCAACCTAATAAGTGATTAGCTAAAGAACATAATCAAGGTTTCGTTAAGAAAATGAATCTCTTAAAGTTAAAAGGTTAACAAACACACACAACCCACTTTAGCCCAACTTGCATGCTTGTAATTCACTAATTCAGTCATAAAATAATTAGCTAAAATAAAACGATGGGCTATTCTTCAACGGAAAAAATGGTGAAAACAATTCTAGGATACCACTATAAGTATAGATTAATTTCATGTTATTGTTTGCGAATCTTAGTTGAGAAACTATAATATTGAAAATGTAATATTTTATGGAAGATGATTCAGAATTTAGGAAAATTTCAATTTAATAGGTACATAACGATGAATTTACTATGCGTAATTGGCACACATTGTGACTTTTAACACACCGTTGTAATGCACATTAACGCCATACCCTTTCTTGGATTGCCATAAAAAGAAATGGTATTCACGCGAGATCACACTACGACTGCTCAGGTTGATATTGGTAAATCTGACATCGTAAAAATAATATTATTGTTTAACAAAAAATGAGAACAAAATATATTTTCTTATATATAAATATTCACCTTATTATAAATATATTTGAAGGCCTACATTACAATATGTGATCTTTTTTTAACAAATTCATCGTATTGCAACAGAATATGTACGTTAGACTAACTAAATATTTGTCAATTTACAAACGTGTTTCAGTCTTACTTAGCTTGTTGGAACATTTTATATAGAGGATGTTGGATTCATTTTTGGGGCACCTTTTTTGTAGGCTCCGGTCATGACCAATGTCAAAAAATGATAGCGTTAGTTTCGTGGTTTCTAGTACTATAATTTAAAGTTCATATATATATAAAATGATGTCCTAGAATGAGAAAATGATGTCTAAAGTCATGTGTATTTAATGCACAGGGATAATAAATGTAGAGGAAATTGTCCTATAAAATGGTTCAAAGTATTCATATGTAAAATGACACCCGAGTTGTGCTAGACCGCACGCGTGCGCCGAGTTGAGGTCATGTTTCGTCGAGTTTGCCAGTTTGGTGGTTCGTGGGTTTGGGGATTTGGGATGACTTTTGGGCTGATAACCTTATAGACACGATGTTGGATATGCCACCTATCATTTTGTTTTGTTTTGGACCGACACAAATTTATCCTCGTAAGCTTTAGTTGAACCACTCAAACACTAGTCCGGTCCAATCGAAATGGATCGATCCAAAGATGAAGATCATACCCACCCGCGTTTTGAACAAGTTACGTTGACCTATTCATGCGGGAATGAGAGGTTCAAAGTGATTATATCCAAAAGAGTTACGTTGATAACTCTCCATACTCCTACGAGTACATACCCCCTTAAGAGCAAACTGTATCAATAGAAAAAGTTGATATATTACATCCAAAAGGGGTGCATTTTCTTGAATATATATGCGAATGGTGAGGGCTAAAGTGTGAGCCTCATGTCTCGCAAATAAATACAAGACCCATATATTGTAGTAGAGTGAGTTTGGATCGAAAACGAGGAATGTGATGTTTCGCTTTGACGAATTAATTAAGAAACTAAAATAAACTAAATATATACAAGAAGTAAGGAGCGTAAACAAGAACCGGAAACCAAATATTGAGGGACTAGGTTGACCGAGCTGGTCAGGTCGATCATGTTAAAACGCTAGTTTGAAACCAAAAAAAATGTATAAATAAATAACCAAATATGAAATTAGACCGAAAGCTCAAAATTGGCAATACTAGTCGCTCGACCTCTCTTGTGGATGTTGCCCGGTTTTGTTTCGTAAAATAGTTTATAAAACAAAGGAGAAAGAAAGGGAAAAGTTTGGATCTTTATAGAATTCTGAAATCAAATATTAGATGTGATGAAAGGCAACCAATAGGGAACAATCACATAAATCAATGCTAGAATTGTGATCACGATAACATGCACACAATATTCTCAATAGGTAGTAATATCGAATGTAATTCAGATTTGAGTTATGTAAAAGACAACTTTGTCCGATTGTCACGTGGATATATAAGTACTCTTTGTTTGTCATGCATCAATGTTGTCATCCATTGGTTTTCATTTACCAAGACGGCGCATACTCTTTAGATCAAACTCAACATGGAAGAATGAGGGTTAGACTATCATCTAAAGCCAACATCACCTTGAAGAACATATACCAAGAAGAATTCAATACTATCATAACTCATAGACAAACACGTACTCAATACATAGTTTCAATCAAAGATCACATATTAATGTAGTTGGGTTCACCAGTCCCTATAAAAGTTGGGAATTAGCAACACACACCTTAAACAAACTATAAAGCTTTATTTATGATCGAAAACAAAGTCCGGGGGAGCGACCTATAGGCAGTCGAGCGATCTCTCGGGAAGAAAAGTGACAAATTAAAGTGAACGCAAATTGCATAGAAAGAGATGTCTAACCTAATGGTTGAAAACCTTATTTATAGCGTCAAGAAATAGCTTGAAAGTTCTATATCTCCTTGATCTTATCTTTTGACAAGAAAAGATCAAATCTAAAATATAAAACGTCCAACAAGATGGGACAAAAGTTCAACCCAACTAAAATAGATAAGGAAAGAAGATAAGACGTCGAAGCAAGTAGATCCAACGGGGCATTCGATCAAGCCACCTCCTAGCCAAAGTTGTGGGTTTGGTTCATAACTGCTTTAGGATATTCCTTGCATCAATGAGAGGTCATTTCGAGGTCATGTGCATAAGAGAAGATGACCAGTCGAGTGACATATGGCCCCTGAGGGACATTTCTACACATTTCCGATGTTTTTCATTTCAAATCTTAATCATTTTCGTCTTGACTTTGACTTCTTTGACCCCAAGGAGATCCTTAGTTTTATCATGTCATTCCGCTACATGTGTATCATTTGCACTTAACAAATGTCTAGATAGTCTGCAATATTATTACATAAATAGATCAGTAGATCTCCAAATCACAAATAAAAAGAAAATTATCGATCGATAAGATATGTCATTTAGTCCAAAAGAGAAAAAGAATGGATAACATGATGATAGAAAAAGAAGTTAAATAGAGTGTTATCAGCCCACCCATTACTTCTCTTTAGTGCTTGTGATTTGACTGAGGTATCGTGTAAATCATTAGGATGATCCTTATTCATAGATAATTGACGCATTAAGTCCCGAGTCTTTCTTGATATTGTATTTTTTTTTAATACTGTGTTTTTTTGGAAAGTCGTAGATGTGTATAAAGCATCATCCATTATCCACATAAGTATCCTTAATTATGACTTTAAGATGGCTCACCAGAAAAGAAACAAGATTGGCATTCACATCTCGCTAGCCTAATCCACCATAACATCATTTACTGCCTATACACATACCATAACCCCACCTCCTTGTAATGCCGTTCAATCAAATCCCTTTTAAAGACTTTGTTTCCATTTAAAAAATGATTGAAGGAAATGTCCTCATAATCCAACTTGAAGGACACTTATGGCATATTCGATAAAGCGAGATTTTTTGTGTAATTTAAGTTTTTTGGGTAGAATATTGAATAGTTTTGTAAAATATGAAAATCTAATAAAAAAAAACTAAAAAGCATTTAATATGTGAAAAAATTTTATAGTAAATTTTATGGTAAACTTACCAAAAAAGACAACTCTTAAAAATAAGAATAAAAACATATAAATAGATTTGAGTATAAATTGGATCAAATTTAGAAAAAACTAATATAAAAGTTAGTTAAAAGAGGTTACAAAAAATTCCACAATAATTTACCAAAATTCTAATCTCTTAAATAATTAAACACCACCGACCAGTACATGATTTTCAAAATTTTCAAAGCTACACGTAAACATCCACAAAAAAAGTTATACCAAACATGTCCTTAGTTATATTATGGTTGACTACAAGTCTACACCGTAGTAATTTTATTCGTATTTTTATCTTTTCTCAAGTGTGGACCTCTTCCTACTCATATTTATCTACAGATTACATGAAAATCGTTTCCATAAGTGACTACGTTTATAAACTAATTAAATAATGTTTAAGGTCAATAAAATTTAGTTATTTTTAATAGAACATTAGCGAATTACTAAACTTTTACTCAGTGATAATAAGCTGCTTTAACTAAAATTTAGATTTCTCAAGACAATACTTTTTCAATTATCACAATGATTTTTTAAAAAAATTAAACAGTAATAATCTATAAAGTTTGATCTATATTCACCAATTAAACATTAAACTATATTAAATGTTTTTATATTTTCACTAACTTCCTAAAAATGACGTAAAAGGTCGGTCTTATCATTAATTTTGGACCTTCTAGTTTTTTTGTTCTCTTAAACTAAACAACTTCACCTTTCTTCACCCAAACCAATGTTTTAGTGGATTAGCTACCAACTTTTTTATTAATTTGCTTCTCTGCCGAACAATGCACATATTTATTTTTTAAATTTTATAAATTTTAAGGTGAATCAATATTCTTATTATAGAGTGTAGGTCCAAACTCAACGTATATACTAATATAACCTAAGTGCTATTTCATTATAAATTTAGTCAATAACATGGAAAAAATCCTATTTAGTATTAAAATAGAAGTGAATTTCGTCACATGTTAGTCCTTACATTAGGCCATCTCGGATTTTGACACTTGACATAATCATATTAAGCCACATAAGATATTTTCACATGTTATTCTAACAATAAACCGTATATTTGAATAATTTTGATTTTTGAAGATTGTTTTCAAGTTTAACTAACCTTCAATAATCTCATATTAAATCAAATATTTATTTTATATTATTATAGCTAAATTTTAGATATATTTATAAGAAATTAATATTTCCTATATTGTATAATAATATTGAATTATAAGTTATTTTTTTTATTTTTTTATGAAAAACTAGACAATTTCGCATTTTTATAGTTGTAATGATAATGATTAATTTATTTATTCACATCTATTCATATAATTGCAAACGATTTCTCAGTTTTTATATTTAATTTATTCTTTATTTTACATCACAAAATACATTATACTATTTTTTTATTTATATTAAAATTTTATTTACAGTAATAAAAAATATGAGCTCAACTTTTACAACTCCTGTATAAGTCACAGGTACTAAACTAGTAACTAACTAATCTTCTTGTAATTTTTTTTACATATCTCAAGAATTTATATTAAATGGTTTCCACGCATGTGTATATAATATATTAGATGCATACAGCATCTAGATATAAATCGATATAGATATATTATATAGATCAATCTTAATCTTAGGTTAGACATCATTAATAGCATGAATGCATGATTGGAGATTGATGATGATTTCCCTTAGGAAAAAAAAGATTGATGATTATAGAAATACGCGTCGAAGACAATAGCTAATCATTAGATATTTAAATCTGCATTTTGATCAAATTGATTTATATATTAAACGAAGGTGCATGTTAGGTTAACAAATAAAAGCTAAGCTTTTTTATAATTTTGAAATTATTTGATATGTTTATGGTTTATATTCTTCGGATTATTTTGACACTGCTGTTGTAGCTCCAAATACTGAACTTATGTAGGGAAACTTCATTAATCAATCAAATCTCATCTCATTCACAAGTAGTTCCTTCATCCTTAATTATCATAAACATGTCATGTTAACATACCATCATTAACTCTGTTTTAACGTACGTTCTTGACTCCTTACATATGTTACATTATAGAGGATAAAATCATTTTTGGGATACTTTCGTTTGGTGGATATGGTTAGTTAGGGATTATAAATGAGTGGATGTTGTATTTGGAGCTAGATTACAGCGTGTTTGGTGAAGTGATTATTAAATGAACAGTGACTAATAAAGATTTTCACCGATAAATCTAAAAATCCAGTTAATTTTAAACTGAAATGAAATTAACTTGTCACTTTTTACATTCTCTCTTAGATTATTATTGGTATTTGAAAATAAAATCTCCAACTGTATAAAAAAATATATATTTATTTAGATAGTCAATATGTGTGCAATTTTCAGGAACACAAATGATCACAAATCTCAAAATTAAGTCCTATATAACATATAATTAAATATTATAATAAGTACCTAAAAAACTTTAAATACCATTATACGTACATGGGATATACGTAACACGATGGCTAACATTGTAATATAGTATGGGCTATCTGGAAATCAATAATATTATAGTTTCCACAGGATAGGTTAGCTTAGAGTAGAAGTAGTTGATCTACCAAAAGAAACTTATAGTGCTCCATATAATAGACGTTAATATGTGAGTGAAGCAGTTAATAAATGCTCTTTCAGCTGCCTATGCCTGTAAAAAAAATGTGGCAAATGTTGCCACACGTTGTAACAACGTACGTTACGTGTACAGTTATGCAGATCACGACCTACTTGGCTGTCTTAAACATGCATTCAATGGAGGGTCAGCCCCAATTTATAGACACTTTTATGACTTTGAGTGACTGTTAGTAATAAGCGTAACATAATGTTCTGCAACTACCACAAAACCTTACCGTACAGTTCGACGTGGATGGATTGTGATTTGGTCATTGCCGGGTCGGGTTAAAACCCGATAAGTCTTATCTTTGACTCGTTTGATTTAAAAAGATTAACGATCAATGATCTCGATCTCAAGAGAGGTCATGCTAATATCCTATTGAAATTTTGGAAACGAAAGAGTACAAGATAATGAGCTTCTAAATGAAATGTGTAAGAATCGATGTGCTCGGAAAACTTAACCCACGACAGTACGACATCAAGTTAGGTTTGTTTGAAAATCAAAATGTTATCGATGCTAGAACATCTTTGGTAAAACGAAGTTTTAGGGTGGTTTTAACCTCTTTTTTTTTTTTTTTTAATAATTTTATTTACATTGACAATTTATCACGAAACAATCTGACCGAGCATGTCACAAGGGCATATTCTAGGCGCACTACCAGTGCGTCTACCACTTGCATTGCGAGTGCGTACAAGGATCCATAAACCCTAAAAAATGTTTTTTATAACGTTCGAATTTTGATGAGTTTTGGCATATGTGGTGCATTTTCATTGGATCTCATAGGTGTAGATGTGATGCGTTTGAAATCAAATCTAACAGGACTAAAATTATGAGTGTTGGTTTAACCAAAAAAAAATCATGAGTGTTGGAGCAACTTTTGAATTTTGCACGATGAAAGAGGTTGAGGTGCATTCCTAGTGTGTACAGGGCGTATATGTAGTAACCAAGAGAGTCGCATAATAAAAAAGAATCTAAAAAGTATTAGATAAAGTAGATTTTAGGATAGATTTTTTTATAGCACGTAAAAAAACAACATATTTTTTTACTAGCTTGTAAATCTAATGATAAAGTTTGTGAAAAAGTTTTTAGAAAACTAAAACCTCTTAGTAATTTAATTTGCCAAACAACTTTTAAATTTTGATTTTCTTTTCAAAATATTAGCAAATAATCTCTTTTCTAAATATGCCCTAAATCGAAACTTTATACTTAACTAATAAGTAACTACTCGCATAAACTTTTTTTCCCATTACAATTAATGATTATTTATAATAATTGACAAAGTAAAGATAAAAGCCTAAAATAAATTTCTAAAATAATACACTTTTAATAATTTCCATATGCTTATCTTGAATAACTTATAAGTATCTCGTTTCTACAAGTCTTCCAAACGATACTTAGGGTTTGTTAGTACCCATATTTAGATATATCAAATATGGGTATTAACATAAAAAAAAAGTTTATACATATTCTGTATACAAGTATATGAATTTCAAACTGATATCTTGAATTGATATAGTCTTAAGGTGTCAAACGGGGCCAATGGACCGGATTTGGGTCGGGTCCTAGCAAACTCGGGTTGAAACAGGTCGGGTCAGAAAAGGCTTGGTTATTAATCGGGTTGTTTCGGGTCGGTCGGTTTAGGTTGGGTCGGGTTGAAACGGGTTATCAGGTAGTCTCGGTTCTCGGGTCATAATGGGACGGGTCGGAATCGGATCGGTCATAACAGGCTCGGGTTGAAACGGGTCGGGTCAAACCAATCTCTCCTTTTTATCGGTTTGTTTCAGGTCAGACCGGGTCGGTTTGGATCGGGTATTAATTGTTTAGTTTAATATTGGTTATCGCCTTATCGGATAACATCGGTTCTTGAAACCGGATCGGGTTGTTTAACATCTTAATTCGGATCAATTTATGTTCGGATTTATGTAATTTACTCTAAAATTTATACGAAGATATATATTTGATCGGAATGATTTTAGGCCAATTTGTTTGATTGAAAATAATTTTAACCGAATTTGGATATCCGACTGATATGTTTGATCTAAATATCTAATTTGACTGATCCATATATATTTTTCCTATTTTGTTTGTTATGAAATGTATAATAAAATTTATCATCTTTTATCAAATTGGATAATAATCCGTGGATATTCGGTTGATCCGTGTTCATGAACTGGCCTCTATCAATCGAAGTTTCGCTTGATCAATATTCTAAAATATGGTATCTTAAAACGAAGTTAGTCGGATCGATTTGATCTGTTTGATCAATTTTCTCTGATCACTTCTCCGAGCACTTCTCATAGCCAATTATTTACATAACTTAATCTAAATGAAAGTGAAAAATGTATAGTTGATAAAGGTTTTTTGTTTTGAAACATCATCGTATATACTTATTACTTATATATGTATACTATGTATACTATGTATTATGCAATATGTATACTTCAATACTTGTATATGAAATCGGAATTTAGTAAACCATAAGTAAAAATCAAAATTACTTCGGGTTGTTCGGGACGGGTTAATCGGGTTACTTCGTGTTAGGTCGGGTTCGGGTTCATTCGGGTCGGGTTACTTCGGGCTATCGGTTCATTCGGGTCGGGTTACTTCGGACTATCGGGTTGTTCGGATCGGGTTAATCGGACAATCGGGTCATTCGGGTCGGTTACTTCGGGTCATAGATTACTTCGGGTTAAATCGGTTCAAGCGGATCGGTTTAGGGGATTCTCTTTTTTAAAATTTTCGGGGCCATGTCGGATTCGGGTTCGTCGGGTCGAGTCAACTTTTGACAGCTAAAAGTCACATTTTCTTCTATTTTAATATACTCAAAAAAGCCGGAGATATCACATATATTATATATTGCACCTCCCTCTTCTATATATTCTTTCTTCCAAAATAATGTATCATATATTTATTTCATACCCATATTTTAATACCATGTATGGCATCTTAATATTTAGATAGGAATATACAAGCCTTGCTTTGAATCTTTTTTTTTTTTTTTACTTATGGCAGTACACAATTTTTACGTAAAAACTGAAATTGAAAAAAAAAAACAAACATTACGCTCCTCTCTCTTTCTCTTTTTCTCTATAAAACTTTTTCATTTTTACTATAATGGTATGTATTTATTTAAATTTTTTGGTCAGAAGGAATACTATATATTTATTAGACATTAAGGCCTTTGAATAATCTTGCTCAATACAAATTTATACCCTACAAAAACAACTATAAAAATCAAGAATATTAGTTATTGCATTTTTGAACGTACTCCCAAGTCTCAATTCAATAGCAATAGTAATATTGAAACTTTAATAATTTTTATTTTAGTATAATTTTACCCAATAATTTGATTATTAACTAGTAACAGAATTAAATTTGGATAAGAAAAACATTAATGGAGAACAATAGGAGGCCCATGTTCTCATAAAAGATGTAGAACATTGAAATTGAAATTGAAATTGAAAATGTTGGACTCAGTTGTCTGTTGATGGATCCTCATTCATTTTCAATTTTTCATTATATTACCGAACTACCCATCTTGAATTCAGCATTCACATTTTTTACGGTTAGGTTGGTGGAGTCCCGAACCGGATCAGGTTGAACTAGGGACCAAATTAGTGGGCCGGAGACCGGGTTATAGAAACCTGATCCATATTTGATATGGTCTGATTTGGGCCGGATCAGGTACTGAACTAAATGTGCCTAGCTCTTTTGTGTTACTGTTTCCAGTTTCAGTTATCAAAACCGAGATTTTTTTTTATATTTTTTAGAAGGAGGTCATATACCCACCAAATTAGTGGACGGTTTGACCAACATGGTATATTATTTAAAATATATAAACATAATTAAATAAGTATATCGCTAATGCTTAGATATTTTATTTATTATTTTAAATTAAAATTTTATTATAAAAGGGACGGAACAAGCCTAACGGGATGAAGAAGTTAAGCCCCATATCCCGTCTCATATAATTTTTGGCGGGACGTTTGGGGACGGAATTTCTTATTTTGAATGAAATCCCGCCGCAATTGAAATCAGATAGGAATTGGCAAGGTCAACTAACATACATGACTACTCATAAAAAATTATTGGGCTATGCAAAGAGCAAAGAGTTTCACCAAAAGCAAAGACAAAAGCTCCAAACAACGCGCTTTCACGCGCAAGAGACTTTACCGTTCTTATCTTGAAACCCTAATTTTTCAAACTCTCCTCATAAGGATGAAGACTGCCTGCAGCTCTTCTTGCAGGAAGATTTGGCTAATGGCCCTGCAAATCGCTTATCGGCTTCCCATCTCTCAACCAAAAACCATGGAAAATAGTTTATGGATTGGTCGGGATGGTGTTTGTTATACCTTCCGGTTTTCAAGCGAATGGATATTCGATGCTCAAGGATGGGATAGAGTGGAGATTTGCGCTCTTTGGTGGGCGTATTCCATCTCTATTACAAGATTCCATATCGTATATGGGTTAAGGGGTTGAGTTCCCTTCTCATGGCAGCGCAAACCCTAATTGAAGTCAAGATTTCTGCTCGAATTTGGGATAAGGGGTTATGTTGGTCGCCATAAAACCAAATCTAAACATTAGAAACGTTTATGTATTTGATTTCTATGTGAGATCTTGGTCCGGTGGATGTCATACTTGTTTCTCTCGTGTCAAAGGTTTGTTCATGACGGCTTTCCTGTTCCTTGTGTCAAGAGTCAGGAAACATCTCACTTGTGCGGGGTATGTCTCTGCTGGAATGGATTTCGCTCGTGTCGACGTGATGGAAGAAAGGGTTCTTCGACATTGCTTTAATCCAAAGAACAACAAGGAGAATTCTCCTAAACAAACAAAACAAGGGGACAAACCCAACCGGTGAACTCTTTCCCGGTTCACTTAAACAACCTCCTACTCTTTTGCCGATTTTTTCCTATGCCTCATAGCAATAATCATTAGTTGTCTAAGGCAAAAAAAACCGCCCACAAAGTGCACTTTTATGCCCGATTGAACAAACCTAAGGTTGCCCGTTTCCTTGGCCAAAAGTCTGTTTGTTTTATGCATTATGTTTTGGCTTCTCCGTCCCCTTTTTGCGTTGTTTGGAAGATGAACGTGCAAAGGTTATTGCTTAACAAATCTTACGTAATCAACATTTATAGAAAGTACAACTGATATAATCAGTTTAGATTTTGGCTATGGATGTGTCTTGCTTTGCTGGTGTTTGTGAATTTGTTGTCTTTAAAAGGAGTAGTTTATATGCAATAACAAGCACTGCCACAAATTCCTTGCTCCAGATCTCTTTCCTAAATGTTGCGACAAGGGCAGTAGGAGTAATTTACTTTACTCGTCAAAGTACAACTTTATCTCTCTCAAGAGCAACAGTCAACCCTGGACATTTGTGGTGATGATGAGAAATATCGATGTAATTTATGTTCTTCTTGGAAATATGATGGGTGTCCTCAAGTGCATTCATGATCCATGTTTTTTCTATGTAATTGTTTTATCCATATTATTGGCTTTATTTATCATGAGACCATGTTGTTTAGGCCTTTAGCAATCTCAAATTGCAATAACAATGTGCAATTCGATATTATTAACAAATGTCTTGGGCTACAACCCACATTTTTTGGGCTACAACCCAGTTTACATGACTCAATCAACGAGTTCTTTTGTGATTATACCAATCTTTCAAATTATCAAAAGAACAAATTAAATGATAGTCATCTTTTGGAATATTAGAGAAATGGACCGGAACAACTTCTGGACTAACCTCGAAGTTGTTTGTAAAATCTACAAGATTAACATGATAACCATAGCCGAAACAAAATCCAAAAAACCTCATTAGGACCAACTCTGAAAATCGGCTAGTTTTGATATAATGATTTATTGCCCGGCCATTGGAAGGGCACGGGGATTATGCCTTCTATGGAAAGAACACCAACTTAAAAACAAACTATCAAGATGATTTATAAAAATGGCAGATTTATCTGTATTGAATACATGTGCAACAACTTAAAACGTATTATGTACTTCATTTTCGCTTACACTCATCCACAAGAAGCAACAAAGAACCAATTCTGCAATTCACTCTCGACGTTTATTCGAGAGTCCACGTTCCCATGTATCTTATTGGGCGACCTTAACAAAATTCAACAACATTCAGGAAAAAAAATAAAAAAATTGGAGGAGCATAAATCAACTCAAATAGATTTAACAAAATTATTGAATTTTATAATTTCATGTAATATGAAAGACATTCAACCTGGTAATTATTTTACTTGGAGGAAGTGACGGAATGGTCCGAGTAACATCCTTGAAAAATTAGATCGGATTTTGGTTCATAATCAAATTATTCAATGGTACCCAAATTTAAAAACTAAGAATCATGCTTTCACATTTTCGGATCACTGTCAAATTTCTCTGGAGTTAGCAAGTTTGAGACTTTTACTTCACATCCTTTAAAATCTTGAAAAAAAGATACATGTACTTAAATCACTTTTCTTCTACTTCATGTATAAACTTATCTAAAAAATAACTTATATTCTAACTTAGTATATAAAAATTAGGGAAAGAACTGATACATATAAGTTAATTCCTCACTAGAATATCAGAAGTACATCAAAGATGTTGTTAAAATTCATCTTCACAAACTCAAATTTCTATGCTACATAATCATCTATCTTCTAAATATCTCCAAGGAATTCATAATCATAATACAAATGTTGATCATCATTGTCGTGATGGGAGAAACCTACTACCAAAGCTTGAAACAGTAAAATATGTCACATTGACTACCACATTTTGAATAATACAAACTTCAACTAAGGAAACTCAAGCATAAGTAGTTTTAAAGTATTTATATGAATCTAAATTCTTAACTAACAAAATCATGATTTTTAATTATAGAATTGGAAGCATATGATGGAGAAAGATGAAGATACTTAACTTTGAGGTTGATATAGACATCACCGCCGGCGGGCTGCCTGTCTTCCTCTTGAGCACCATACATCTATGGTTCGCCGAGAATTAGAGGTCTTGCGACGGTCAAAAGAAACGAAATGAGCAAGTGTGAGAGGTTTTTAACTTTAGCGTAATTTGTAGGCGTTGAGAATTCTCTTCTGCATCGGGAACACTAATGTAATATCCGGGTTTCATAAATTTTCATGGTTGAATTAAATTGAATTAATTCGAATTCTTAATTTATCTAGAAGTTAAAACAATTTAATTAGATATTTGAAGGTGTGAGGATGTGGAGTTAATTTAACATTAATTGCGAAATTAAGAAAATTCCGTTAACACTATTCATCATCTTCCCCACAGAACCCTAAGCTCCCTCTCATGGTCTTCCACCCCGTTTTCACTGTTCACGGTCATAAATACCTCCACCACCTCGAACGAACTCCGTCAGCCTAGCCGCCACTTGCAATACCAACCACCGTCTCGCCTTCAACCGTTCGCCGCCGCCAGGGGAGAAGCAGAGCAGATCGGAAACTGCCTCCTCTTGCTCGAGCAAGAGGAGGCAGTTTCCGATCTGCTCAGGACTGCCTCCTCTTGTTCGAGCAAGCCGAGCCCAAATCCTTGTGCTAGGACTCCGCCGCGCCTCCAGCTGCCCGGAATATACCCGAACAGGAACTCCGCCGCTCAACCTCTCTCGACTCGAGCCGGCGCCGTCTGAGAAGCTGGAGCCACCGTCGAACTCGTCCCACGCCGGAGATCCCCGATCCAGTGCCATCGTGGTCCGCCGTGCGCCCTAGTCGCTTGCCACCGTTGCGCGAGCCCCGATCTGCTCAAGCCTCGCCACTAACCGCACCTTGCTGGAGAAGAGGACCAACGCCGCCGAGTTTCCCTTCTCGTCATTGCGCCGCCTGCCCGCCACCCTTGCCGGATTCGAACCCAGGCTGTTGCCGCCGCCGCCCGTCGAGCTTCGTCGGGAGCCGCCGCCACAGTTGCCACGCCGGAAAACCTAAGGTGAAACCCTAGATCTGGTCAAACACGGTTTGACCGACTTTTGGGAAAATTGCAAATATGGCTCAACTTTTATAACTCCAATTTTGCTCCGAATTCCTGGATTTGCACAAAATGCCCCTGAATGGATAATTACAGGAAATAGCCCAAAGTTTATATTTACAAGAATGACCCAAACTTTTAGAAATTCATAAAAGTGCCCTGTTTTGAATAATTACAAAATATGACCCAAATTTATAATTATAGAAAATGTTCCAAACATTTATAATTATGGGCCAAGTTTATACAAATGGAGTTAAACTTGTAAAAATGACTTGTTTAGGTTCTTGGAGGTACGTTTGGATGAGAAGTTAGTCCGTTTCGACTTTGATACACGAGATACTACGTTGGTTGACTTGAGACGTGCTTGATTTCTTGGTTTGTTTTGGTGGTTATTGCGTTCATCTTTTTTAGGTAAGTCATACCGACTTACTTAGCTGCCGTTCTATTTCAGGTTAAGTTTGTCGTTAATTGTGAGTAGGACTTATTTTATTTTTATAATCTATCTGTAAATATTGTAAATGTTTATTATAATTTGTGTGTGACTTATTACCTTTAGGGAGTTAGATAGTACTTGTTGTTAGTGTGAGTAGTTGAGAGTTATGGTTGTGATGCGTTGACAAGAGTGAATATCTGATAGTTAGAATTATGGATGAGACTGAAACGGATATGGTTATAGTTGAGATTAGAACGGGTAAAGTGTTGATCGAGATTTCTGACAGACTGAGTATGATTGAGATTGTGACAGACCGAGTAGTGACTGCTTTTGTGAGTTGTGTTGAGAATAGGGTAATTAGTTATGTTACGCACTGACAGTTACGCCTAGAGGGTAATTAGTTATGTTACGCACTGACAGTTACACCTTATGATGCGGGATTGCGACAGATGGTTACATGATATATTGGACGAGGCTAATTGGTTATGTTACGCACTGACAGTTACGCCTAGAGGGTAATTGGTTATGTTACGCACTGACAGTTACACCTCATGATGCTGGATTGCGACAGATGGTTACATGATATATTGGACTAGGCTAATTGGTTATGTTATGCACTGACAGATGGTTACATGATATATTGGACTAGGCTAATTGGTTATTTTGTATGGACAAAAAGTAGGACAATGATTAGTGTAGGGAAAAGTTGGTTGTTATCTATGAGCAGCGATAAGTATAACCAAAGGTGATGAGAGTTGTTGATGGATAGGGTTAATGCTAGAGTTAGGATAAAAAATAGTATACCTTGTCTTCTTCTCATTTAATATAGATTGAAGTTTTATATGTTTTAATATTATTAAGGTTTTCCTCTTGCCTAGTTTGTCTTTTCTTTCGTTTGGTTTTCTCACTTTGGTTCATACTTGCAAATTATATACTTATATTTTATTTTAAATTGGATAGCTTGATTTTTGTGTCCCTTACATGATACGCACGAGTTTAATCTGATTCCGGAGCTTAGACTCCATTCTTGGAACGTTAGCTAATGGTTTTATTATTGTTGTTTTAGGACTTATTCAGGTACTATACTTGCATGAAATACTACAATTTGGGGAGATGATGTACAACCGGACTCATGTGTGCCTTAGGTTTTGGGGAAGGTGGTTGGTCTTGGGATTTGGTTGTGTTGATGGTTTGTGTCGTTAAAGGTTGTTCGGGCTTTGTCTTTTTAGTTTTACATGGTTTCAAGTTTATCTTATTTAAACACTTTTGTAAATTAAGGTCGGATGTATTTTTATACTTTGTCGTGCTCTTGTTAGAAGGTCCTATAGTGAGATTGTTGTCAGACTAAATCTGGTGGACCCACTGTGTGGTCCACATCCTAGTGACACCTCGGGTTCCAAATTTGGGGCGTTACAACTAAGAGACAACTAAATGTGTTGTGGAGTTGCAAAGAGATGAGAATACTCGGCAGATTTTGTAATTATACCTAAATGCAAAATCCCCAAATTGAAACGCGTTAGGGTTTTTACTTGAGCTGCGGCGGCGGTGACCTTTTACCCGACATGTGCAGGCCAACGACGGCAGGGCGAGGCAACGATTCTGACGACGGACTTCTCTAGCGGTTCTAGTGGCGGTGAACAGGGATGCGCGGTAACGGATCTGTCGAGTTGACGCCGTGCGCCAGACGAACGAAGGATTTGTCGATGGATCTGCTCTCGCACGTATAACAGTAGATCTAGCTAGTCGACAGCGACG
This sequence comes from Fagopyrum tataricum, assembly GCA_002319775.1. Classification (NCBI taxonomy): domain Eukaryota; kingdom Viridiplantae; phylum Streptophyta; class Magnoliopsida; order Caryophyllales; family Polygonaceae; genus Fagopyrum; species Fagopyrum tataricum. Next base: position 4,651,174 of record CM008282.1, read on the forward strand.
GCTGCGGTTTATGGTTCATGTGGTTGTTGTGATGACAAATTCAAGCAGGCCGATGAATGTGGGTGAATAGCTTGGTGGTGACCAAATCGAGCTTTTCTCTCTGGCAATTGAGTGTAATTTATGAACTTTTTTTTTAATAATTATTTTTCTATGTCAATTTTCCCTTATATCCTCATATTAATTGTTTTTAAAATTAAAAATTAATAACAAATTAGTAGAGACATAGTTTGTATCAACGATACAAAAAACTCTACTCTCTCAATCTTTTCATCCACGCTAACACCGTGGAATACAACAAAAATTAAAAATAACTTTTTTTTGTAAGCATTAAAAAATATTTAAAAATTTTAAAAATTAAATTCACTTTTATTCTCATTAGTTAATTAAATAGTAGATATTTAAAATTTAAGAAAAACATAAAAGACTATTGAGGTGATATTTTTTAAAAAAGAAGAATGTTTCATAAGAATATTTATAATATCCTTTTTGTAAGGCACTTTTATTCACCGTATTCTCCAATATAGTCATATATTCTCATTTATATAATTGTTAATTTTTTTAGTGGTACTTGATTATAGAACTAAGTAAAAGATTGATTTTAGAGTTTTTTTTTGTGTTTTTTGGATGATTGTGTAGGATTTGGGGCGAGAGTTACACAAACTTTAGGTGTAATAGTATATATTTTGTTTGTATAAATTTAGGAAAATAAATTCAAATTGTACGAGTTTAATTAGGGTCCCTTTATCTAAGTCCATAACGAAATTGTGTGTTGTATGATTATTTAATTAAGGCAAAAAATTAATAATATTTTTTATTTGTTACTGTTTTATCAACGTGAAAACGTAAAATCAAAGATAACTACCTTGATCAAAATCTCCTACAATGGCAATTGATGAATTCATCATTATAAAAAAGTTATATATATCATTAGCTCATGCATGTACGGTACTACATATCACATAAAATTAAATCAACATGTAACATAGTAAAATAGTTTATAAATGAACAACACAAGGTACGGGTTTTAAACTAGTTTGGTTATAAAAACGAAGTATTTGTTCTCAAAATCGGGTCATAGGAGGCTATCAAACTACATATTAAGAAGATCGAAATCGAAGATGATAACCTGTGTGTAATCAAGACACTTTAAAGTTTGTGAAGCTGTCCGTGAGAAGTCGAGATGATTATACCCGAATCCGACCATATCTTTGTTAAAAAATCAATTGTGTTGCTAACTTATTGAGCCATGTGACAATTTAACTGATTTTCATTTAATTTTTTTAAAAATAAATTTCACTCCTTGTATTTTGACCGCTAACTTTCACTCCTCGTATTAAGCATTTTTTTTTTACTTTCATTCCTCGTATTAAGCATATTTTTATTTAATAGATAAGTTAAATAATAATTTATTTATTTTTACTATTTTCCGAAAAAAATAATAAATAATAACCCAGTAATAGCGTATTAGCGTGCTAGAGATATAATAGTGATACTGAAGATTTTAACCGCTAACTTGATGTCACATTTGCAGAACTTCTAACCCTAATATAAATACAAGCAATAATAGAGGCCACAATCCAAAGAGAGGTTAGAGAGATAAACTCTCAGAGGGGAGGAGCTGTTGCTCTTCCCCTGGCTCCTTTGTTCGATTGATGGCTCAATCTTGCATTGATGCTGCTCATCCATCGATAAATTTTTGGAAATCGAATTTTGCTGGGTCATTTTGACCAAGTAAAAGTCGAAGGTTTTGTTCATGTTCATGATATTGTTCTCTTCTCGTTTGATGTGATTTGTTCGCATATGACTTATCTTGATTGGCGGTGGCTAATTCTGAGGAGTTCACAACCTCCTTTTCACAAATTTGCGTTTGGTTTGGGTTGTTGAACTCCTTTTCACAAATCCGCGTTTGGTCTGGGCTGTTCGTCAGTTTATGATTCAGATCTTGATTTTGTGAGGAGCTGCGCAAATTTGGGCTTTGTGGTTCGTGGACCGGTTCCATGTGCGACTCGCCTTGGCCGAGAGTTGCTCTTCATGCCGTGGGTGATGAGCTGCTCCAAGGACTGATGGGAACGGATCCAGGACATTTGTAAATGGTCACGACTTTGCTCAATTCGTTTGCACCTTCTCCCGAGCAACTCATCCGCAATCCATTTTTTCTGTGAGTTCGTTCGATATCTATTCTGATTGGTTAATGATTTGATGGATATTTTTTTTATCAAGATAATGGAATAAGGGTGGGCATCAATTAATTCTTCCTCCTGAGCACCATACATCTATGTCTTCTTCTACTTGTTCGCCGAGAATTAGAGGTCTTGCGACCATCAAAAGAAACAAAATGAGCAAGTGTGAGTGTGAGAGGTTTTGAACTTTAGTGTAATTTGTAGGCGCTGAGAATTGCTCTTCTGCATTGGGAACAATAAGAGACAACTGTAAATGTGTTTTGGTGGAGTTGCTAAGAGATGAGAATACTGAAGAGATTTATGAACTGAAGACTTGATCGTATTATTGATTGTACAATGTTTATATAGACAAATACATCAAGTAAAAGAGATAAACTAACAAGTGTGGGATAAGCCCAAGAAGAGGTCCAATGGACTGAGCCTATAATATAACACTCTCCCTCAAGGTGGAGGTGGGGAAGAAACAACTCCAAGCTTGCAAATCAAGAAGTTGAATCTAGTAGGACCAAAAGCTTTAGTCATGATGTCAGCTAGTTGAAGGGTGCCAAGAACATGTCATGTCTGAATGATGTCTCAGAGGAGCGAGAAATTGTAACTTGTTTCTTGGTTTTTCAAGAAATTGGGGAAGTGCCAAGAAGAATGAAATAAGCAGTGGTGGATCGTCTGGTGATAGGACATGCTGCATAATCGGAATCACAAAATGCGCGTATGGAGAGATCACTGGAACGAGAGAGAAATATACCTTGAGCAGGTGCAACCTTGAGGTAGCGAATGACTTTTAGAGCAGCGGTCCAGTGACCAAGACGAGGTGCAGCCATGAATTGTGATAGTATATGAACACAATATGCCAACTCATGTCGAGTAATAGACAAGTAGATGAGACGATAAACCAAACGACGATAATTCTCAGGGTCATTCAATAAGGCCATAGAATCCAACTGTAGCCCCTGATCAGAAGTCATCGGAAAAGATGCAGCTTCACAACCTAAAAGGCCAACTTCAGCTAGAATATGAAGTGTGTACTTTCGTTGATTAAGCCAGATACCAGACGGAGTACGAACAATTTCGATCCCTAAGAAGAACCGAAGAGGTCCAAGATCCTTCATATGGAAACATGTATGAAGATAATCTTTAAACCGGCGAATGGTAACAGGTTGTTGCCAGTAATGACCAAATCATCAACATAAATTAGGATCTGAAGAACGATACCTGATCGATTGTAGGTGAATAGAGAGTAATCTGCAAGAGACTGAGTAAACCCGTATTTCAGAAGGGCATATGTACACTTATGAAACCAGTTCCGAGGAGTCTGACGAAGACCATATAAGGATTTCTTGAGACGAAAAACTATAGAAGAAGATCTGAACCCATGAGGAGGGAGCATATAGACTGTAACACCCCGAATCCGTAGGACTCGAGGCGCTACTGGGCTAAGATCTCACAATGGATCCTGACCCTAGCCTGACAACAAGTTCACTGGATCTTACAACAAGGCACAAATAGATTAAAACAAAACATCAAACTGTATATATCTATACATATCAAAAGGTAATACAGAAAAACTGCTGAGTACAAATCAAAACATATATCCGTACATCATAAATATCCTATATCCCACGTATAAACCCAGTGTACGGAGCCCTCAGCGGATCACCAACTCTGGATCACTCTGTAGCTCCCCTAACCTGCAAAGGATCTACAACACGGTATAAAACCGTTAGCTAACCATGCACATATATATAGATAATGCAAGAGCACAAACACACTTCAAGAATCATAACATATAAACATGTTGTCACACATTTACCCGGTTAATTATCTTTATAAAGTCCAACACTCAAATCGTATAAATAATGTATATGAACATATGCGACACGAGGAATATATAATCCTCGCCTTTGGGGAATGGTGCCAGCTGGAGTGGTGATACGGTCACCGTCCCCGTATACCCTATGGGAATGGAGAAAGCCCGCCCCACAATCCAAGTTTGGCCTCCCCATAGAGAACCTCCAAACTTCCAGCGGGATGAAAGGACAAGTTCTCACGACCCTACAATGGGCAATCACTAAACCATAGGTCGGTAATCATCACTACGCATGCTATAAAGCATATAACAAACACCACTCATGCATACATCCAATATAAGGATGGTAGCTAAGTAAGTCCTATGGACTTACCTCAACCTCAGAAGTAGTCTCAACCCGATCAGTTCCAACTCTGGAGAACAACACTGCCTAATAACAAGGCATAACAAGATATCAAATCTCCTATCAAACAAAGGGGTCACACCTAGACCCAAAGGATCCATAAGGATCATATCCAACTCATAATCTTGATACTCAATTAAACCTCAAAGCCATAACCGGCATATAGATATCATACTCATCACCATTCTATCCTCAAACACATACCTAGCATGCTACTAACTCTCATACTAGGAAGGAAAGGATCTACACTACTCTAGGTAGATCCGGAACAAGACGCACCTGCGTGACAAGAGGGACGCAGGGGCAAAGCAAGGCAAACCGCAGGTGCGGCGACACTTGGCCGCAGGCGCGGTGACAGGAGCTGCAGGTAAGCGCAGGCGCTGGGACCGTGGCCGCGGGGGCGGCAACTTCTGGGTGTGGGTGCGGTGACAAGGTTCCCGCAGGGGAGGTGGCTTCCAGGCGCGGGGCGGCGACTCTGCAGAACGTAGAGTCCCGACTTCTCTTTCGCTCTTCACGTGATCAAATCACGCATTCATCAGTCCATGGACAAGCACATACATATACATACACATACAAACATCAACATACATTCACACACATCTAATCCTAAGCTAGGGAGGAAGAATGGAATCAAAGAAGAAGAAAGGAGGAGAGAAGAACCCTTACCACTGTTGTGGCCTATCCAAGGAAAGATCACCACAAAACCAACACCACAACTGGCTTCCAAGCCCAGCCACAAAGCATAATATCCATCAACAACCAACCACACCAACTAGCTCTTCCAAACCAAGGTAAACTCAAGCAAGATCAACAAGAAAGAGAAGAGAGAAGAAAGACGTGAGAAGCTAGAGAAAGAAGTGAAGAAGAAACCCTTGCTCAGCAAGGAAAGGAATGGTATAAGGAGGAGGAAGAGTAAATCACGAGTCAAGGTCAACAAAGCCGGCTGCAGCCGCAAGAAACCGCAGGGGTGGTTCCTTGAGCCGCAGGGGCGGAAAACTGCACGAGCCGCAGGGGCGGCTCCCTAAACCCGCGGGGGTGGCCAAGGCCAAAACAAGCTCCAAAGACTAAAGCTCTTACATAGACTTCCTCGTGCAAATCACCATGAAGAAAAGCATTATGAACATCCATCTAATAAAGTTCCCAGTTATGAATAGATGTAATGGCAAGAAGAAGTTTCACTATTATCAATTTAGCAATAGGGGAAAAAGTTTCCTGTGTAATCAATGCCTTCTTGTTGGCGGTTCCCGAGTACCACCAAGCGTGCCTTATAGCGCTCAATCTGACCATCATACTTGTACTTATGCAAAAAACCATTTAAAGCCAATAGCTCTACGACGTGCAGGAAGATCAACATAATCTGATGTATTGTTGCGTTGTAGGGCAAATATTTCATCTTGCATAGCCTCTTGCCATTTAGGATTTGTAATGGCGTCCCTAAAAGAGCTCGGTTCTTGTTCTTGATGAATAGAGTGAAGAGCAGCAACATATGCAGGTGAAAATGATTATATGATAAAGAATTCACTATGGAATACCGGGTACTTCATTTCAGTGAAAGAGAGGGTTGAGTTGATCGGGAACCAAAATGACTTGCCTTTTTACAAACAAAATCTCGTAAAAGGGTATTTGGTTTTGTGGGGCAAGAGCTGCGGCGGGGCGGTGGAACTGCCGGAGCAGTAATGGCCGGAGGGGCCAGTGATAAAGGACCAGCGGAGTTGTCCGGATTTATAGGGATATGAGGTGAGATATTTGGGTTGGTGGGGTTTATAGTAGCTGCAGGTGGGGAATTAAATGAGCAGGTGGGGTCCGCAGCAATAGGTGGGGAATTAATGGGGCAGATGGGGTCCACGGCTGCAGTAGGTGGGGAATTAATTGTGTAGGTGGGGCCGTGGTCATTGCAAGATAAGTAGTGGAATTTTCTGCAGGAGGAAGGCCAAAAAATTTTGTGGAAACATTAGGACGTATGGTACAGGGGGTCCATGGGAATATCAGTAACGATGGGATCTACAAAAAAAACTGGATCGGGTAGGGAATTTGGAGAGGTAGGTGCTGGGTTTGAGAATGGAAAAATGTTCTCGTAAAAACGCGCATCCTGTGTTGTAAAAATATCCTGAGTATTTAGATCTAACATTTTCTACCCCTTTTGAGAAGATGGATACCCTATGAAGACACACTTTCTACCCCGAGGCTGAAATTTATCAGAAGATCGAGAAAGAATTGAACAATAAGCAAGACAACCTAATATCCGAAGATGTTTAAGACAAGGCGGAGAACCATAAAGAAGCTCATAGGGATTAGTTTTGTGGTGAAGTATGGGCGTAGGGGTTCGGTTGATGAGATAATAAGCAGTGAGAACGCATTCTCCCCAAAGCAAAACTGGTATATTTCCTTGGAACATAAGAGCTCTAGCAACATTAAGAATATGACGATGTTTGCGTTCTACCCTCCCATTTTGTTGAGGTGTGTATGTGCAAGAGGTTTTTAAGCGTATACCCTTAGTATGAAGAAAAGGACGAAGGCTAAGAAATTCTTTAGCGTTGTCACTGCGAAAAGTTTTGACACAAGAATTGAATTGAATTGAATTTCAACCATGACACAGAATTTGCAAACTAAAGAGGTGACTTCAGCTTTTCCTTTTATTAAATAAACCCAGATACACCGAGAAAAATCATCCAAAATGGTAAGAAAATAAGAATAACCAGAAGTAGAAAGGGTGCGATAGGGACCTAAATATCTAAATGAACTAAATGAAATAAAGATGAGGCATGTGAAATGCTATCAGGAAGATCTAGGTAGTTTACCTCAAAGACAAATGTCACAGGGAGAGACGGCTTCAGTATTGGAAGGATGACCAAGGCGTTGATGGGAGATGGTGATATCGACCGTGGTAAGGCATGAAAGAGGTGGCGGAGAAATGTTTGTCATCCAGCAAAGCCTGAAATCCCATCACGAGCTTCACCCACACCAATCACTGTCCTCGAAGTGTTTTCCTATATTTGGCAGTCTAATCCTGGAATAAATAATACCCGAGGTAGTGAAAGAGAGGCATTCAAACAAAGGGTTACTGCGTGACCAACAAAAACTAGAACTCCATTCGGAAGTTTGATCCGACATTTGTTGACCGGTTTGATGGAGGACAAGAGTGAGCGGTCTTCTGTCATATGAAAAGAAGCACCAAAATCCAGGATCCAAGGTAGGGATAATATACCCGAATTTGTATCGTGAGTCGAATGAGAACGATAAGAATTCAGGGCAATTAAGATTGTGTTCCATTGAGCATCATTAATTTCAGAGCCCATGACCTGACGATCTTGAGATGACAAGGGAGCGACATGAGCGGAGTTAGCATGCCCTAGTGTTCCTGTAACAACAGCCGAAGCCACCCGAGGCTTGCTCGAAGATGGTGATGACTTCGAGGGTGTCAAGCGTGAATCTCCAACAGTCGGTGTAGCAGTAGGTCGATAGTCATGCCACCAGTCTGGATATCCGATAATTTTGAAGCAAGATCTTGTTCGGCGTTGACGGCGCCAAAAACTTGTTCGGCGTTGAGTTTTGTCGTTAGACATGTTTGCGGCACAAAGAAAATCGGTGGTTTAGGGTTTTGAATAGGTTTTAGGGTTTTATTTGGCGGAAGTGTAGGTTAGAGGAAAGTTCCTCTGATACCATGAAGGGATTTATGAATTGAAGGCTTGATCGTATTATTGATTGGACAATGTTTATATAGACAAATACATCAAGGAAAAGAGATAAACTAACAAGTGTGGGATAAGACCAATAAGAGGTTCAATGGACTGAGCCTATAATCTAACAAATACTCGGCAGATTTTGTAATTATACCAAAATGCAAAATCCCCAAATTGAAACACGTTAGGGTTTTTACTTGAGCAGTGGCGGCGGTGGCCTTTTTCCCGGCATGTGCAGGCCAACAACGGCATGGCGAGGCAACGATTCTGACGACGGGTCTTCTCTAGCGGTTCTAGTGGCGGTGAATAGGCATGCGCGATTACGGATCTGTCGAGTTGATGTCGTGCGCAAGACGAAGGAGTTGTCGATGGATCTGCTCTCGCACAACAATAGATATGGCTAGTCAACGGCGACGGTTGCGGTTTCTGGTTCATGTGCTTGTTGTGATGACAGATTCAAGCAAGGCGATGAATGTGGGTGAATAGCTTGATGGTGACCAAAATCGAGTTTTTCTCTCGGACAATTGAGTGTAATTTATGAGCTTTTTTTTATTTTTCTATGTCAATTTTCCCCTATATCCTCATATTAATTGTTTTTAGAATAAAAAATTAATAACAAATGAGTAGAGGCCTCGTCTGTATTAACGATGCAAAAAAGCTCTACTCCATTAATCTTTTCATCCACGCAAAATACCATGGAATACAAAAAAAATAAAAATTAACTTCCTTTTGTAAGTATAAAAATATATTTTAAATTTTTTTAAAAATAAGTTCACTTTTATTCTCATTAGTTAATTAGATAGTAGATATTTAAAATTTAAGAAAAACATAAAAGAGTATTGGGGTGATATTTAAAAAAAATAAAATTGTTGCATAAGAATATTTTTAATATCCTTTTTGTAAGGCACCCTTATTCACCGGATTCTCCAATATACCCATAAAAAATATTTTTTTTAAAATGATCAAGTAACATATTGATTTTAGAGTTTGTTTTCGTGTTTTTAGGATGAATGTGTAGGATTTGGGGCGAGAGTTGCACAAATTTTAGGGGTAACTAGCTTGATATCCGTGTCTCGCACGAGATTTGTAAAATATTTGAATTTTAAAAAATTCATTACGGTAAGAATTAATTGATGTCACATGACTTCTTAAATATTAATCATAATGTACAAAAATGTATCTAAATAGAGAGTTTACATGAAATAATAACATAACGCTATAAAAATGTAATTTTGATAAATCACATTATTTCGATATTAAAAAAACATATTGAAGTCAACTATGTCGAAAAGGAAAGAAATTGTATAAATTTTTTTTAAAAAAACTAATATATATATAGAGAGAGAGAGAAAACAAAGCTAAAATAATGAAAATGTGATTTATCTCTTTCTAGAGAAGTTAAAAAGACTCACAAATAATGAACAATACAATTGCATAATTTATTAACATATATAAAAAGTGTTGTGAAAAAATATTTATTATTATAAAAACAATTCATTATTTGGTAAGATAATACAATAGAATAAATAAATATTAGATGTATATAAAATTATATCCGTATATATACATTTGTAATATGTGTACTTGTTGGCTAAAACAATTTGTTTTTAGTCACACTAAAAGTTAAAATTCATAAGAGATGATTACTTTATTTACCTATGAATTAATTCCTATTATGATAAAAAAAAATCATATGAAATGCTTATAATCTATCCAAGAAGATTTATATTGAATTCTGATTTCTAATAACAATATCATATGATATACTTGTTAGTAAACGAAATTATATGAAAATTTTCTATTTGAAACTTATCATATAAAATATTAATGGAAAAATGGAGCGTTGGGCTATTTATGTAAACTTGTGTACCAATTAGGCTACTTATATAAACAATTAAGAAAGTAGGCTCCTAATTATGCAGAATAAAAAATAAAAGCGGGAAAATAAAAAAAGATTGTGACCAAAATATCCTTGATCTATCCTAATTAAAATATATTAAAAATTTCCCCATATATAACGTTGAAACTGAATCCGTTAATTTAGGATACAAGATCTGCGATGAACATCTCTCTCCTTCTTCTCTGAAAATCATCGCCGATAGTGGAAATACATATATGTCAATTTGAAGAAACAGAGATATAATCACACATCTGCTTTGCAATCGTCTTTAAGGTATTCGAATTTATACATACTTCGTCACCATCAATTTTATTAGATTCTAGATCTGAAATGAACTCTGTACATTTGATTCTCCATAAACGATACCTGTTTAGGTTTCGTCTAACGAAATGTATGTAAATTTCATTCGTCGATATTGATTATGTGTATTTTTTGTGCATATATTGTTTAGTCTCTATACATATATTGCTTCTATTGTTCTTCAATCGTGTGCTTGATAATAATAGATATATGAAAGGAGTCGGAGTTCATCGTTCATCAATATCGAAATGTTGTAGTTATGCAGATCCGAAAAGAACTCTGTAAATTTGAACGATTCTCCATAAACAATAACTGTTTTAGGTTTTTTTTAAAGAGATGTACATGAACGTCAGTTGTGTGCTTAATGATGTGTAATTCTTGTATGAACCTGGTGTACGATATGTATGTATTAATAATTGTGTAATACGTTATGTAATTGATTAGTAACGTACGTATGACGAAGTAGTTTGTGTAGGTAGTATATATTGTGTATATGTAATTGATGAGTAACATATGACAACTTAGTTTGTGAACGTTGCAGATATTGTGTACAATTATTTGTAGTATCATATGAATTTGTTAGTTTATGTAAATAATCATTTTATACATTGTGTATTGTAGATCAATTATTGTAGTGTTGTTACTGATTATTTGTTAGTTTGTGTAAATCGTCATCTTTATATTAAATATGTCAACAGGGATGAAAGCAGTGTACATAACAAGTTATTTTGATGGTATCTGGAATAATGAGGATGGTGAATGGAACTATCATGAAAACTTGACAAGTAAGCCTATAGTTGTAGACGTTAAATCCACATATGATGATCTGGTTAAATTGATTGCTTCGAAGTTTGATTTGTGTATAAAAGAGGTCGATGTAAAAATAGCGTACATAAATCCTTTCAATCCCGCTCTAAGGCCATTTAATATTAATACCACGGATGATTTAGAAACGTTTGTTGAAATAAATGAGTTAGAACAATGCCATTGGAGTGTCCCTTTGTGCGTGAACATTGTTCCAACATCAAATGATCAAACATTGGGTTTGATGGATCTACATAATAATGAGGAAGGTTCGAGGAATGAAGTAAATACAGACGGGGGAGATACGATGATACTTGTACAACATTGTGTTGGGCACACATCTACAAATAATGTTGAATGTTGTACAAATATGTTGGACAATGAAGCGTTTTATGAGACAGGGTGTAACAACCTGTCTATTGTACCTCATGAGAGCAATTGTGTACCGCCTACAACACAATTTGGCCTAATGATTGGAAAGACATATGGTAACAAAACTGATTTGAAGAATGCTCTTTGTCTAAACGCCATATCAGATTGTTCACAATATAAGATTGTGAAGTCAAAGACGAGGGCCGTAACAGCGAAATGTATTGACAAAGATTGTAAGTGGAGGGTTCATTTCTCTATGTTGGGTCAGACAAATTATTTTACAACAACAAAGTATGTATCTTCCCACTTACCACATGAGGAGATCAATGAAAAGAGGAGCTTCGTACCAAGTAATTGCTGAAAAGGTTAAATCAGTGTAAGTGATACAAATACATTTTGTAATTTGTTTCTGTTTTGTATACTATGTACAAAATAAACCTGAATCTCAGTAATTGTCTTACATAATGTAGGTATGGTAGTTCAAAGCAGTTACCGTCTGTCTACCAGATAATCACGATAATAAAAAGTTTACATCATATTGATGCTAGTTATTGGAAGTGTTGGATGACACAAGAAACCGTGAAAGACATGATTAGAGGGACACCGGAGGACAACTACTGTACAATACCTTCGTATCTGTATATGTTACAGGTTGTCAACCCAGGTACAATTGTTGCTTTTGAGTTAAACGAGAACAACCGTTTCAAATATGTATTTTTTGCATATGGACAATTCGTTAGAGGGTATCAGTCATTGAGAAGGGTGAGTACAAGACATTCCTACATATTTGTTAAGAAATTTTTGTGTATCAACATACATCTAACGTCATGTGTAACGTAGGTTGTCACAGTAGATGACACACACTTGAAGGGGAAATATGGAGGAGTGTTACTCGTTACAACTGCACAAGATGCTAAACAACAAATCTACCCCATTGCATTTGCAATAGTTGATAGTGAAAACGATGCATCGTGGGATTTCTTCTTCAAGAGCCTAAAGAGTTTTGTTCAAGACAACAATGAATTGCTTTTTGTATCAGATAGACACAATTCAATCAAAAAGGGTGTATCCACAAATTATGAAGTTGCATCGCACGGATATTGTATTTGGCATCTTAAATGCAATCTACATAAGAGAACGCGATCGAACAAAATCCTTGAAAAATTCATGGAAGGAGCCCGTAGTTACAAGAGAAATGAATGCATGCAGATTCTTAGACAAATTACAGGGGTACATATGCATGAACTTTATGAAAATACAAATATAATCAAACATCCATTGTTGTGTACTAATTCTACTTTGTTAAATGTATGTAGGAGAAGCCAAAGGTTGGAGAGTTACTCGCTGATATTGGAATTGCAACGTGGGCACGCTCTTTCTGTCCTCCCAAAAGGTACAACATCATGACTAGTAACAATGCTGAGTGTGTGAATGAAATTATGAAAGAAGGAAGAGAGTATCCATTTATATCCTTACTTGATGAGATCAGACAACTTATGAGTCGGTGGTTTGCTGAAAGACGGGCTCAAGCAAAAGCTTGTGTAGAATTTGCTCATCCAAAGATCGAAGCAATCATCCAAAGAAGGTTTGAAGAAAGTGGGGGTTACTTTGTATACGTCCTAGATGCAGAAAGGTTGGAGTGTGAAGTTCAAAAAGATTATGATAAAGTGATTGTATGTTTGCTAATGAGAAGTTGTGCATGCAATAAGTTTGATATAGAAGAAATACCATGTACACACGCCGTCGCAGCTGCCAAGCATGTGGGTATGAATCCTTCCTTTCTACTAAGTAGATATTATTCCTAAAATTCTGAGCCGACTCGTCGTTTTTCCTTTTTTCCGCTTTCCGACCCTTCGTTCCGAGTCGAAGTGACAAGGGGTCAATTCCGACCCCTCGTTCCATGGTGATGTGACAAGCTGTCAACTCCCCTCCCCACATTGCAGCCCTTGTCCCCTCTCTCTCTCTCCTCCCTTGCTCTCTCTCACGTCATTTTCCATCTCCACTCTTCCTCTCTTCTCTTCTCTTCTCTTCTCTTCTTCTTCCATTGTTGATTGTGGAGCTTGCATGTGTGGACTGCAGAAGGAAAAGTGCAGATCTGGAGTGCTAAGTCTCTTTCCTTCCTTCCTTCCTTCCTCTCCATGGCTGCTCACTCCTTTCTTATTCCCTCCTTCATCCATGACCATGGATGAAGATCTTGAGGAGTTTTTGCTCAACTCTTTGCATGCATAGGTTCTTAGCTCGATTAGGTCGAGGAGAGGTGCCTAAGACCAGCGGTGGGTGTTTGGAGAAGATCCAGCAAGAGAAGGACTTTGGAGCCAAGGATCCACGATCAAAGACGACGTTCTGCACAAAACCCGCGGGGGCGGCTCAACACGACCGCGGGAGCGGCCAGCCGCAGGGGCGGCACCAGACACTCGATGCAAGTCCACCGCGGGCGTGGCTCCTGGTTCCGCGGGGGCGGCTTCTGTGTCCGCAGGGGGCGCTAGCTTGACTCCGCGGCTGTGGTTTCTACAACAGTAGGCTTCTCCTCTCCTTTCCTCTTCGTTCCTTCCTTAGTATTATAGTTGTATCATGTTAGTAGCATGCTTAGGATGGCCTAGAGTAGCTTGAGAATGCCACTTAGTGGCTGTGAACCTAGGAGCCCTTAAGGCTCGATATAGTTGATGGTCACGAGTGTGATGAGCATGATAGACCTAGTAGGCTTTTACTCGTTCTTGGGTTTTGAGTATGATCATATGAGAGTTAGTAGGTTGTTGAGATATCTCCTCATGCGTTGAGTGAGATGTGAGTATGAGAGATTCTAGGATGCGGTCCTAGAATGAGAGTAAAATGATCTTGCGTAGATCATTTGTGTAGAAGTCCTAGACTTCTTGAGTTGAGCGGGTTTTGATGGTTATCTTGTTGTGAGCGGATTGTGTGCTTCTTCCCAAGGGAAGCGAGAGCGTTTTGTGAGTTAGCATTGGGACGAGGTAAGTCTCCGGACTTACTTAGCTCGTATTTTACATATTAGCATTGATGTGTGTTGGTGGTGTGTGCTTGTATTATTGTTTATGTTATAAACAACTAAACCGGTAAATAGGACCACCGACCTTATGTATTTTGGCCCAAGTGTATGATAACGGGCGGTGACATCTTCTGCCTAGCCTTGCCTGGGGCTAGGAGGATCTCGGCGACTAGCCCGGCGGGTATACGGTCGGATGCATCCGTACCATTTCTTGCCGGTAAGTAGGGACTGAGGCGAGACCACGGTGGTCTCGTGTCACAAACCTAAGTTGTAGATGACTTGCAGGTTAGGGATGCCGCCGAGTGAGGTGGAGGAGTGGACAATCGGGGTCTCCGTACATTATAGGACGGAGACGTTTTTGGGTTGTGTTTCGTTGTGGGTTTATGTTGTACAGTTGTGGTTTCTTCTTGGAGTCATGTTGTTTTGAGGACTCGGCTGAGTTTCCACTTTGTATCTTTCTTTTCGGTTCGCATACATTATAAACGGTTTTTAGTTTTGCCTTTATTTGTGCCTTGTTGGAAATGTCCGGTGAAATTGTTGTCAGGCTAAGGGTTGGGACCCATTGTGAGGTCTCGCCCGTAGCACCCCGAGTCCCGCGGATTTGAGGTGTTACAAATATTGCCTAAATGTAGGATTCGTTCGTCATGAGAACCAAAAATAAAGAAGAAATGTAGCTGTTGTGGCATATTTGGTCACAACAAGAAGACATGTCTTAATCAACCAAAATAGAGGGCATACATATTGCCGGCATAGGTTGAAACATCTATTGTGTATTACTCAACAACAGATGGTATGTGGTATTACAATTGTCATACACAAACTCTCGTGTTCTTTGTGTGGTAATACAAATTGGAAAGGATTTATTTTGAGTCACATATTGAAGCTTACATCAGAAATTAAATACAAAATATGTACCATTTCGTAAAGGTTTGTTTTGTGTAGGTACATTTTGTAGATGTGTTGTAAGAGAAGAAAATGGTAAAGTCATAGTAGTTCTACATATTGTATACACAATGTTTACGATATAGTAAATGTGGTATTTGTTTGTGTAGGTACATATTTAAGCTTACTGCATAAATGACATACACAATATGTTACTACACAAAGTACATACGTACAAAAAAGTGGAGATTTTTTGTTATAAAAAAACAGTTACAAAACATGATCAGTTGATTAACAACAACAATCAAACGAGTTCACCATAGAGAATAGTGCAAAACACGTTTGTCCATCAGATTGCAATCAAAATACAACACCAACATAAACCAGCGGAAAATCATTCAATTGTATAGCATACATCACATTCAACCGATCTACCTATCCTGAAACCAAGTAGGCCAATCCCTACAGTACACAGCATATGCCAATTGTTCTTTGTAAGACTGCAACACATCGTCGGTAATCTCCGATAAATCCTTAGATCGTGCAGAAGCTAGATACTGCACATACTTTACGGTATATATACCGCAGCTACCACTTCAAGATGAAATTATAAATATAATCAATACAACATGATTTTAACCATGTAATTAACAAATTGAAGAAGTAAAACGTACCCATCATCATTGTTAATCAAACCCGTCTTCCTGACGACCTTCATTGGAATGTCCAATTTATCACCCAACCTTGTGTGTTTGCCATGGCACTTAAGTACAAATGGAAACATGGTAGCAAGAGGTTCAAGCAGGTATTGTAGCTTATCATCTTTGATGTATGCAGTTTGTGGATCATACACATAAATGCACCATTCGATGAGATTCATTTCCATTGCAACCCAGTGAGATTGTTCGAGATTGAGTGGAGAGTATATGAAGTCAACATCATACAGAGGCTTCCGAAAAAATAATGGTGAATCACTTGTGACAACTTGTAGCATATTGGGCTGGATTTGATATTTCTCCTTTCCAGATGCAATGAAGTTATCAAATGTTGACCGATTATAAGTTGTAGACCACGTACATCCCAACACAACAATACGATTGAACAAATCGGCATACTCGATGACTGATTTGCGCATTATCATAACCAATTTGTCAATTGCTTGGAAATACAGAAAATACATAAGATTAATCTTAACAAGAAAATAACATAAGTCAAAATAGAAACCTTAAAAATTACCTCATCTTTAATCCATCCACTAGGGTTTAATATCTCCTGAATCAAATCCCTTGACAGATTTTTTAAATATCCCCTCATCAGACCATCTCCATCCTTGTTCTTAACCCAGTTGAATAGTTGATGCCGTTCATTTTTTTCCAACAAATTTCCATGTGGTTGTCTGGGCAGTTTAGCGGGCTTCCTGTAAGGAGTCTTCTTCCACTTACTATCTTTGCGTTCTCTTAAAACCTTCCTACATGGAACATTGAGTTCTACATCTTCCTGAATAACAATAACAAAATATGTATCAAATTAAAACACATACTACTATATTTAAAATATAGAAAACTTTGAGTTTATTACCTCATTAATTTCTTGACATATTTCTTGTATCATTGCATCATCTACAACATCTTTATTTTCTGAATCCCGAACCTTTTCAGAACTCGCCCCAGCTTCATGTGCAACAGGATTGGATGTAGAATTCACAAATTCATTAACCAACTCTTTCACTTTTTTTTTCCCAATCTTTTGCTTGAAAGATATATAGTAGAGTCTAGCTTCTCATACAATTTACCCATATCCCTGGAGTACGTCATCAACTCGTTGATCATCATTGCCTGGTCCTCTACCTTCTCAGACAATTTGTTTTGTTCGATCTGTATATCTTCAAGCTTGTAAAAAATTTGGGACACCCAAATAGGTTGATTTGTACCGGTCCTGAAAATATATTAACATTAAGGATGAAAGCAGTACATTAATATGCATGAGTAATATCTGAACACATGATTTGAACAGTAAAACACACAGACACAAAATAAAACCACAATAACTAACTTTTTTTCTGCAGGAATATTTGCTTGAACAACTTTGTCCACAAGAGCATTAACATCAACACTCGCTGCTTCAAAATCAGGTACATCAATTTGCTCAGGTGATTGGGGGATAAATGGTTCATTTCCCTTCAATGACAGTGTAGGGTTCCTAACACAACAATATGTACAAAAGTAGTAAAATACCACAACAGTTTAAACACAAAGAAAGTACATAAATATAAGAAACAACTTTAGTTTGTACAAAAGAAAATCAATTAATATAATAACTACAGTGAAGAAAATACAGAAACATGTAAATTAATAATTTATATATAAGTAAGTATAAAAATTATCACAATGTACAGAAATATAAAAAAATGTAAATCTCTGAAGCAAGGACAAAGGATCTGGACACAAACACTACACAAAACATAACAATAAAACTAAATATG
This sequence comes from Fagopyrum tataricum, assembly GCA_002319775.1. Classification (NCBI taxonomy): domain Eukaryota; kingdom Viridiplantae; phylum Streptophyta; class Magnoliopsida; order Caryophyllales; family Polygonaceae; genus Fagopyrum; species Fagopyrum tataricum. The sequence goes on from CM008282.1 coordinate 4,668,985, forward strand.
TAAAGAACTTACTGTTTATCTTTAGACATTTTCACATTAACATCAACAACACTAGTGCGCTCTGTTGATGTAGGAATCAATGGTCGTCTCCCCTTCAAAGTAAGTTTGTTTGACCTACACAATAACATATTAAAATGGTAAGAACATGTAAACAAAGGAAAACAATTATGTGTAAAGAAGTACACATTTGCTCCACATGCACAGCGCACACAATGTAAATCACTCTACTCAATTATAGATATGTACACAAAATGCACACAACAAATAACAATAAAACTAAAGAATTACATAACTTACTGTTTATGTGCATACCTCTTCACATGAACATCAACACTAGATTCTTTAGAAACAAGTGCATTAGTGTGCTCTGTTGATGTAGGAAGCACTGGTTCTTTGACCTTCAAAGTCAGTTTAGGGTGCCTATAAAAAAACATACACAATGGTAAGAACTGAAAGCAATTGTATATATGTAGAGAACCACAAAAGATAGCAAACAAAACTACACATGCAAATAGCTTACTGTTTTCCTCCAGAATTCTTGGCTTTGGCAAGTTTCTTCTGTGCAACAGAAACATCAACACAAGTTTCTTCAGAACCAGAGACAACAGGGTGGTCAATTGCTTGAGGTACCAATGGTTCTTTCCCCTTAGAAGTCCTTCTAGAATATCTACACAATAATAATAAAAAGAAGTTAGATAAATGAAATAATTGTGTAAACATAAATTATATGTGTACATAATTTGAATTTGAATATTAAATGTTCAACCGTGATGGTAGTGATTGAGGAATAGTAGATTCAGACTTCCTCTTTCTCAAAGAAACGGAGAAAGCAACAACAGTTTTATCAGCATGAATCACACCACCTACAACCTTTGGTGGATTCACAAAGTCATCATCATCATCATGACTTTTCTCCTTAACAACATGGTCAGACTTCTTAGCTTCTTTTCTAAAAATAAAAATAGAAATAAATCAAACTAATTGCAACTTAAATATATGAAGACAAAATACACAAGCACATGTCTATATACCTTGACAAGTCATCTTTATCTTCCTCATTATTAGGCCGACTAACAACAACCTGCACAACAGAAAACCCAAGTTCAAACAAAAGATCCAACCTTGGATCTTCACCCTCAATTTTCCACCAATATGTGTCATCATTCTCTTGTTGACCATGAACCGTCTTAATATCATCTTTGGTAAGGTCTTTCACAAGTGCCTTTATGTCCCCATAACCAGGAAACTGTCTTTCCTTTATGGGCTTCGAAACAAACTTCACACATAAAGGCACCTCTTATGTGTCCTTGACTATGGCAAACGGGGTTGCAAGCTTAGGAATGCAATGGAAAGCCAATATCTGTGACAGTAAAACAAATTTATACACATTTAGAATCCACATACACAAGTAAATGAAGAAACAGAAATAACAGAAATAACCTGGAGGGCTAGGGGAAAGCCACCAATATTGTAGCCTCCACTAGGCCTAACTTTCGTTGGCTCACAAGTTTGCAAATACCTCTTAGTCTGTAAAAAGGCAAACCGATCCCATGGATATGCATCAAACAGGTCAAGGTTGCTTATTAAATTAATTGTGTGTTGAGTCACCATAGTTTCTTATCTTTGGCCACTAAAACCCCTTCGAAAAGATAATGAGAGCCATCTTGTACTTATATGGAGAATCTTTAGGCTCTTGAAAAAACAACTCTTCCAGTCTTGCATTTGTACACCTCTCATGACCAACAACAACCTTCATATCCACAGGCTCCATGTTATCCACATTAGTTTGCTGGTCATCACTACAGAGCAAATCAGTAATCTCTTGAAATTCTGTAAGACCAAACCTAATTAAGACCTCGTTAATTGCAAACCACATGGAGTACTTTCTCTTTGTCAGGATCTCCCTCATGAGAAAGATATAAATCATCTGGTTTGACATTTTTAGGTTTGTGCTCATTTCAATAATTGGAGCAAATATACCATGTTTTAGCTTGTAGTTATCTTCAGGAGATAACTCTTCCAGAATTTGGGGGATAAGTTTCAACCTACAAAAGCAGTTTATCCTCACATTTTCATTCCTCGAGTTTTCCTCATACTTATAAGTAAACTACAAAATTACACATAAGGGGTTTATAACACACACATATGGGCAGTAGGACATTATGTATGTAGAAATTACATACATACTAACCTTGACATGGTCATCAGAGTCTCCATAGAGTTTCACAATATCTTGTGTGCATGAAGTTTGTACACAAGGCTGTTTGAGTAGATAATGTGCAATGAAAACAGTAAAACGTATTAGAAAATAATATATACACAATTTGTACATAAATAATGCATGTTTACATATACACAAGAAAGAACATGATAATGAAGGCGGCCAAACACAGTATATATACACAAACTAGAAATAAAATATGAATATTTTATGAAACACACACAAATATAACAGCAAAAAAACACAAACACAATAACAAAACGTATACACAAGTAGTACACTTAAAACCCCCAAAAATATACAAAGTGATACAAACAAGAAGAATACATACTTGTTGAGATGATCCAACACTTTTGTCAGCAGCATCAGATGGTAACTTCTTTCTTCTTTTAGCCATCATTTTCGATCTAGCCATTTACTGTACAAGGAAATAAACAATTTATTATATATAAATAAACATGCATGCTATCTATATGATACAAAATGCCATCTAGTAACTTCTAGAACTTAGATATTGGTTGAACATCTACATAAATCGTCTTTGAGACACATGTTGACGAAATCAACAGTAAAAAAAGCTTAAATATCACAAGAGACGATAACAGTGAGAGTACAATGGATGTATGTAACTCATTTTTTCAAAAATCAGAAACAAACTTAATCCTCTGAAGAAACGAAGAACCATAAGAAGGTTACGAAAAGACGAAAAAGTTTGAACCAAAGATTTAGCAGTAACTAAGAGAGGGAGATGAAGATGAAAATGCAGCAAAATATTTCTGTAGATGAGATTATTGATAATCGAAACAATACATTTAGTGACGGGAAGAACTTCAGTGGGAGAGAAGAGTCGCCGGTATTTTCGACGGTTAGGGTTTAGGGGAAGAAATCGAAACGACGGAAGAAGACTGAATGATGGAGAAATGAAATGACGCGGGGTTTGAAATGGCTGCAAAATATTCGGCGCTGGGGTATAATCAAATCATTGGAGAAATACACTTTTACCCATTAACGCCCCAATAATCACAAGTTTGCCATCGCCGGTTAACACATCCATTTAATTACAAAAATACCAATGACCTACTTAGTACCAAGTTTACAAAAATGGATGTAGGACCTCATTTTTCTTAATATTAATTTACATATTCTAAACAATTAAAAAAAAATCAACAATAATCTTGTATAACCAAAATCTCAATTAATATATATCAATAGAAGGGAGGTTAATTTATAGATTAGTTGTTTACTAATTTAGCTATCAATATAATTTTAAAAACCAATATCATATAATTAAAAGGTTAAATTGAAAAAAATGTCCAAACAACTTTTATTAAAAAAAATTCAAAATAATCTAATAAGATTTAACTTTATCAAAATTAATTAAGAGAAGAAAAATTAAAAATATATCCTATAATAGTAAATGACCAAATGACATGTGGCAAAAATGGTAGTTTTAAAAGGAAATTATTGAACCAATAAAATCATATATATCTATAATTGGTAAAAAAAAAATTATAAGATCAATTTTGTGTTTTAAAAGAAAATTAGTTAGTTATCATCTTAATAATTTTTAAAAAAAAAGAAATATGTAAAATGAGGTGGCACAATATGAAGATGACATGTGTCAAAATTCGATGTGGCTTAACGTGAGAATGACAAGTGAAAAAATTCGAGGTGACTTAACGTGGTAGCGACAAATTACTTAATCTATTTATGTTTTAGTATTATATATAGTAGATAGTAGATAGTATATATTTTGTTTGTATAAATTTAAGAAAACAAATTCAAATTGTATGAGTTTAATTAGGGCCCCTTTAACTAAGTCGTTCGAAATGAAATTGTGTGTTGTATGATTATTTAATAAAGGTAAAAAATTAATAATATTTTTTATTTGATACTATTTTATCAACGTGAAGACGTTAAATCAAAGATGAGCTACCTTTATCAAAATCTTCTACGATGGTAATTGATAAATTCATCATTAAAAAAAGTATATATATATATATATATATATATATATATATATATATATATAGCTAATGCATATGCGGTACTACATATCACATAAAATTAAACCAACAACATATAACATAGTAAAATGGAGTTTATAAACAAACCGCATAAGGTACAAGTTTTAAAATAAAATTCACTCCTGATATGTGATTGGCTAAATTAAATAAATGAAAATTAAAGTGCTACTTCTTTTTGAAAAACATAATAATAATTTTACAAATCGCGTGATAGAGATACGTACCGGAGATTTTGACCTAATTTGGTGCCGCATTTGCAGAACCTCTAAATAAATGAAAATTAAAGTAAAATTAAAGTAATAGAGATACATACCGGAGATTTTGACCTAACTTGGTGCCGCATTTGTAGAACCTCTAACCTACATAAGTACAAGCAATTATAGAGGGCAAAATCCAAAGGCTCCTTTGTTCGTTTGATGGCTCAATTATATGAAAGATTTTGACTGACTGTGGCTAATTCTGAGGAGTTCACAACCTCCTTTTCACAAATCCACGTTTGGTCTGTTCGTCAGTTTATGATTCAGATCTGGATTTTTGTGAGGAGCTGCGTAAATTGGGCTTCGCGGCATTGTTTCGTGGACCGGTTCCATGTGCCTCTGCGAGAGTTCTCTTCATGTCGTGGGTTGATGGGCTCCTCCAAGGACTGATGAGAACGGATCCGGACATTCGTAAATGGTCACGACTTTGCTCGATTCGTTTGCACCTTCCCCGAGCAACTCATCCACGACTTCTTCTTTTTTTTCTGTGAGTTCGTTCGATATCTATTCTGATTGGTTGATGATTTGATGATATTTTTTTATATGGAACGAGGGTGGGCATTATAGTTCTAGTGCCAGCCTTGGCTATTGCACACACATTACATTGGATGGACTACTCCATGATTCGTTGTTTTGTGAGTTGTCATGCATACCTTCGTTTGTTGGTTCCCGCTTTGACTAGTTCCTTCTATCTATGGAGTTCGCGGTTCTGTCTTTAACCCGTTGTTGGAGCTCTGATCTTCTTGATACAGTTGGGTTTTGTCAACGTTATCTGGTGTTGAATGTGGATGATATTGGAGTGATCAACCAATAACCCACATGTCGTTGTTGGAGCTTGGCCTTGTTTGTTGGCTTGGGAGTGCTGACGTTCAAGTTGTTTCAGGCTTACATCATATGACTCGATACTTGTTCCATTTTGTTTGATGGATGCTGATGTTTGGTGAGCCTATGTTGCAGATTGGATTTACAGTGCTCTTGATCGACACGATCTGCTTGGATGTGTTGTCTTTCTTATGCTTGGGAGCTAGTGTATTTGTGGTTTGGTTAGTCCTACACGCCTACTCACTGCACATTGCAGTTCAGTCTTGAGAGTTAGTATGGGGGACTGACTACCTTGATGTTTGACTGCGATGTATACGCCTGTTCCAATCCGAGTTTGAGAGGGACTCATATGGCCACTTTTAGAGCGTGCTTTGATGAATGGTGTGATATTTCTGCGTCTCTGTGAGGTTTGAGGCTATGAGAAGTCTTGATGACATATTTTGGAGGTGGGTCATGTTGTCATTTGGGTGCCTAATGGACAATGTGTTATCCATTGAGCAAGTCTACATGACGAGCTTATCATGGTTCAAAGGTACTTGTGCTTGTCTGTCCTTTGTTAGTGTTCCGATGCTTGCTTGAGGTTTGGGACATGCGATGACTTGGGAGAACAGATGGTTTTTCTCATCAATTTTGATGTCTGATTTTAGACACTTTAGCTGGTTCTGGAGGTCAGTTCACTGGCTTGATTGATGAGGATTTACTGATTGGGTCACTTGAGACTCGTATTTTGGGGCTGTTTTTGCTACTCAATATGTTACTGTTGTGATGCTTGCTTGAGGTTTGGGAAATGCGTTGGCTTGGGAGAACCAATGGTTTTTCTCATCAATTTTGATGTCTGATTTTAGACACTTTAGCTGGTTCTGGAGGTCAGTTCACTGGCTTGATTGACGAGGATTTACTGATTGGGTCACTCGAGACTCATTTTTTGGGGATGTTTTGGCAACTTAGCTGATTGCAGTTCTGATGGCAACTTTGTCTATTGCACACATTATGTTGAACGAGCAGCTCCTTGATTCGTTGTTTTTGTGAGTTATGATGGATACCCTTTGTTTTGTTGGTTCCCCCCTTGACTGGTTCCTTCTACCTATGGAGTTTCCTGTGTTATCGTTACCCTATTGTCAGAGCTCAGATCTTCTTGATGCAGTTGGGTTTTGTCAACATTAGTTGGTGTTGAATGTGGACAAGTAATCCACATGTCATTGTTGGAGCCTGTCCTTGTTTGTCGGTTCGTGAAAGCTGACGCCAAGTGTACGGGCTTAAAAGCATATGAGTTGATACTTGTGATGTTGGTGAACCTGGCCTTGTTTGTCGGTTTGGGGAGTGCTGACGCCAAGTGTACGGGCTTACAGATATGAGTCTATCCTTGTGATGTTTGGTGAGCCTGGCCTTGTTTGTCGGCTTGGGAGTGCTGACGCCAAGTGTAGGGGCTTACAGCATATGACTCGATACCTGTGATGTTTGGTGAGCCTATGTTGCAAATTGGATTTACGGTGTTCTTGATCCAAGTGATCCGCTTGGATGTGTTGTCTTTCTTGTACCCGGCAGTTCGTGTGTGTATTTGACGTTTCAACCGTGATGTATACGCCTGTTCCAATCCGAGTTTGAGAAGGACTCTCATAACTAGCGTGATGAATGGGGTGATGATATTGCTGTGTCTCTCTGAGGCTTGAGACTATGAGAGGTCTTGATGGCAGATTTTCGAGGTGTGTCATGCTGTCACTTGGGTGCCTATTGGGCAGGGCGTTATCCATGGAACAACTCTATAAGAGGAGCTTATCATTTTTTAAAGGTCTGGTACATGTGTTGACTTGGGAAAACTGATGGTTTTTCTCATCGATTTTGATGTCTGATTTTAGACACTTTAGCTGGTTCTGGAGGTCAGTTCACTGGCTTCGTTGATGAAGATTTACTAATTGGGACACTTGAGCCTCACTTGTATCCGCCATTTATCTTAGATTTTGTGATTTCAACATACTAGTAGCAGCCTACGTTGCCATTGACTATTTTTAGTGTTTATGCTTTACATCTTTTGTCTTTATATATATATATATATTCAACTTTAATTCACAAACAATGTTCCATATCATACATTGACATTCTATTCGCATAAAATCATATATGGACTGTAAAGATGAAAGGGTAAAATAGTTATAAAGGTAATTAAAATTCATCAACTTTCATAGCATCCTTTGGAAACTCATAGGCATCTTTAGTCCTACATTTCTTGACACCTGCTGTGAACCAAAGCTTATCAGACTTGGAACTCTCCAAAGAGATACCAGTGATCTTCACCCACACAATAACTTTTGTCTTCAAACCTTCGATACCCGACAGCTTTCCCCTAGAAAGGGTGGCCTTTACACGGTTCGCATACCTCAAGACACTCGAGTCCTTGAAGTTCACCTCGCAAGGAGATGACATATGGACCACGAGCTTTGATGTCAACTCGTCGAACTCGTAGCATATTATGTTTTGTGGGAAGATTCCGGCTGGAAGGTTGTAGTCTCTTAGAAGATCCGGCAACTCCTTCTGTGTCTTGCCTAGAAAAATAATATGTAAATGAATGAAAGACAATTTTAAGGTAATAGATCTAAGGTTGTTTGTAGGCGTACCTTTGAGCTTGTTGAACACCCATTTTGCCTTTTGTTCTACACTGCTTGTGAGAGACTGCAATTTCATCACCACTTTCTACTTATTCATTTTTTAATTCGACCAAAATACGATCAAGCAAAAAAGTTTCGTAAGCCCAAAACGGGTCAGTTTTGGTTGGGTGAAGAATCGGGTCGGGTCTGATATATGAAGTAGTATATTATTTCTTACAAACATCTCGGAAGTCGGAAACATCTGAATATATATTGAAAATTCAATGGAACAGGCAAAGCATAAATTTGAACCTTAGATAATTCACAATTACTACAAGCACATTTCATTTATATAAATATATAAATGAAGAAGAAAGAGATGAAGGGATTTACAGAAAGGTCTTTGGGGAGGTGAGAGATCTCCTGCTTGGCCTTTTTGGAGACCCACAAACTCCCTACTTTGATGCTACTCATCGTTGTTATAGCTTTCTCCATTTCTCTCTTTCTGAAAAGCTTAATCGTCTCGTCTTTAGAAGATGATGAAGAGGAAGACGATGGAGAAGAAGAAGAAGAAAGAGATATTGAAAAGGAACAAAAATCAAAACAATTCACAGCTCAATGGAGTTTTCAAAGGAATATAGGAATCTGTCGTCACATATATACTCACATGGCCCATATGCAGATTGTTCTATCATGTCTCTTAATCAGAAAAAAATATATATGAATTATCGAATTAGAAATTTTAATTTAATATAATTTTATAAATTTTGATTTTTATAGTGATACTTCAAACTTTGTATTGAATTTCATGACAATGTGGTGGAGGACAGGAGAAAGTAAAATTAAAAAAAATGGTAATTGATTAGGCAAAAATCATGTTTGCTTGAGAAAGAATCAAAATAGATATGTAAGCTTAGAATTGAAACTATAGGTATTACATAATGACAGTAGAGCAGCCTTGATTGCTACACCACCGCCACTAATAAATTACTTTGCTTAGCGTTTAGGCTCTGTCAATCATTTACAAGTAACTCTCAGATCTGTGCAGATTTGAACCAGTCTGAAATCTCAATCCGATTTACGTTTCACTATTTTTTGGATTTCGGGCTCCGGTCCAGGATTGAAAAAGACCTTCCTTGCTCCTTGTATCCTTCCTTCCTTCCTTAGCTTCCTTGATGATAGCTGTGTGACGAGTACTCCTTAAAATTGGCACAAATTTTATCCTTTTTGTTCTACTTTGGACCTAAATTATCTAAATCACAAAACACAAAGGGAGTAGACATTCTTTGATGTTTTTAAGCACTATCAAAGTAAATGTACTTTCCCATGTAAAAATAAGAAAAAACACAAAAATACATCTTATAAAGATAATATAAAACCATGCTATCAAACCTCACCGTAGCAAATTAAGGACTCATTAGACCAACAAGAAATTGCATCACTTGTTGATCTTTAAGCAAAAGACAGAGAGTAAGTTCTTTAGATCCACAACTTCATATCTGAATTTTGATTGCTAGTATATATTCGTCCCACAACTTCTTCAAACGAATAAAGTATACAATAATCGAAGAATTTCCTTGATAAATTGAACTCAATCCTTTCGGAATCTGAAATAGATTGGTTCGACTGGACTTACCATAATATCAACATGTTGCATTGCTCCCCTTCGCAATGAGCTTTGCATCAGACACCGAACATTTGCACTCTCGAAGGTACATCTTATCTGATTGATCGATGTTTGTTGAAACTCGGGATAAATTCGCACCTATGCGACTTGGACTTTGAGAAACTCCATTATCAAAACATAATGGAGGATCATTGTTTTGTTGATTATCTTCGTTTGAGGATTCATCGTCCCTCTGATACCATGTCATAAACTATATGGATGGAAGAATGTATGACGAAAAGAGGAAAGAACCGAAGAGTGTGTATTTCTTATTATTTCATGTATCCGGCAGCATGCATATATATACAAGTAAAAGTATAAAAGTTTTTTACGATTGAATGCTTGGTGACTAACCCTAATTATATGACGTGGCACTCTTTTCAGTATGAGCTTGTAAAATTTTCTAACATCGTGAACATATGTTGGATGTATGTGTTGCGATTTCATCCCAAATCTTCTTCAAAAAATCGTAATATACAACCACTTTTCGATACATATCAATGTATTTCTCTAGATCAAAGAGAAGTTGCATGAGTTGAGGTCCATTTTGTACGTCGAATCTTGTTTTAAATCGTCATAGAAGTGCTTAATAATAATAATAAAAAAAGCGATTAATGTCATCCAAAACATAGAGTTAACGCTCTTCCGATAAACAAAATGACAATTGTCCCATCGAGATACTCCTCTTTGTATTTCATACCGAAAAACATTGGTCGTCGCAATGGGCCCTTCACAATAATTATCGCCTTTCAAAAATAGGGACACTAGGTTGAACTGAACGGTGCGTGTGAAATAAGATAAAGTAAAAGACTTATCTATGTTTGCAGTATTTAAATACACACAGATTTACATAATCCAATCAAATCTTTTGTAACTATAAAAATTAGTATCAATCTATAAAATAGAGAACATCGTGAAAATTATAACCACGTAATTAAAGTCGTACTGAACAGATATAGTTTTTGAGTAATAGAACCCTAAAATCATACTTGATATAAGTTCTTCCCTTTCTTTTAATCCTAATTACATAGTCCATATCCATTGGTTTTAGTAAAATTATATATATAAAAAATGGGGATTATCAGAAGTACCGGCGAAAATCACTATTTGTCACAGTAACTAAATTGAGTGGTTTTCGACTACGCATATGAGGTGCGTAGTTGGAGTCCGTGGAATAAAAAATAAAATTAAAAAAATTGTACAACGCACCAAAAATGCGTAGTTGGGTGAGTTATCAACTCGTGCGCAGTGCGTAATTATGGTGTCAAATAGCAAATTCTACCGGTACGTTTAGAAACCACGTAAAAATCAAATGCAAACCAAACAAGCCCTAAATATTTGGCTATAAACAACCAAAGATGGGATTGGTGGGTAAATAGATGAAGCCTACAACCTGCACCATCCCCTAAGAATAGACATTTTTCCATAATTACGTTCTCTAACATCAATGACAACCTTTGAACTACGAAAATAACTTTGCCAGCTCATCAATATGAACAATATCTCCTATAAAAACAATTTACCTCGTACTCAGAAAACAAATTGGACAAGATTTCTTTTGGAAGGGACATCAAACCCCTCCAAAGCCCGTCTTGTCCAATTCCTAACCTTTCAACAGACCCATATACAGTTTTACACCCTCTTTTCCTTTCAGGTTGATCTACCCTCTTCTTCCTTATTTCCCTACATCATTAGCCTGTTGTGTTCTAACAAAGGAAGGTTGTATACTCTTAAGAGGTAAAAGCCTCCTTCATGTATAATTATGTTGATTTGCTGAATTTCAAGGTCTTTCTTTTGGTGTGTAGTTTTCAAAGTGTTCTCTTCTAAAATAAGTGATAATCGAATGAAAGATATTTTTTATTTTTGGTGTATAGACGATTCCTTCGGGATGTTAAATAATAATGACTAACTCTATCGTCTAATACATTTTTTAAAAATAAAATAGAACATATAGAGAGATATTTCTGATGTATTGGATTAGGTAACGTGTGAAAGTAAGTTTTAATATGTAAGAGGGGATTTAATCATTTACAATGCTCTTATAAACACTTAGCACTGATATTTGCTACATATGACACTGTATTTGTTTGAAGACCAGGGATCATCTTTCATTTGATGTGTTCTTCCATATAGAATAATGGGGAAAGATACTAAGAATCTGCTGGTGAAACCCGAATTCGAAATGACCGACTTCTCTACCATCCTAGAAGAGAGACCAAATATTACAGGTGACCGAGTTACGAATGCCAACTACAAGAGATTTTCATGGGATGAGAAGATGATGAGTAGAGAGAAGGAGCTTGAGGGTAGTCAAGCAAGAAGGAACAGTTCAGCTCATGTTATTCCGTCTCGCTACCTTAGTGGCTCAGCTGGATCATGCCATGACTTGTGCAAACTTGGGCACAAACATAACTTTGAGGTGAAGATGAAAGCTCCAGTGGCGAGAAGTGTTATGTTAAGAACTCAAAGTGACAGAAAAGTTGTTCTGTCGAGAACTCAAAGCGAAAGAAGAGATGCTACGTCGAGAACTCAATGTGAAAGAAGAGATGTTAGGGTGAAAACTCAAAGTGAAAGAAGAGATGTTGTTCTGACCAGAAGTAAAAGTGAAAGAAGAGATGTTCCGAAAGTTGAATTATCAACAGAGAGCAGCAAAAAGAAATCCATCTTCAGACGATTGAGTCTACCTGCACCCCGAGTAGAGAATAAAATGCCGTTGCAGGGAAATGAGATTAAAGGAGTCAAGAAACCCGGGAATTCTCACAAGAAACTGCTTGCGAGTTCAAGCTTCAAAGGTAGAGAGATTGGAGTTGTCAAGGATGAGCGTAAACCAGCTTGCCCTGTGAAGAGTGCATCTTGCAAATCAAAGCCCCCGGTTATGAGAGCTTTGACTATGGATGCAAGAAAGAAGAGTTCTCACAAGCATTCGCTTAAGGTCAAGCAATCCATAGATGTGCAAGAGAATGTGTTGCACGTGATTGAACCTAGTAGTGAAGACAGGACTATAAATGCTGAAGGAACAGAAGGAACTAATGACTCTTGTTTCACCAAATTGTCGTTGCCAACATTACGCAAGCCAATGGGACAAATGGACACAGATAGTGATGTCACATCCGAATCCAGCAACCTGGAGGGAAGGCTTCTTGATCCAAAGGCAGAGCAAAGCTTGGAACCGAAGGCCGAGGTGGAAAAGCCAGAAGAGGGTCAAACAAGAGAAAAAGGAAGTTCAACATGGAAGGTGAAATTCAAGAAAGCAGCACTTTCTGTTCTTTCCAGTGGAAGTATGAGCCCAAAGATGCTGAATTTTCGAAAACCGGAAAGCACAAGTGAGAATCAAAATGTTGAGGTGGGGAAAGTTGTTCTTAAATCAATGGAAGGCAAGGATTTGAGCAATGTTACAAAAGAGACAGCAAGAGAACCTATAAAGAGCGGGAAAAATACGGTCAAGACTCTGGTGGGAGCCTTTGAAGCTCTGATCTCACTTGGAGACCGAAAAAGTCTAGTGGAAGCTAGTGCATCCTGAAGTCATAAGGCATCCACAGGTTATTATACAGAAGACAGTGCAACAAGGGATCAATGATTCGGTATTTTTTCTAAATAGAAGTAGGCAAGTGTTTCTCGCTGTCTGGAAAGGGTAGTAATGTGTTTTTCTTCACATGTTGAATTGAGGGCTGTATGTAATTTTCAATGGGACTATTCTATTAAATTATCACCATCTATTTTTGCTGATTTTGTTTAATTAAACATGCAATTCCACAGATATGTGACGAACAGAGAGATAGAAAACCACTGTGGACTGAGAAATTGATTTCCTAAGACCTGACATAGAGTTGAAACAAAAATAAACAATTTTTTACACAACCAAATTTCCTAAGACCTGACATCTCTAGTTGTAAACACTCCTACACTTCAATCATGAAAGAAGTTAAGGAAATAGTGCTTCACGTGTAATCAGAGACGGTGTTTCCTCTCATTCTACCAAATGGGCATTTCCATTAAGCAAAGGATCTACTTCTACCATTTATGTTGTATTTTGTGCTCATTCATTCCGCCTTGTCAAATATTAATCACAAACATTTATTAGTTATGTACATCAAAGGATGAGATAGAATGGTTGCTTGGGCCTTAAGTTAATCATGTCTTTTCTCTTTATATAAAGACTACAAGTTATCAAATGGAGTAACTGAAAAAGCCTAGAAATAAAAATATGAAAAGCAAAGGCGATATCAACAGATTCAACTGGAGAAGATATTTGAAAACCAACAGATTATCATTGAAATGATCTATAAGAAACAAAGGGTTTGTTACAACAGAAAAGACAATTGAGATTGAACTGTTGTATTTTTTTTTCAGATGAAAGATGGCAAAGGCATATTCATTTCCTGATTTCTATTGATGCCAGTGCCAGTAGAAAGAAAAAAAACAGAGAAATTACTTTACAAGAATCAGTGGGTGGGGGTACCTTCAACCTTCTCATGTTCTTCCATTCGAGTGATGGATGACCCCATTGCTGTGAGCTCCATTGCACTTCAGATTCATGGATTTTAATCCCCATACCCGGATAGTTCTGTCATCACTTGCGGAAGCCAGCAAATGAGGATTCGTAGGGTTCCAACTCACACAATTAACTGCTCCCGAATGGCCAGGCAGTTCTAACAGAAGCTCTCCTGTGATCCTGTGCCATATGTAAATCTGTAGTGAAGAATATGCAATCAGCTACCATCTCGAATTTTTTAAATAGGTGCATAACAACAAATGAATGCTCGATAACACATATATAGAAACTTATTATGGCAAAAACACATGTTATAGACACCCCACTTAAAAAGGCTCCCACATTTTGATGAAAGATCCCTCCCATAACATGATGGCCATAAGAAACATAATAAATCACACCAAAGACGCAACTTAAGCTCTGTCCACAGGAAAGAAAAGTATCAACTTATGGCACTATTGGCGTAGGAATGAAAAAGAAAACAGTTATCTTCACTTATTCTGGGGCTTAGAGCGCAAAGATGAACCTACCTGTGAATCCTCACTGCCACTAGCAATGAAGGATTGCTTAAATCCACCAAAACATGACCGAATGAGAAAACGACTGCGCTTGTGGCCCTTGTACATGGAAACAACCTTTGGCTCATCTTCTATGCTCCAAAGATGTATTTCTTGGTTTATCAGGTTGACTAGTATGAAGCTGTTATCCTTTGACAATGAGAATGATGTGATCGTTTCATCTTCTTCAATCAGCCTCTCAAACTTCGCTTCCCTATCAACCATCAGAATTGCATTTTCTCGACAAATACTCAAAACTCTCCTACCATCATTGGTTACAGCCATGTCAGATATCTTCAATGTTCTTTGATCCTTCCAACATTCCAGTTCCTTCCCATCTAAATCCCATAAGGAGATACTTTTATCCGTGATTCCAGAGATCACTCCTTTACCATCGGGGAACCATTCACATGAAACTAAGCCAACACCTTGTTTTTCGTACACATGAAGGCACTCACCAGTATTAACATCCCAGCGCCTGACTACCTCCTCTACTCCACATGTGAGAAGCTGATTATCATCAGGACTCCACGAAAGAGTTGAGACAGGTTTCTGATGACCTACTAGCTTATGCTTTATAGACAATTGCTGATCTCCCCGAACCTGAATGGGAAAAAAAATTCACAAGGAAAATTATGATCACATATAGCTTCTAGTAAATACAATCCAAGCATACCAGCCAACCAAAGATACACCTAAGCATCAAACAGCTATGGCTGATATGAAGTTCCTTTAACGAAGAGACGAGCAGAAAACCATTTTCCGTCAGCATCGTTCCCTAACCGAAACCGAACCCCCATATTGCTTATTAGACATAATTAACTACGAAGAATCAAAATGAAACGCTGTAGTTTAGGATTAAAACTAAACCACCCATATGTATATCATTAAATAATAGAAAGGATCCAGTAGTAAAAAGAATCGTGGCCACAATTGTTATTATATATGTTTATCTGGTGCTAGTATTGCTCAAAAAAGGGCATTCATACATTAATCCAACAATTCACTTCGAAATAACATGTTTTTATAATCAAATGCAATGATAAGAAAAAAAAAAAAAAAAAACTTATTTGAAACAGCAATTAACTATTTTAAGCTAATAATGAATACAACAGAAAATATGGGCATGACACAAGAAAGAAGAGAGTGAAACAAGTAACAAACTAGATCCTTGAAACATGAAGTATACATCTACTCTCTAGCACATGAAAAATCTTATTTTCTTTATTGGCTTAGTCAGAGAGTATCATTTTCATCTTATATGGCTACTTCAGGTTCAAAGACAAGCACATAATAATTTTTTCACTCTTGGGAAATAACTATTTTATAAGTTGACTGAAACTTGTCATTCAATAAATTATAAATATGCAGTTGCTGTACTCTTCTAGAAATAAGTGTATTTCAGCCTTCAGAATGATTACTGCTCATTTCTGATCGAACAATCATTTTGGCTGATGGAGTGAAGAGTAAATCACACCAAGCAAAACCCAAATGCACACACACAAGGGCACAAGCTTACAAAAAACAACATCAGACTATCAGAGAGAATTCCCTGGCCAACAATTCCACTAACCACCATCAAAGCCAAACACCAAGCAATCGGATATTGCTTTTTCTAATTCAAAAGAATGCCTAGGTTAGAGGTCATCCCTCTTATTTACTGTTCAGCTGATCGCTATGCCAATTACACTGTGATATACACGAATACTCCTCACAGACTTTTAAATGGACTGGTTCTAGATATTTCCAACCTATCCTTGCACCTTTCAGACGCTTCTGAGGTGTATAAGTGTGTAAAATTGACCTTTCCCCAAGGGGGGGGGGGGGGGGAAAAAGGTCTACACGTTACATCTACATTTTCCAAAGCATCCCACGAAGATGGACTGCCATGTCAATCTTTGAGGATCAGATGCCCGATGATAGTCGGAGAACAACATTATATACGTCATTTACTTTAACGAATATATATATCATACTTTTTAAGATCTTACTGCATAAACCGCAGGGAACTCAACATTACACAATCTTCTTGGGTAGCTAGTCAAAATTCCTTTATCAGTTTATCCACATATAATGTATATCAGAACAAACAGCACTTTTGCCATACATACAAAGATAGAACAAAATTTAACACTTTACCTCCCAGATAATTGTTGATTCATCTTTAGAAGCAGAAGCTAAATATTTTCCATTGTGGGAAAACTGCAAATACCACACCTCGTCATTGTGGCCTTCAAGAATCTGTACATTGGGCAGGCAAAAAGCAAGAAAAAAATAGATAAGATGACATTAAAATGAAAATTTAGTTTCTCTTACAATTGCAAAGTAAATTACATATGGGCTAGCAATAATATAACATCATGAATTTATGTTTACAAAAACTTGATATATTATATAAAAAAGGCAGCAAGTTCCCTTGATAACAGAAATAATATCAGTGACATCAATATGGTTCTTTAAGTGCCTGTGAGTCTTTGGTATTTTCCCCTTCATCCATCTTGGGTTTTTTGTACTTCTATCCATCAGAAATGACTCCAGATTAGTTGTCCTCTCAACCTAACTCCATAACAGTAAAATGGGGGATGCAATTATAGGATCCAACACTCGTGGAATTAGGATGGCCTGGCTCGCAAGTAGACTTACCACTGGAACTTCTAACTGTGTTTCTACTTGACTAAGTCATAGACCAATAAGTGAACCTGTCCATGACAATCAGTTTGCACTCACATATAGTGGTGTCTTTTAAATAGAATATACGTGATCTAAAAAGAAAAAGAAAATTTTCTAATTTGCAAAGTTGTATGAGCAATAACAAAAATAATGTACTGTGGACCACAACAAGATTACTGAAGGAATTTGGTCATGCTCACCTGTAATGTTTGGGATGGAATCTGACTTCTACCACATTGATGGTCTGTATACAATGACAATTCACTATCCAATGTATTATGAAAAGCACAAGACCCCCGTTGGATGTCAAGTGCTTGCTCAACAAGATGCTCCAACCGTTTCTCAGGAATGATAATAGATGCAGGAAGCAGCCTCTGTAACTTGTCCATAATCTGAGACTGGTTGGAAGTTGCACACTTTGACTTAGAGATGATACATGCAGCAAGCTCATGAATTCTGTCAGAATTTATTTTAAGTGGAACAATCTCATATCTCAGTGTATTTAAAGCCTCCATCGGTTTTTCCCTCTGGAGAAGTTCAAGAAACTTTTGTTCCAAAATTACAAAAGACGCAGATCTCACAGTTTCATCAGATATACCAATTTTGTGCAAAGTTGTCACGCTTTCATTCCATTTTCCATCCAAAATTTGTTGCATAAACAAACTCACTACAGACGAGTGTAATGGAATTCCGGATTCTTCTTCCAATAGAGCCCCGGTTTTGTCATAACCAAGGGAATACAGCGCCCTTGCAATAATTTTTATAAATTCTTGTTTTCTAATAACACCTTTGGATCCAACCATCACCTCGTCTCCTTGGGAGGATAAAGACTGAGCCATTTGACCCCCCACAGTGCAGGCCGTGGGATCAATACACGACGATTTCCTGAAAAATCCGTTCAGTTCCCTAGGTGATTCTTTAGCACGTTTACAAGGCGGTTCACCATCCTCTGATCCTCCCATGAAATGCCAAATTCAGCCCATATATATGCTACAAGCAGAAGGATGCGATCATTGCAAACAATAAATTAAGGAGAAAATTTTATAGGGTATGAGGAGACAAAAGGTGCAGTA
>CM008282.1:5926836-6316752 GCA_002319775.1 Fagopyrum tataricum
TTCAAGTGATCAATTCACGTCTTCTCTCATCCAAAGTTACACATATACATATACATACATAAACCAACATCAATCTATATTCAATCATCTCTAAGCTAAGGAAAGTGGAAACAAGGAAGAAAGAAGAGAAGAGAAGCAAGATCACTTACCACACTTGTGGTCCTAGGCTTCCAGGAAGATCAACACACACACAACTGGCTTCCAAGCACAGCAACAAACTCACATTAAAACTCTTCCAAACTCCAAGAGAAAACAACACAAGACTAAGGAGGGAGAAAGGAGAAGCAAAGAAGGACGTAGGAAGGCTGAAGAAGAGGAAAAGGAACCCTTGATCACGCCAAGAAAGAATAAGAAGGGAAAAGAGTAAAGCACAAGTCAAGAGTCAACAAAGCCGGCTGCAGCCACCGGAAACCGCAGGGGCGGGTTTCCTGGCCGCAGGGGCAGATCATGGCTCAGCCGCAGGGGCGGCTCTACAAACCCACGGGGGCGGCTAAGCCATCAACTCCAGCAACAAAACACTATCCAGGGCATAGAGGAAAACCATCTCTAGCCAAGCCATCACATAACCACGGGCATTGAGGTAAACATTTCCCAGCAATACTATGTCCACCAAAGTATCATGGAGAAAAGAACCATCTCCAGCTAAACCTATCACAATAGCATGGAGGAAAGAGCCATCTCCAGCTATAAACAATCGCACTAGCCCAACAGGATCTAATAAGATCACACATCACATCACAGCTAGTACGAAAATAAACACATCATGGCATATAAGCACATAAGCATAACATCACCAAGATAGTACTAAGATCTACTCGTCGATCCTACTGGTACATCTATCTCGGGCATAAAACTCTGGATAGTTCCTCTGGATACTATCCTCAGAGTCCATGTAGCCTCATCAGGTCCACGTCTCGACCACTGTATCTTCAACATAGAAATGTCCTTCGAACGCAGGCGTCTCATACCTCGTTCTAGGACTGCAATTGGATGCTCAACAAAGGTGTGGTCTGGCTCAACCCCAAATCATCATAACTTGCAATATGTCTCGGATCTGGTGTATACTCCCTCAGCCGAGACACGTGAAATACAAGGTGAACACCCTCTAACCTTGGAGGCAAAGCTAACCTGTAAGCTGCACTCCCAACCCGATCCAAAATCTCGAACGGTCCGACATATCGGGGCTCAACTTCCCCTTAATGCCAAAACGCTTAACACCTCGTGTCGGGGACACTCTCAGTCACACATGGGCTCCAACTCTGAACTCTAGAGGTCTACGTCTCCTATCAGCATAAGACTTTTGACGGCTCTGCACAGTCAATCCGTTCTCGAATCAGTGCTACTCGAGCCACATCATCCTGAATCTGATCAGGTGTCAAACCACTGGCCGTACTAGGCTCATCCCAGCATAACGGAGTACGGCATCTTTGTTCATACAGTGCCTCATATGGGGCCATCCCAATAAAGACATGTCAGCTGTTGTTGTATGAGAACTCAACAAGTGGGAGATGATCCGTCCACACTTGTCCCAAGGCAGTCTGAATCTGCTGCCAGAACCTCGGTAAATCGTCCATCTCAGTCTGAGACGATCGTCCTCGGTACACCATGGAGTCTCACTACCTGCCTAGTGTACTTCTCAGCTAATCTGCTCACTGGCCACGTCTCCCTAATAGGAATGAAACGTGTTGTCTTCGTCAATCTGTCCACAATAACCCAGATAGCATCAATACTCCGGCTCAGCCTCAGTCCGGTCACAAAATCCATGGTGATGTTCTCCACTTCCTCTATGGAACAGGAAGTGGATGGAGCTCAACTCCATGTCTACAATGCTCTATCTTGACCTGCTGGCAGGTCGCACACTGTGCCACAAATATGACCACATCGGGCTTCAGCCCTCCCCACCAATATAAACGTCTCACGTCCTGATACATCTTACGTACCTGAATGTACAGAGTAAGGTGTACAGTGAGCCTCCTGTAAAATCCTTTCTCTCAGCTCTGTATCAGCAGGTACACAGACGCGACTGCGGCGTCTCAAAACTCCATCTGCTCCTAGCAGGAATTGTGGTGTCTTATCCCGAGACATCTTATCTCGTATCCTCATCAAGGTCAGGCAGGTCTCCTGCTACTGTTGGATCTCACCCAACAGATCAGGAAGAACCTCTAAAGTACGCAGCTGGGCATCCTCATCAGGAAACTGAATGTCCAACTCTAACCAAATCAAATCCCTTTGTACCCTCTGGCTGTGCCAAAACAGGAGCAGAAGTCAAACGTCTCTTCAGCTCCTCAAAAACTCTGTATACACTGATCAGACCATACAAATCTGGTAGTCTTCCTCAGCAAACTTGTCAGTGGACGACAATCACAGAAAAAACGCTCCACGAAGCGTCTGTACTAACCGGCTAGGCCAAGGAAGCTACGTACTTCCTTGACGTTCGTCGGTGTAGTCCATGCTGCTACTACCTCAATCTTGGCCGGATCCACCTTAATTCCTTCAGCTGATACCACATGACCCAGGAATGCTACCTCTGACATCCAAAACTCGCACTTAGAGAACTTAGCACAAAGTTCTCTATCCCGTAAAACCTGCAATACCGTCCTCAACTGTCCTGCATGCTCCCTCTCTACTACGAGAGTACACCAGAATATCATCTATGAATACCACCACAAACTGATCCATGAAGTCGATGAAGAAACTATTCATCAACTCCATAAAGACGGCTGGGGCATTCGTAAGCCCAAATGGCATCACTACAAACTCGTAGTGGGCCATATCTGTCCGGAATGTTGTCATGTGCACATCCTGCTCTTTCACCCTCAGTTGATGATATTCTTGAACGCCGATCAATCTGGAAAATACTGTCGCTCCTGAAGTTGATCAACAAGTCATCCATACACGGCAATGGATACTTGTTCTTAATGGTCACCTTGTTCAGCTCTCTGTAATCTATACACAATCTCAACGATCCGTCCTTCTTCCGTATGAAGAGAACAGGTGCTCCCCATGAAGATACACTAGGGTGAATAAAACCCTTCTCGCCAACTCCTCGAGTTGCTTCTTCAGCTCCAACATCTCACAGGCGCCATCCGATATGGGCCTTCGAATCTGCCTCGTACCAGGCTCTGACTCGATACCAAAGTCCACACTCCTCTGAGCGGCAAACTGGACAGCTCAACAAAACACATCTGCAAACTCACAGACCACTGGGATATCCTCTAATGCTGGACTCTCCCCCTCCTTCATGGCATAACACCAGAGCCTCACATCCGTGTGCAATCAGTCTAAGCTGCGTATCGCACTGATAACCATACCAGATTTTCCAAGGTCCCAACCTCGAAAACCTCTATCTGTCCTAACTCGGTAGAGAGGGTAACAGTCCTCCTACCTACATCTAAGATTGCAGAAAGTCTATCCATCCAATCCATTCTAGTATGACTTCTTCATGTCTAATGGGCATGACAAAGAAGTCAACTAGTAAAACACGGGTCCCTACAGAAATGGGACAGTCACGAATCTCATGGGTACCTCTAACCCTACTACCATCGGGTAACCCTATATACTAAAGGGTATCCCCTGAGTCGTATCTAGACTCAAACACTCAATACAAGCATCAGATATAAAAGAAGACATAGCTCCAATATCAAACAAACTTTAATAGGTAAACCATGGATCAAAATGGTACCTGTAAGATCGGTGCAGCTGGCTACTCTGCCCTCCTCAACTCAAAAACACGACCTTGTGGGCCTTTGGTATCAGTGGTGCCCCACCACGACCTCTGTCTCTACTCGGCCCAGGAGCAGATCCTTGAGTGGTAGGACGATCTAGGACTCTCTGCTGTCCCTGTGTCTTCTGCTGCTGAGGTGACCTCTGCCCACCTCCCGCTACACTGGCAGGAGAAGAACCCTGCTGAAATGAAGCTCCGCCCTGTCGGCAGAAAACAGCCCTATGACCTGGCCGGCCACAAGTGTAGCACATCACTGTCTGCCTCGTGTACTCTGGCCGATTATGTCCATACCTACCACAGTTATAACACTGTACTCCCTTATCTGCAGCTGATGTAGAAGAGGGACGACTCTGACCTCGCCCTGCACTAGCAGCTCCAACAGTACCACTGGCCTGCCCAGTACGCTGTCTCTTCTCAGACCCTCCGGTTTGAGAAGCTCTCCTCTTACTAGCCCGCTCTCGCTCATAATCTGAAGCTCGGTCCTGATAGTCCATCAGAGACTCACAATGAAAACCCGCCATGTAGGTCCGGGGTAGTATCCCTCAGTCGTCGGGAAAACAGATATACATGCTGGTCCACAGAAGGTGCAGCTGGTCCCAACAATGCCAACTTCTCCTGGAAATCTCGTGATAGCCTCTGAGACTGGTACATCCTCGAATCCAGCCTCAACAAATCTCGCAGTTTCTCCCTCCTCAATGAGGCAGGGCAAAAACTCTCTCTGATCATGGTCCGCATCTGATCATAACTATCAACATGTGCTCGTACAGACCTCCACCAGTGATGTGCTAAGTCTTTGAACAGAGTCTGCACCAACTCTATCTGCTGAAAATCTAATGGACTCCAAAGCTGAGTCCACATGTCCAATCCACAGCTCAACCTCGAGCCCCACCTTCCCAGAGAAAGGGGGTACACCCATCTGGTGGAATGCCTTCAACTAACTGTCTGGTCGAGGCCCTCGATGCTCCTCTATAACTCTAGCAATCTCAGCAGCAAGTGCCGGTACAGCTGGCACCTGTGTAACCCCATGGGATCTCTCAGATGATCCCTCATGTACTGGCAGATCTGGGATAGGTCTACCTGCTATGGCAGCCTCCTCCACTCGCCGAATATAGTCACAAAACTCTGGTCCTCCATGGAAACATAATCCGAGTCATCTGACTGGACTCGTTGTGGATCCTGTCTCCCAACTACGCCGTTCCCAGCCTTAGGAACGACACTCTCAGCAACGTCCTCGTGAACTTATTCCGCTGCACGTGGATCAACAGCGGAAGTCCTACCCTGTCCTCTACCTAGAGGGGGTCTACCTCTACCTCGTCCAACTGCAGGTAAGACTCTAGTCTGAACCATCTGCAGAGGACGTAAACCTACTCAGAAGGCTATATATATGCCGTATGTATATATCAAATCAATCACAACAGAATATCTATATATATATATATATATATATACTGTCGAGATCTTCAGAGGGGCGATGGCTCACGTACACGATATCCCAAAACATTTTGTACTCATTTCAAAACCAAAAACCTTTTTGAAAAGTCAGACCCCTTTTCGGGTTCTGTTTATTTATCTATTCGAACTTTATTGCAGATTACTAGTGTCATTGTTCTCAACCTGGCTCTGATACCAACTTTGTAACACCCCAAATCCGTAGGACTCGAGTGCTACTAGGCTAGGATCTCACAATAGATCCTGACCCTAGCCTGACAACAAGTTCACTGAATCTTACAACAAGGCACCGATAGATTAAATACAAAACATAAAACTGATATATAAATCTCAAAAGGTAGTACATAAGTACCGCTGAGTACAAAAGAAACATATATCCATACATCAAATGTCCCATATCCCACGATAATAATCCCAGTGTACTGAGCCCTCAGCGGATCACGATCACCCCTCTGGATCACTCTGCACCTCTCCTAACCTGCAAAAGATCTACAACACGGTATAAAACCGTTAGCTAACCATACACATATATATAGAGATGCAAGAGCACAAGCACACATCAGGAATCATAACACATCATCATGCTTTCATACATTTACCCGGTTCATTATCTTTAATAAGTCCAGTCACTCAAGCGTATAAATATATCTGAATATGAATATATGTGACACGAGGAATATAACCCTCGCCTCTCGGTGCTATTGCCAGCTGGAGTGGTCAACCGGGACTACTCCTCCGTGTACCCTAAGGGGTGGAGACAGTGCCCGTTCCGTGTACCAGATCTGGACGTTCCGCAAAGAACCTCCCTGTCTCTCAGTGGGATGACGAGGCTAGGTTGTCACGGCCTACAGTGGGCGCATACTAAACCATAGGTAGGTAATCAACATAACTCGGACTACCAATCATATAGCACACACCACTCATGCACACATCCAATATATGGATAACAGCTAAGTAAGTCCTATGGACTTACCTCAACCTCGAAGTCTCAAACCCAACAGCTCCAATTTGGAGATCAACACTGCCTAAACAAGGCATCACAACATATATCAAACTCATATCCATCATAGGGGTCACACCTAGACCCAAGGGATCCATAAGGATCGTATCCTAACTCATAAACCTCAAAGCCATAACTGGCATAAACGATAACGTACTCAACATCATTCTAACCTCATACACAAACCTAGCAAGCTACTAACCCGCTCATACTAGGAAAAGAAAGGATTACCTAACTCTAGGTAGATCCGGGACAAGACGCACCTGCGTGACAAGGAGACGCAGGGGCGGAGCAAGCAATCCCGCAGGGGCGGCAAGGCTCAGCCGCAGGGGCGGTGACAGCAGCCGCAAGCAACGCAGGCACGGCGCAGGCGCTGGGACAATGGCCGCGGGCGGTGGCTTCTGGCCGCGGGGTGCAGCGACAAAGTACCCGCAGGGGCGCTTTGCTGGACCGCGGGGCGGCGACAGTGCATAAGATGATCCGCGGTTCTTCTTTCACTCTTCACGTGATCAATTCACGTCTTCTCTCATCCAAAGTTACACATATACATATACATACATAAACCAACATCAATCTATTTTCAATCATCTAATCCTAAGCTAAGGAAGGTGGAAACAAGGAAGAAAGAAGAGAAGAGAAGCAAGATCACTTACCACACTTGTGGTCCTAGGCTTCCAGGAAGATCAACACACACAACTGGCTTCCAAGTACAGCAACAACAACATCCATCATCAAAATCATCAAACTCACATTAAAACTCTTCCAAACTCCAAGAGAAAACAACACAAGACCAAGGAGGGAGAAGGGAGAAGCAAGAAGGACGTAGGAAGGCTGAAGAAGAGGAAAAGGAACCCTTGATCACGAGCCAAGGAAAGATTAAGAAGGGAAAAGAGTAAAGCACAAGTCAAGAGTCAACAAAGCCGGCTGCAGCCGCCGGAAACCGCAGGGGCGGGTTTCCTGGCCGCAGGGGCGGCTCTACAAACCCACAGGGGCGGCTAAGGCCAAAGTGGCTCCAAAAGATCAAGGCTCTTACAATCCCCACGCCGATTTTATTATGCATAAAAACATGAAATAATAGGGGTTTCATTATTATGTGTTACACGCGCGTGCTTTGGACACGGACGTCCTTAAGTAGAATCGTGTGGGCGATTTGAAGCATCTGAAGATCTCTAAGTTGCCTAATGTTACTCTAAAACACCTACAATGTAATATTAAATATATGGCGGATATAACTATAGACAGGGCCGGCCGTGGGGTGTGCGAAGTGAGTCACCGCTCAGGGCCTCAAATTCTTAGAGGGCCTCAACTGATTTTATAGAATGGTAATATATATTTAAGTTTTGGTAAAAGATAGCAAAAAACATGTATAGCCAAGTGGTTGATAGGGCTGTTCAAATATTTTAGTTTGCCCACCGGTCCCGTGTTCAACTCTTGTCAGCAGCAAGATTTTTTACGTTGCATTTGGGCCTTCGTGGTGATGTTTTATACTATAAAATGTTAACTTTTTTTTCTTATATATATAATTGTGGTGATGTTTTATCGTAAAATTTCTATAAATTATTGATTTGATTTATATAAAAAAAATTATTTTTATACTTGTAGATATAATTATTTATATAACAAGTTTTACGAGTTGTAATCGGGGGCCTATTTATTCTCACTTTTTTTTTTTAATTACTTTGAATTTCTAGAGTTAGTGTGTTGAATTTAAAGTAATATTTTTTGTTAGTTAAAAAACAATTTTAGAATAAAAATTAATATTTCATACATAAATAAAATGTTAACTTATTTAATATAAATTATGGTGAAGTATTATCATAAAATTATACAAATTACTTATTTGGTTTAGAAAAAAAAGTCATTTTTATGTTTGTAGATATAATTATTTATATATCAAATGTTATTTGTAGAAAAGCCAATTTATGCTTATAGTTGTTATTATAATATATCAATTTTTTAGTTTATTGTTTGTTTCATGCCAGGGATTCTTATGATATTTATTAAATGTATAAAATTTAAATATTTTGTTTCGATTAATTTGATAAAAATGCATAAAATGTATAAAATTTAAATCGATTTTGCATTGGTCGTTACACAACAGTGAAATCAACGTGAGGGTAACACATCAAACTCTACTTTAAATATTATAAATATACACTTATATCATAGATTTAGTAGCTTAAAATATTTGGTAAATGATAAAAATTAAAATTTTGAATTTAATTTTAAAAATTAAAACAATATTTTTAATATTTAAATTACATTGGCCGGCACTAACTATAGACATGTATGTTCACAGTCAAACAAGGATGTGTAACCTTGGCCTTCTTAGCATCAGCACTGAACCAGTAATCGCAAAAGAAAAAAAAAATCCTTCGACAATCTATGGGGATATAACTATAGACATGCTAAAAAGATCGCTTATGAAAAAAAAATATCCTAGCGCGAGAAAAAAGAAATATCCTAGCAAGATGAATTGAAGCTGTAGAAAGCATGCTATATTGCAGAATTCAAATCAAAATAGTAATACAGTTAGGGATGGAAAGAATACGACCGAATATCACACTTATAAAAGCCAAAAACAATATATCAGATACCTACAGATTCAGACACTACAATACGCTCACCAGACCTGTTAATAATTATACGAGCTTACCAAATATTTCAGAATTCAAATCAAAGAATAACCGTTGACCATGGCGATTAGGGTTCCTGATGTAGTACTTGACACAAGTTGCAGCTGCAACATGCCATTGATAGGCTTGGGAACTGGCGGGGGAGGGGTTCTGACGCAATAAAAGCCGCCGTGCTCGAAGCCATTAAGATCGGCTACCGCCACATCGACACAGCTTTTGTGTACGGAAGAGAGAAGGCTGTGGGTGAGGCCGTGGCGGAGGCTCTGCGCGACGGCGTTCTCAAGTCGCGTGAGGAGCTCTTCATCACCTCCAAGCTCTCGTGCACCTTTGCTGAACACGATCTTGTCGTTCCTGCTATTAAGAAGAGTCTTGAGTAAGTTTCTGATATAAAGTGTGAACTAAATTTGTTAGTTATTCTCAAATCATCGTATAACAGCGTTCGGTGAAATGCTCTCCTATACTCACATAGTGTTCGATGAAATGCCTCTGGGACTCCTCTCTGTTTGTTTTTTGTATTGTTATGTCTAATTCAAGCGAATTTGGAAAAATTTTGAACTTGCATTGTCCATAGGAGTTCCCTTTTAGGTCCCAACTTGGATTCATTCAATTTCCTATGTTGGACCTTAGTATTGGGATGTAATGTTTGAAGGAAACAATGCCTTACTCATGCATCTTGAGCAAAGCTAGAATCAATGCTGATCAAAGCAAACCTGAATTCTTACTTGACTGTTAATGGCCTAAAAGCAACATTTTTTATTGATTGATATGTAGATCGACTAAATCAATCATTTTATTCTACAATGTCAAGATCACTATGATAGTACATTGATTGTTTCTGTGTTATTTTGTGTGTAGAAGATATATAGCTTGGATAATCGTTAACTGTATAACTTACTGAAATCAAAGCAATGTGGTTGCTTGAAGGAACCTTCAAATGGAGTATTTGGATCTTTACTTGTACACTTCCCACTAAAACTGAGCCCTGAGTCACGTTGTCGTCCTTAT
This sequence comes from Fagopyrum tataricum, assembly GCA_002319775.1. Taxonomy (NCBI): domain Eukaryota; kingdom Viridiplantae; phylum Streptophyta; class Magnoliopsida; order Caryophyllales; family Polygonaceae; genus Fagopyrum; species Fagopyrum tataricum. The sequence goes on from CM008282.1 coordinate 5,936,651, forward strand.
CTAGATGAATACATCCAACCCTTTGATGTTAAATCTATGTGGGAAGGAATGGAAGAATGTCATCGCCTTGGCCTCGCAAAATCCATTGGCGTAAGCAATTTCTCCATTCAGAAGCTTCAAGAAACCCTTCAGTTTGCTACCATCATTCCTGTTGTAAACGAGGTACCAATTTCTCCATTCAGATTCTTCGGGATGGAGATTATCGGAATTGTTGGAGATTCTCTATTAGATGAGATTGTTGGGGTTTTAATCTAAATGAAATGTTTGTTGTTTGGTATGGGATTATTAAGAAGATTGTTTTCCCACAGATTACCAATATACCCTTAAATTATCACATGACTTCCATCCCATCAAAGCCCTAGCTAACCAATTGCTCAAGCCAACCAAATCTCATGGACATTTTTCCATAAATGAAAATTATGAGATATTGTACAAGTCTCACACAAGCATTTGTGATAAATTTAGAATAGGAACACAAAGACCAGTCAATGTCAATTTTTCTTCACAGTCCACATACTTATATATTCAGCTTCAAAAACAGTAAAGAGAAGCCACTCCATACAATGGAAAAATTGAGGTTTCTGTGCTGATAGTTTTGGCAAGTCTCAAAGCATCACTGAAAGGCATATTAGATAGGCATACTTGCCACGGTTTGAATTTTCCACCGTGAAGTTAAAGGACTGGTCGGGGTCACCATTTCGTGAAATTTATCTTCTTAGAATCAATTCAATCAGCCCAGACTTTTGTGGCAGGGAAAGTGAGATCTATGGAAGGGATTCTGGTCAGGGATTGTGGTTCATGCTGGTCTCGAGGTGATTCATCTTGGTTGGAATCTTTTTACGGATTCTGGTCAGCTGTTCACCACACTCATTACTTGAAGCATGGTCAGCTGAATACAAGACTAGGAAAGCCGGACTTCGTGGGCGACGACGAGGAGCTTGAAGATAAGGGAGCGAGGGCGACGGAGTAGCGAGCGAGGCTGACGGAGTAGCGGGCGAGAGCGAGGCGACAATGACGAGCGAGAGAGAGGAAAAGAGGGCAAACTGGGTTGGAGGATCGAACATTCAAAAATGACAGAGGAGGGTAGCAAGGGTAAAAATTTAATACAATCTCGTCAATCTCCAAGAATCTTCAATTTCTGGGATTGTTTTTTCGAGATTGTTTAGTAAAAAGAATCCCGAAAAATAATACCATACAATATATGTAACTCATACCAAACACAGATTTTAATCTACGCCCTAAAAAGAATCTAAATGAAAGTGGTTGTATCCCCATCTAACTGATACCAAACAGGCCCTAAATTTTAGCAAGCAGAAGATAATACATGTCACTGCATACTCTCCACTGGGTGCAAACAACATCCCATGGGGAGACAATCGAATCCTCAGCTCCGACACTCTTCAAAAGATTGCTCAAGCCAGGGGTAAAACCGTTGCCCAGGTACGCTATAGATACAACGACACACACTAAAGACTGATTGCATCTTTGCAACCTAATGTAAACGGGATAGCAAAATATGGTGATAAGCATAATTGAAGGTTGTTTTTTGCAGGTAGCTTTAAGGTGGGTGTATGAACAAGGAGTAAGTTTTGTAGTGAAGAGTTTCAACAAGCAAAGAATGGAGGAAAACTTGCAGATATTTGACTGGTCTTTGAATAAGGATGATCTGGAAAAGATTTCAGTCCTTCCTCAACGAAAAGGCCTCCTACTTTTCCAACATTTTGGTACTCACAAATTGCTACGGCAAATTGATCAAGGGATGTGAAAATTGTGTACTTTTGTTTATCATTGTAGAAAATGATGATAAAAGTTGCTATACTATTTGAGTGAATCTTATTGTTGTATCTTTAATCATAGAGGGTATATTGTCTTGTAATTTGAGTTGGTAATTTGAGTTATGAGTTGAAGAACAAACGGTTATTAACGGGAAAATAAAATAAAATGGAAATGTACTCACAAATTACTACCGGAGATTAATTAAGGGATGTGAAAATTGTCAACTTTTTATCATCAATGTAGAGGTGTTGTCTTATTGTTGTATCTAATCATAGAGGGTGTTGTCTTGTAATTTGAGCTATGAGTTAAAGAACATACTATTATTCACATAAAAATAAAAAAGGGAAATGTACTTACAAACTACTATTGGAGCTGATCAAGGGATGTGAAAATCTTATTTTTGTATATTTAATCATACAGGATGTTATCTTGTAATTTTGAGTTATGAGTTGAAGATAAACGGTTATTAAAGGGAAAAAATGTACTCACAATCTACTATTGGAGATTTGATCAAGGGAAAAATAGTAGATTGATCAAGGGATGTGAAAATTGACTACTTTTTATCATCAATGTAGAAAATGATTTGATAAAAGTTTTAATACTATTTTAGTGAAATCTATTGTTGTATCTATAATGATCGAGGCCTTTTAGAGGGTATTGTCTTGTAATTGAGATATGAGTTGAAGAACAAACGGTTATTAACGTGAAAATAAAAAAAACTACGCCTTTGCCGGGGATTGAACCCTGGTCACCCAGGTGATAGGCATGAATGTTCACCACTATACTACAACGACTTGTTGTTTTAAATCCAAGTTGTTAGCTATATTATTGGTTTTATACCATATAAAACATTGAATTACAATTAGAAATGATTATAGATGTATATAATAAAATACATCGATTTACTCTTTTTATTATTCTGATCCATTCAAAAATAAAACCATACGGAAATTTATAGTTAGTTTATATTGTATACGTAAATAGCCCATCTTTTAAATATGATTTTGTAATGTGCAAAAGTTGGATTTTAATTGTATCATTTCCCCTTCTGAGTGTCGGGGAGGAACGGTAAAAGCTACACAATGATACTCCGGTTTTCGTAGTATTATTGACTCTCGGGGCCTTGTTGATCTTGGTTTTTTTGGGAGCTGGTTTTACGTGGGATGATGGAAAGGATCCGGGTACGCGATTTTCAAGCTTTTGGATAGGATTCTCATGTCTCTCAGAGGGCGATTGCTTTGGCCTAATGATGTTGTCCGACACCTTGGCACATTTTTTCGTCCGATCATTCCCCTCGTCTCCTTCAGCTGGATCCATCAATTCATTACCGTCGGGGCGTCGGCTTTTTCGCTTTTGAACCCATCTGGATGGATCATAAAGATTTTCTCCCTATGGTTGAGATGTGACGGTTCTCCCATCCTGAGGAAACTGTTGTTATTCCTAAACTTAAAGATTATTTAATAGAATGGAATCGTGTGGTTTGGCTTTGTCAACCGCAAGAAGCAGGTTTTTTCTAGTAAATTGTTTGAGGTTCAAAGGGATGCACGCCTTCTTGTTTCTACTCGTCTTATGGCTAAGGAGCCTCGCCTTAAGTGTCAGATTGATAAGGTTCTTGATCAGGAATAACTTATTTGGTTTCAAAAATCTACGGAGCAATGGTTGTCTTGTGGTGATCGGAACACGGTGTATTTCCATGCTTCTACTGTTATCCGTCGTAACGGAATCGTGTCACTGGGCTCTTAATTGCTGATGATACTTGGTCGGAAGATCCTATTGTCCTTGAGGCTCATGTGCCGCATTATTTTGCCCGTCTATTTAGCGTTATTACTGTAGATTCTTTTGTTCCTTCTTTCGGTACTGCCTCGGAGTTTCCAATCATTAGTGCTAGTGTTTGGGATAACATTCAGATTAGGGTGTCCATGTATGAAGTTTGGCAAGCAGTGCGTTCCATGGTAGCTTTTAAGGCTCCCGGGCCCTGATGGTTTTTCAAGTAGTTTTTTTCCAGAGATGTTGGGCGTTGTGGGAAGCTCAATGTTGAAAATGGTTTAGATTTTTTTTGCCTCAAAACGCGTTCCTTTGGGTAGTAATGATACTCTTCTCTCTTTGATTGCTAAAGTGGGAAGCTCAAAGCGTATTGATCGGTCAATTGCTTTATGTAATGTCCGTTATAAGATTATTTCAAAGGTTCTTGTGCAACGCATGAAGCCGTTAATGGAGTCTCTTGTTGGACCGACTCAAGGTAGTTTTATTTGGTTGCTATATTCAAGATAATGTGGTCCTCATTCAAGAATTGGTGCATTCTATGAGACATAAGCATAGCGGTAAACGTTGTATGTTGTTAAAACTTGACTTAGAAAAGGCGTATGACCAGGTTCGATGGGATTTCTTGGATGATACTATTGCGAAAGCTAGATTTCCGCAAAACTGGGGCAATATGTTATCTGAATGTGTACAATCTGCTGGGATGAGTCTCCTATGGAATGGTGAAATGACGGATCGTTTTATTCCAAAATGGGGTATCCATCAAGGAGATCTTATTTCTTCGTTCCTTGTGTTGAGCGTCTTCGTCATATTATTTTGGAGGTAATTGATAGGAGGATTGGAGGCCTATTCATCTCTCTCAAGGCGGCCCACGTCTTTCACATTTATTATTTGCGGATGATATCTTATTATTTTATAGAAGCCTCAACTTCTCAAATGAGGATTTTTATGAGTTGTATTGATCTTTTCTGCCGTATGTCAGGACAAAGGGTCAACCTCACTAAGTCTTGGATTTATGTTTCACCCAATGTCTCTAGAGATATGTGTGCAACTTTGGAGCATCTAAGTGGTGTTATGGTTACTCGTAATCTTGGTAATTACTTGGGGTATCCCTTTTCTTCAGTGTCGTGTTTTTATAGATGTTTATGCTTTCCTTCTTGGTAAGATGAAGTCTCGGCTCTCTAGTTGGCGTGGGAAGCTTCTTAGCTTTGCGGGGCGAGTCACACTCACTAAGTCGGTTCTCTCTTCCCTTCTTATCTATACTATGTCTTCTTTGATGCTCCCGAAGAATAATTGTGATAGTATGGATCGTGTTTCTCGTGATTTTGTGTGAGACATGTTGACGGCCCCCGTAAGATTCACACTATTCCGTATGATACTTGTTGTAGACCTATTTCTTCTAGGGTATTGGGTATTAAAGACATGAAGACTCTGAATAGTGCTCTTCTCGGAAAATTGGGTTGGCGTTTAATGAAGGAGGATGGCTCTTTGTGGGTTTGTACTTTACGTGCTAAATATATTAAGATGAATGGCTATCTTCGCTCCTCCCCTCTCACGTATGGAAGGTATTCTGCATGGATGAATTTGGTTGTCCAACCTGGTTCGAGATGGGTTCTAAGTGACGGTGTTGATATTTGGCTTCTAGAGAGATGTTTGGTTAGGACCTACTCCTCTTGTTAAGATGGTTCCTTCAGGTTCAGTTGTCCCTGTTGGCAACCATTCTATTGTAGCTAATGGTTCTCCATTGGCGGTTGGGATCTAGAAGCCTTGTCGGATCTGCTCTCTACTAACGGTAGCCTCCTTCTTGCCGCTATGGCTCCAACGCCAATTGTGCACTCTGAGGATGTCATGCATGATCATCAACTTGCTCTACGGGATGAGATTGGGTGGGCACACACTCGGGATGGCTCTTTCTTTGTAGCGTCTGCCTCTTCTTTATTGCATTCCTCTACAGGTTATCAGCTAGGAGAGGGACGAACTTTTGAAATAACTTAGAAGTTAGAAGTGCATCAACTTGTTCGTTTCGTATGGAAGCTAATTCAAGGTTGTGTTTGGACGGCGGGGAACGCGCTCGTCGGCATCTTTCGGTTTCATATGCATGTTTTGTGTGTGGGAATGCAACTGAGTCACTTGGTTTCGATCATGGGACCTGTGGGTTATGGGCCCACACGTTTCCGCTACGCCACTCTGATTTGTTGGTTTATTACTATATGACATGATTTTAGAGTTGTTTGTTATTTATGAACTACAATTAATTTATTGATGTAAATGGTTCTCACTTCTCATGGATTTTATCGGACAATATGATGTGTTAGCATATGAATGAGAGGCATCTAGTGTATGGTACACATGCTCTTGAATGACAAATTTAAAGAACTATTAGTAAATCATCCGAAAAGACATTTAATTGAGTTTTCAACATTCGTATATTATGAAACTATTATTATAATAAACTATATGATAATATATATATATATAAAGATGTAAAATATTACAAGTTATTTCTACTTAAATATACGTCAAATCCAGGGCTAGTTAAATCTATGTCAAAGTTTAACCATATTAATATTATTACTTATACGTAATTTCTAATCTATATCAAAATATACATTTTTTGTTTGTAGTTGTTTGTTGGTACTCTATTCATGTCGAACATTTAGTCTTGTAGTTTAGGAGAGACAATCGAATCCTCAACTCCTGACACTCTTCAAGAAATTGCTCAAGCCAATAGTACAATATTTGCCAGGAACATCACACATAAAAAGCTAGACTGCAAATTTAAAATTTAATATGTAAAATGCAATAATTAAGTCACTCTTTTAATATTGCCAGGAATATTAAGTCACTCTGTTATGTTATTTCCATCACCCAATCTTATCGGGTGTAACCACTCATCACCCGTCATGTGACCGGGTGGTTCGGGTTTATTCGTATACAATTAAAAGTTATAATTATTGTCAATTTATAAAGTATTTTTGCACATATAGTATAAAACTAGTATGTTCAAAACCAATAATATTTATATATAATTAAATTAAAACCATTTAAACGTATTATTATAACGCAAATAACGATAAAATTTTCATATTTTTGTAAATTTTATGACTAAATCATGAATGCACAAAGGTCAATATACTTTAGTGTATCGGGTCGGATATGATGTCACCCATCACCCGATTTTTGGATTTTCACCTGCTTTCATGATTCGGGGTGATTCGGATATCCATTGAATATGGGTGAAATAATAGTGATACGACTAACTTTTGGATGTTCAAGACAACTCGACACGTGCTTATATGATGGTAATTCGCCTTCTTTAATTCTTAAGTTTCTAGCAATCAAAAAAAATAGTTAAGCTAAAATTAAAATCCTTATATAGTTATCCAATTGTGTGGTAATAACCTATAAATATATCAGATTTTGGGAATAGTAAATTTAAGTAATTTAACTTCAAATACTGAAATTGAAATTGCCTCCATAGCATAGTGGTATTGCGTTCGCTTCGTAAGCGAAAGGTTGCGAGTTCGATCCTCGCCCGGAGGCTTTTTTACTGAACATTTTGAATATCATTTCAACCTTTTCTGTAGGTCTTAAAAGTTCAAAAAAAAGAAGAAGAAAAAAATGGTACGGTTTGAACCTAAAATTGATTTTTGATAAGAATACCCGAAAGCTTAACCATTAGAGTTGTTGACCTGAAAGGTTTAACCATTAGAGTTGTTGATTTATAGTGACAAATCCATTATATATATATATATATATATATATATATATATATATATATATATATATATATATATATATATATATATATATATATACACGATTTAAGTCAGTTTAAACCGAAGAAATGTTACCTCGACCTACGGGCCACTTAAGGAAAGGAAGTAAGAACGACGAGGCGTTCTCTAGGCGGCCAATAGAGTGTCATATTCAGACAATGTTAAGGAAACAAATAGAAAAAGGGGATGACACAGAAACCGGATGACATCACCACTTTTTGAGAATGACATATAAGTCGGACGACTGTAACCGGAAGATACAGGTTGATATTGTGATCTAAGAAGAGATGAGATACCGAAAATGGAAGGGACAGCGGAAACGGACACTCAACACTTAGTATAAGGACCATGTAGATTAAGAGATAAGTTGGGTACGCTTACAAACCAACAAGTCTTAAATAAGAAAGACACTGGGGCTTTTACTTTTACTGTTCTGTTTACATTTTGAATATCATTTCAACCTTTTCTGTAGGTCTTAAAAGTTCTAAAAAAAGGAAAAAAAAATGGTTCAGTTTGAACCTAAAATCGATTTTTGATAAGAATATGACTCGAAAGCTTAACCATTAGAGTTGTTGATTTATAGTGACAAATCCATATATATATATATATATATATATATATATATATATATATATATATATATATATATATATACGATTTAAGTCAGTTTAAACCGAAGAAAGTTACCTCGACCTACGGGCCACTTAAGGAAAGGAAGTAAGAACAACGAGGCGTTCTCCAAGTGGACAGTAGAGTGTCATAGTCAGGCAATGTTGAGGAAACAAATAGAAAAGGGGGATGACACAGAAACCGGATGACGTCACCACTTTTTGAGAATGACATATAAGTCGGACGACTGTAACCGGAAGATACAGGTTGATATTGTGATCTAAGAAGAGATGAGATACCGAAAATGGAAGGGACATCGGAAATTGACACTCAACACTTAGTATAAGGACCATGGAGATTAAGAGATAAGTTGGGTACGCTTACAAACCAACAAGTCTTAAATCAGAGAGACACTGGGGCTTTTACTCTTCTTGTTTACATTTTGAATATCATTTCAACCTTTTCTGTAGGTCTTAAAAGTTCTAAAAAAAGAAGAAAAAAAATGGTTCAGTTTGAACCTAAAATCAATTTTTGATAAGAATATGACCCGAAAGCTTAACCATTAGAGTTGTTGATTTATAGTGACAAATCCATTATATATATATACGATTTAAGTCAGTTTAAACCGAAGAAAGGTTACCTCGACCTACGGGCCACTTAAGGAAAGGAAGTAAGAACAACGAGGCGTTCTCCAGGTGGACAGTAGAGTGTCATAGTTAGACAATGTTAAGGAAACAAATAGAAAAGGGGATGACACAGAAACCGATGACGTCACCACTTTTTGAGAATGACATATAAGCCGGACGACTGTAACCGGAAGATACAGGTTGATATTGTGATCTAAGAAGAGATGAGATACCGAAAATGGAAGGGACAACGGAAATTGACACTCAACACTTAGTATAAGGACCATGGAGATTAAGAGATAAGTTGGGTACGCTTACAAAACCAACAAGTCTTAAATCAGAGAGACACTGGGGCTTTTACTCTTCTTGTTTACATTTTGAATATCATTTCAACCTTTCTGTAGGTCGTAAAAGTTATAAAAAAAGAATGGTTCAGTTTGAACCTAAAATCGATTTTTGATAAGAATATGACCCGAAAGCTTAACCATTAGAGTTGTTGATTTATAGTGACAAATCCATTATATATATACGATTTAAGTCAGTTTAAACCGAAGAAAGGTTACCTCGACCTACGGCCACTTAAGGAAAGGAAGTAAGAACAACGAGGCGTTCTCCAGGTGGACAGTAGAGTGTCATAGTCAGACAATGTTAAGGAAACAAATAGAAAAGGGGATGACACAAAAACCGGATGACGTCACCACTTTTTGAGAATGACATATAAGCCGGACGACTGTAACCGGAAGATACAGGTTGATATTGTGATCTAAGAAGAGATGAGATACCGAAAATGGAAGGGACAGCGGAAACGGACACTCAACTCTTAGTATAAGGACCATGGAGATTAAGAGATAAGTTGGGTACGCTTATAAACCAACAAGTCTTAAATCAGAGAGACACTGGAGGATCATGAACAAACACGGGCAAAGACATCCAAACGAAAGGCAATCATGCACTTGGAGTTACGCAACGTTATTTAACGAACCAGTTAAGCAAGTCAGAAGGTGGGACAACATACTTGAGGAGAAGGCTCTCGAAGAGACTTAGAAATATAGTCGGCTGATGAATTTAATGTTGCCCAACAACTGAGAATGGTAGTGAGATGTTAATCATTGATGACGACCGAAAAATATTTAGGTGACAGGGTAACGGGGAGTTAAAGAGACGTTGAAGTATAAGTCGGGAAACCAATCCGATACCACGAAGACCATCTTTGGAGAGAAAGGAATTTGACCGCCCCCTTGTACGCGGAGTAAGAATAACCACCTTATGTGATCGGGACTAGATCAAGAGAGCTTGAAGAGCTAAAGAGAAGGATCAATCGAGTTGGTCAAGGACTAAGACCTGGAAGTCCGGTACCACCTGGGGAAGATGAAGGCAACCGCCAATGCATTGAGTAAAAAGACGTTGCAGGAAAAGGCTATAGCCGATCGACAGCTCAACCTGAGCTATAAAGGAATCTAGAAGGGCTAGAAGTGGAAATTTATTTCCCAAACACCGACCGATACTTGAGTTCTTTAGAGTATGTGCCAGATCCGTTGGATGAGATCCGACAAAAGCGGGACAACTGCGCTACCATATCCCGGATCCGAGAGAGGATGTCCAGGGTGAAGCACCGCAATTTGTGATAGGTGCAGATGGGGGATGAGACGCCAAGGGCGTGTTTGCTTTCCTTTTGAGGAGGAGCTGAGACAGAGGAAACTACAAGAGGTCATTTCTACACCTTTCTCGGTACACGCAAGTGTTAGTAAGATGTTCCGAGCCGACAGACGCTCCTATTCATGGAGTGGGCTGAAGCCGGATGTGACCAGATTCGTGGTATAGTATGTGACCGTCAGCAGGTCAAGACAGAGCACCACCGACCTAGAAGAGAACTCCATCCACTGCCGGCCCGTAGTGGAAGTGGAAAGATATATCTATGGACTTGGTCACATGATTGAAACCTAGCAAGAGTTTGTACGCTAATTGAGTTGTGTGAATATACTCATTAAGATCGCCAGTTTCACCCCAATCAAGGAAACGTGGCCGGCGAGTCGGTGAACAAAGGAGTTAGGGATAGATAGTGATACTACATGGCGTGCTCAGGACCAGTGTCTCTAACAAGATGGACGGTTCACCTCGAGATTTTTGGGAACAAATACAGGACGACATGGCTCGGGTAACCTTGATACAGGAGAGGATGCTAGCAGCTCAGAGTCGTCAAAGGTCTTATGCTGATAAGAGGCGCATACCGGTAGAGTTCGAGTCGGTTCACATGTGTGTGGTTAAGAGTATCACCGACTCAAGGCGAGATATTGGAGTGTGGGTCGGGGAGGTTACATACCGTTAACCCTCTCACCTACCTTTGAGAACGTACATTCGTATTCCATGTATCTCAACTCAGAGAATATATACCGGACCACACTCATACCAAGTTAGAGTTGACTTTAAATTCAAGAAATTTGTCTTGAGATCGTCTATGTGTTATGTGTTTATTGTATACTCTGTAGTTTTAATTATAAGTGATTAGATATAGATTTATTATTGCCCCGGATGCGTGTGATACCGGTTCATCCGGGTTGAAAGAAAGGAGAAAAGTTCTCCTAAGAATAACAATAATTATGACTCGGAAGTCCGAAACTCGGATTTACCGTACGTCACCCTAAGTTTCGGGACAAAACTTATTTTAAGGGGTAATTGATGTAATAACCGGAAAATTGTAATAATTTTTACTTGTTATTTTAAATTTTTATTTGATTTATTTTTATTTAAACCGAGAACCCGAAGCAAATACGAATAAATAAATCCAAACGAATCCAAAACTCGATCGTGGGAGTAACCCTAAACCGAACCGTTTAATTCTTTTAAACCAAAGCAACCTCCTTTTGGTTTTATTATTCCAGACAGGCCCGAATGGTTAGAACCCTTATTTCCCTCCCTTGCTTGGACCTGCTGGCCGTCCCACCTGACTTACCATTCTTCCATCTTGGGCTAATCCATCTTTTCTTCACAGCCCAGGCCCACCTTGATACTCTTCACCATCTCAGCCCACCTTCCTTATTTACCTCTCACACTCTGGCCCAGCGAAGATGGACCCAAACCATTCATGCGTCCTCCAATTGAGCCCAACTTCCTCCTCTACTACCCCGCATGCTTCTTAACGACGGGTAACCCAAGCCCAAGACCCTTCCTTCTTACCGACGGCTCACCATCTTTCTTGCCTCTCACCAACCACGATTCCTTTCTATCTCGCCGGTTGGGGCCCTAGTAGAGGACTCAGGCAGCCCACCTCAGCTACGGAATGCCACCTAGACCGAGGCCACGTCACGTCGTCTTCCCCATTAACCCACGTTACAGAAAATTGAAGGAGTAATGGCCGGTATTGACGGAGAATGAAGGCCCGGTGGACCCAACTCCCTCACACCTCGATTCACTTCCCTCGCTTACCTTCCGAGATCACACGCACAACCACCCGAAACCTCCGTCACCATTCCCTACCACACCTAACCATCGACCTCTCATTCTCTCACTGCCCCTCTCTCGCTTCACCTGTTTCCGCTCTCCTTCCTCACTATGCCCTCCTCCTTCCTCACAGTGCCCTACCACACCTAACCCCAACCTCTCTTTCTCCGATCTCTCTCTCTCTCTCTCTTCAGCTTCACTCCCTCTCCACCTGACCTTCTGTCCGACCATACCCTCCCCTGTCGAGTAACTAGAGAGTGAACGTAACCGTCACTAGGTAGAATCCATCGTTATTGGAGTACCGTAGTCGTTCATTGTCGAGACACCACACCGGAGTAGGAAGCAAATCTCGACCCATCGGTAAGCACCCCTCTGAGCATCCTTCGGCTTGATTGAATGTTGAATGTTGATGATGAAGTGTTTGTAGGATTGTGTAGGGAGTTGAGCTCAAACCCGGGACTCTTTGCAACCTGGTGATTGGTGAAGATGGAATTTGAATTCATGTCGCCCTCCAGTTTCGAACTAGTGACCTCTTGTCTCAGTAATTGAGTGGTTGTTTGTGCGAGGTAGGAATCGAACCCGGGATGTGTAGCATCTCTCCTAGACCTTAAAACATAATTTATGTGCCTTGCAGGTTTCGAACTTGAGACCATAGTGTTGACCCCACCTCGCCTTGCTTCCGACCGGAATCGAACTCGTGACCTGTTGTAGCCCTGTATCCACTTGGTACCAATTGGCGTTGGTTACCCTCTTTCCTCTCCAATTTAATTCCGATTAGTTCCGTAACCACTTTTCGTTCCGCTAATTTAATTTTCGATGTTAGATAACTAATTATATAAATCATAATAATTATTTTTGTAATTGTGATCATTTAGTTAGCTTGGTTAGTGGATTATCGTTGTAGGAATTATTAGAGAACGCCCGAAAAATAGAAGTTGGAATTGAGTTTAGCGAACGTAGAGATTGTTATATAATCGGGATAAAATGATATGAGGATATGATGTGGGATAGCGATAGATGTTATGTTAAACTTCTGAGATAGCGAGTTTTTAAAGAAATGAATGTGTGGATAAATGAGAACTTGTAATGGACGCCTAGGCTCGTAAACCTAGGGCGTAGAAAACGTCAGGGTATCGATGATAGATATCATACCCCGATGGATTAGAATGATAAGCCACGCAGTTTTAAGGGTTAAAATAGTTCTAAGGGTAATAAAATTGATCAGGAAAAAGGGACTCACTTAGCTAACTTTTTATATTGAGTGTGCACTAGGGTAGTGTGTGTTATGATTGTAAAATAAAATGAACGAACTAGATCACTGCTTTTAAATGTCTAAAGAGAGGCACAAGTGTATTGTAACGTGTCATAGCTTTATGTCCGGGCCGAGGGTGCCGGAAGATTTTTCCGACCAGTCCAGTAGCGTATACGGGAAGATGCATTAAACCAGTCCTACTAGTTAACTGGGACGGGGGCAAGAGTCGATGGGACTCCTGCGCTACCTTGAAAAGTTGGAAATTAGAATGACAAATTTCACCAATGAAAAGATAATAATCGGGACATTGTGTGTTGCATGTTGAATGATTTACAATACTTTCTTGGAAGTGTGTGTGCCTTAGTGACCTTAGTATTAGAACTGTAGTTAACGGTTTTACCGTGTTGTTATGTTTTTGCAGGATTGATCTCTACCGAGAAATCGGGAGTGGAATGGTCAGCCGGGTTTCCATACTAGGAGTTATGGGCGTTGGGTTTACATAGTTATGTTTCATTCATATATTATTACAATAGAGTTTATTTAGTTCTCAGTTGGTTAACGTACGAGTGCAGAGTCTGTCGAGTTTAAATATGTATTTTTTGAAAGGATTTGTATTTTAAAAATATTTGTGCATTGGTGCAAGATCCGACGTTATTGACGTCAACCTAAAGCCGCGACCCAATATTCTAAAGCAGATTTGGCAGATTTACATTTCACCCAGTAGTTTGTTAGTAATTACTCGTATTAGCAAACTTTTTTTTAAAATCTGATTTACAAAATAATGAGTTAAATTACGTGATTATTTTTGTTGGGTTGAGATTAATCGTGGAGGCGACATGTGGCAATTGAGACATGTGAGTAATTTTCGTTGGCTGAGGTTAAGGCGACATGTGGAAACATAAGTCTTCGCTTTAATACATATAATATAAGATGAGATAATATAATATAAGATAAAATATTATAATTTTTTAAAATAATTACCCTAAAAATATTAATTAGAATTAGCAAAGACCGAGGAGATATATCACACACGTGTAATATAAAAGTTTTGTTGAAAACATGAATTCAACAATTACTTATTTGAGTGTTAAAAAAAAACAATTACTTATTTGCAAAATAATGATTAAAATTTGTCCTATTTTACGATTAAAATTTTTTTTTGTCAACTAAATAGAAAAATAATAGTAACCCTCAAATCCACCACATACAAAAATACAAATTCTTATTTCATATTTTTTTAAAATTCAATTCTAAAATGTTTTGTTTTTATAATTTGATAAAAAAAAGAAACTAATACTTTGAATACCGTAACTATGATTATCTTTTTAAAGCAAAAATATCTAAGAAAAACTATATAACAAAATTGGAATATGGAACTCAATAATAAATTTTGAATTTTGATGATACATGACTGGAATAGATTTCGATTAGATATGTCACTAAATTTTAAAACAATATAGATAAATAATAAATCAAAATCGAAAATTAATGCGTTGATTATTGAGTGAAATTACACATTAAAATATAAATCAGAGTAAGAAAATTAAATCAGAGTCACTATATTCTTAATGAGCTAAAAACCTATATTCTATACCTGATGGCACAAATTGTTATCAAAACAATGTTTTGAGTAATATCACCGATTCCAATCTCGGGTTGCTGCTATCGTCTCGGGGTGTTCACGATGCGGAGATCCGGAGATGTCCCAACATCGCCACAGTCTCATTTACTTCTTCTGTCTTGCTCATATTTGCTCTTTTAGCTGCCATAACAGATCCTTCCTTCTCTGTACATCCTCCAAATTCCTTTTGATCCCTAACATCGCAATTGCCTTCTCAAAATATTCCCTATCTCCCCTTCTCCTTGCCAATCTCTTAAACTTTCTTAGACTAATTCCTTTTCTTCTACATTCATGCTTCTGAGACATTTGATCCTCAACGGTAACTGAAGTTTGATCTTCTGCATTGACCTCCATTAAGCTATCTTCATATCTCTTTGGAGGAATATCACCAAATTGCAATTTTGGCTCCTCCTGACAATCTCTTGTTACATGGTCTATTCTTCCACAACAATAACAAAAAAGAGGTAGATTTTCAAAATGAAAACCTACCCAAATTTCCTCACCTCCTACTTTCAAATTGGCTCCTAGCGTCAAAGGTTTTGAAATATCCACCTTAACCCTAATTTGAATAGTTAGGTCTCCGTTTCTATACATATCTAGAATCATACCAACCTTCGATTCAATCACCTGTGCAATTTCTTCACTCATATACCCGAAAGGAATTCCCTTTGATTTTCATCCAAATCGGACACCATTGAAAAACTGAATTCTCTATTGTTTCCCCCAATTCTATATCCTTAAAAAAATGAGATGATCATCAAACATCCAAGGACACCCGTCCATTACTTTTTGTTTATCTTCAGAGCTAAAGAATCGTACCAAGAAGCAGTTTCTCCCCTTTTCTTGAAAGATCGCACCCTCCCGAAGTCTCCAAATACTACGCATCGTCTGTTTGAAATCCCCAAAGTTCACTTGCTTTGCATTCAGAATTTTCCCCCAAGCACTCAGAGCCATACTTTTTGATGATTCATCCGCGGCTCCGGATTCATCTCGACAGTTGTCGATTCCTCCGTCGATATACGAAAATTTGCCCACTGCGCTTGCAAATTTTCCATCATCCTCAGAGATCTCCGTAGATACAAACCAGAAATCAAAGTACAAAAACCCTTAGACCCTAGACAAAACGCCAGACCAAGAAACCTAGCAGAGAGGCCACACAACTCTCAACTCGAATGGTTTTGTTACGGTTTTGTTAGTTATGATTTTAACGGATTAGAGGTTTTTATAAGATCGTTCGCCTTCAATTTAATATTATAATATTCAAAGCTTAACCCTAGACTATCTATTAGGGTTCTAACCCTAGACTATCTATTAGACTATCTAATAGGGTTCTAACGACTTATCAGGGTGTGTACAAATCTCGAAAACTTTGATCAAGTTCCAATCCTAACGGAATTTCATCAAAAAGTAGCAGTTTCGTCACACTAAAATTATATGGGACGGGATACGAGTCTTAACTACGTCGTCCCGCTAGGCCTATATATACTAAAATTTTAACTTAAAATATAAATAAATTTGAATTTATAAGCCCAAAAAATTAGTTATATATTAAAATACACGACCAAGTTGGCAATAGTCAAATGACCCAATATATTTACGATCTGTTATAGTTTGGATTTTTAATTTTGGAGGTTTAACAAAAGTTAATTATATTTTCATTATTTTGAGGAGATTATATAATACATTATTGTGGTTATTTGAAAATTTAATGTCTTTCGTTTTACTTATGATATAAGAGCATTTATGACCGGAGTTGAAGAAGACCATCGTTAACGGAAACCATTGAAGACCTAGGTTACATAATGGCGACGATACTCTACGTTATTATGGTCATGAATGTCGTCATAATGGAGACCGTTACTCCACGTTATTATGACCATGAATGTCGACATAATGACGACCGTTACTTTACGTTATTATGGTCATGAATGCCGTCACAAAAGAATTTATATAAATCTCAAAAATAAGAACTCACCCTTCTCCCTCACTTTTCCCCCTGCGTTCTTCCTAAACAACCCCACCCGATTAGCCATCAAAGCCCAGTCGCCGTCGTATCGCCGCCGCCTAGTGTCATCTTAAATCTGCTAACCTTGTTATTAATCCGGTTCAGGTTAGACCCCGAACTTGTTTAATTCCATTAATCTTAATTTCCGATAAAGTTTATTATTCCCGTTAATA
Organism: Fagopyrum tataricum; assembly: GCA_002319775.1. Taxonomy (NCBI): domain Eukaryota; kingdom Viridiplantae; phylum Streptophyta; class Magnoliopsida; order Caryophyllales; family Polygonaceae; genus Fagopyrum; species Fagopyrum tataricum. Next base: position 5,953,691 of record CM008282.1, read on the forward strand.
TTTAATCAGGAGTTATAATTAATTTAACTAATTATTTTGTGATAACGTAGATATTAATTATTGAATGAGATTTAGTAAGTATAAAATGTTTGGAATAAATGGTAGTTGCAAAATTAGTCGGAAGGACTGAATGTTGGAATTAGGAAGATTTGAGAAGTGTTATGTTAGTGGAACCGGAATGAGAATGTGGAACCGTGGAGCGGTTTGATAACGTTAGAATAATTATACACTTCCGAGATAGTGATGTGTTAATGAAATGACTATGCTGATGATAGGAGAATTTGGAATGGACGTCTAGGTCCGTAAATCTAGGGCGTAGAAAACATTAGGGGATCGATGCTAGATATCATACCCTCACTGATTATAACGTAAGTCGTGCAACTTTAAGGGTTGAAATTGTTGTAAGAGTTGATAAATGTTGATCAGGAAAATTGGTTCTATGACTGACATAAACGCAAGAAACGTTGAGACCAATAATGATAAGGTAAGTACATCGGACTCACTTAGCTACCTTGTGCACTAGTACAATGTGTTATAATTGTGAAATAAAATGAACGAACTAGATCATTGCTTTTAAATTTCTAAAGAGAGGCATACGTTTATTATAACCGTATGTTCGGCCAAGGGTGCGGGAAGATTGCCCACTACCAGTAGCGTATAATATATAAATTTCAACTAAGAAAAGTAAAATAAATAATAAAAAAAATAGCACGCCGGCGGGATATGCTGATATGCATATGGCCATATGGGATAGAAGTCAATACGGGGAAAAGTAAAACTACTACTTTGTGGTAATGGTTTGCTCAATCATTACACATTTGCACATATTGGTAGTTGGTACCATACAAGGAAGACAGTACGTACAAGGAAGACTGAACTTCCAAGAGGCAGATCAAACAAACGATCTACAAGTACAATTAAAGCATGGCGATCCGGGTTCCTGAAGTAGTACTAAACACAAGCTGCAGTGGAGAACCGAAGATGGCATAAACATGCCTTTGATAGGCTTGGAACTGGTGGAGGGGGTTCTGACGCAACCAAAGCCGCCGTGATCGAAGCCATCAAGGTCGTTATCGTCACTTTGACACCGCGTTCTTATACGGAAACGAGAAGGCTGTAGGTGACGCGTGGCCGAGGCGCTGCGCGATGGGCTGATCAAGTCACGCGACGAGCTCTTCATCACCTCCAAGCTCTGGTGCACCTCTGCAGAGCGTGATCTTGTCGTTCCTGCTATCAGAGCGAGCCTCGAGTATGATTCTGTTGCTCGTAGTTATTTAGCTCTCTTTTATTGTTCTCATATCATCATATTTCTGAGCCTCGAGTAATTTTTTTCTTTTGGGTTTTAAAGTTAAAACTTGATGCATATAATGTGTTTGATGAAATGCTCCTCTGATTTTTGTCTTGTTCAGAGCTAATCCCTTTCAGAGTGATGGTAGGCTAAATTGGCTAATTGAAGCGTCTTTGTTGAAATTTGAACTTTCATCGTCAGATCCTATTTAATGACTAAGAATCTGAAGATGGCTGTTGATTGCACTCATCTGGAACCAAACAAAGTGATGAAGGGATCGTAACTTACTAAGGTTCCGATTTTGAATCGGTTTAGAATTTTCCAAACTTGTCTGACATGTTGTTCTGGGCATGGTTTTAGGACATTATCATTTCTAGTTCAGCTTATAAGTTAATTTTGTTCATGAATTACTTGATTGTAATGGCCTAAAACCAATAATTTTACTGACAGGTATGAGATACACCCTCTTTTTAATTCTAGAATGTTGAGATCAACATGATAGGGCATTGATTGCTTCTATGTTCATGTTATGTGTGTGTTAAATGTTTATTATTTGAAAGATAGTTGTATAGTTTTATGTTCGTCTGAAATCAATGAATTGATGGGTTTTTGAAGGAAGCTTCAAATGGATTACCTGGATCTGTACTTGATTCACTTCCCACTAAAACTGATCCAGAGGCACATAATCCTCCATATCCGGACGAACACATCCAACCGTCAAATCTGTGTGGGAAGGAATGGAAGAATGTCAGCGCCTTGGCCTCACCAAATCCATCGGCGTCAGCAATTTCTCCATTCGTTGGCTCCAACAGACCCTTCAGATTGCCACCATCCCTCCTGCTGTCAACCAGGTACTGATCTTTATAACTAAATGAAGATTAGAGTTTTGGAAAAATTACACAAAATGTCTGGGAAGAAGATCAGACCTCAAATTCTGTTTAATTAAGTTGCCACTGAAAGGGTAAACTGATCATTTTTAAAAGAAATTTAATCGTGGAGGGAGGTTAATGGCGATCCCATAATTAGGCTGCTAGTGCATTAGATTGTCTAATTTTCAATTGGCACTAATTTAACTTGATATATACATATACAAGATCACATAGTTAAGTTATTAATGACTGTTTCATACATACAAAAGGTGGAGGTGAACCCAATGTGGCAGCAGAAAGAGTTGATAGAATTTTGCAAGCAGAAGAGAATACATGTCACTGCCTACTCTCCACTGGGTGCAAACAACACCCCATGGGGAGACAATCGAATCCTCAGCTCCAACGTTCTTCAAGAGATTGCTCAAGACAAGGGGCAAACAGTAGCACAGGTATGCTATATGACCTAAGTATACAAGCACCACAATATAGGATTATTATTTTAACTTTTAGCCCCGTTTGGTTGTAACTCCGGAACCGGAAACGGAATGAAAATGCATCTAGTACATATATACCCTTGTTCATGAAGTTTTTTGAAATCATTTTTTGGAGTTCTATGCAAAATGTGCTTGGTGCCCTTTTTGTTCCCTATATGGTATCAAAAACTAATCTACAATACTTGAAACCACTGGGATTGATTCCAAAAAATTTCATAACAAAGATATATATATATGGACTAGATCCGTTTCTATTCCGTTTCCGGAGTTAAAACCAAATGGGCCATTAATCATGCCTGTAGGTCTGAAAATATGAGTCATGTGATTCTGAGTTACTGATTGATGAGTGTTTGACCCTTCTCTAGTCATGCTTCTTGTTTCAACCTAATATTTCAGGTAGCTCTAAGGTGGGTGCATTATCAAGGAATAAGCTTAGTAGTGAAAAGCTTCAGCAAGACCAAAGGATGAGGAAAACTTGCAGATATTTGACTGGTCTTTAACCAAGGATGAGCTCGAAAAGATTTCAATCCTTCCTCAACGAAAAGGCTCCCTAATTTTCCAAAATTTTGGTACTCATAAATTTCTACTGGAGATTGATCAGGGGGTGTGACAAACTGACAATTATGAATGCTTATTAAGTGAAAGTTAGATGTGTGAAAATAAAAACCGGTATTGTATGCTTGTATTGTTAAACAAGTGCAAAAATATTGTGATATTATTTGAACAAAAGTTTTATAGTTACATTTTTATATAAATTAGTGCATAGCCCGTGCCTTGCACGGATAATTGTTAAAAATTCTATTTTTTTTTCTCATATATCATGTATAAAAATATAGTTAAAATATAGTTGGAAGGAGTGTTGGTGGTTTTCGGCGCATCCTTCTTCTATTAATAAAAATTTGGACTAGGTAATCATCAATCAAGGATAGCCCAAACCAATTACAAAGAAAAACAAAAAAATACACTATTATATCTTCGTTAGGGTTAAACAATACATTTAATCTAACAAAAAAATAAAAATTGAATTTAAAAAACACAAAATATAAATCTATTAATGATTGATTGTCTTAAACCCTTAATCACAAAGATTGACCAAATCTAAAAAGAAAAGAAATACTATTATATATATTATATAATATAATAATGTTGTAACTAATATTTTATTTGTATTGCACAATATTAAATATAAATAATAAGTATAATTTATAGTATAATTTGTCTGTTTTTCACTCGGTGTAAGCATACGGGGTTTTATATACGCAAAATTGATTCACATAAAAGAGGGTTAGGGTACAAAATGTTTTTGTAATGTCAGCTATGGTATGAATCTACTTTGTGAGTCCAAATGATAGTCCGTCCTTGCCACGCCTGTTAACAGACTTATTGTGAATGAACATGTGTTCGTGTAACTTAGTCCAAATGATATTATGAATCTACTTTGTGAGTCCAAATGATGTTGAGACAACATAAGGCATCCATGATGCTCAAAAAAAGCTAACAAGTATCGAAAATTAAAAGGCTAAAAAGGTAGCCTATAATTACACTTATGATCGAGTATGTAGCCCTGCAGTTTGTAATACAAACTAATATCTATAAGATATAACTAGTGTAATACTCGCACCTTGTGCGGGCTTTCGATTTAAAATTACATATACAAGTTATAATTTTTTCAAATTTATTTTTAAATTTCAATTTGAAAAAATATAATAGTAGATAATATTAAATATTTATAAATTTATAAATTATTTATGTGATATCAATAATCTATTTTTTCATAAATAGATTTTTTCAAATTAGTTAAAAAATAGACTAACTAATTCTTTGTTGTTATTTAAAAGTTTTACAAAAATATAACACAATGGATATTTGTTTTCGATGTCAATTTTAATTTGTAATTATGATTTTTTAAAACTGTTATCAAATATGATTATTTTTCAAAGTTGGATAAATTGGGAAAAAAATATAATAATAGATAATTTTAAAATTTTAAATATATAATTTATTTAGTTGAATTTAACATTATAGTTCAAATCATATGTAATAAGAAATAATTAAATGGAATAATGAATTTTTGTAACAATGTAGAAAAATGAAAAAGAGTAAAATGATCAAAAGCTTTACGTTCAAGTCAATTTAAAAATTTTAATTTTACAAAATCAAACCAAAAAATCAAAAAAAATCTTAAACAATCTTTTTCTGAAAATCATTTTAATCTTAAACAATCTTTTTTCTGAAAATCCATTTGTAACAGTGTAGAAACGTCCACTCCAGTTGGAGTGGACGTTTCTGAGAGTTGTTCGTAGCGAGATACTTCTGAGATTGAGGTAAGTCCATAGGACTTACTTAGCTACTATCCTTATATTGGATGTATGCTTGAGTGGTGTGTGTTATGTGCTTTATAGCATGTGTTATTATGGTCACCGACCTATGTTATATTGACGCCCATTGTAGTGGCTGTGACAACTTACCTTTCATCCCGTAGTGGAGTCTGGGAAGTTCTCTGTAAGCTAGTTAGTTCTGGTATACGGGAAGGACCTACCACTCCATATGGTATACGGGAAAGTGCGCTGATACCACTCCAGCTAGCTATTGCACGCAGAGGCGAGGGTTATATACATTCCTCGTGTCACGTATATTCATATACATTTATATACGATTGAGTGTTTACTTATTAAAGATAATAAACCGGGTAAATGTGTGATATCATGATGATGTGTTAATATTATTGATGTGTGTTTGTGCTCTAGCATCTTCTTATATATGTGTATAGTTAGCTAACGGTTTTATACCGTGTTGTAGATCCTTTGCAGGTTAGGAGCTGCAGAGTGATCCGGAGGGGTGATCTGCTGAGGGTTCCGTACACGGGCGATATCGTGGTTGGGTTATTTATGTTGTACGGGTTTATGTTTTGACTTTTGTACTCAGCAGTACCTGTATCACCTTTGATATGATATATATATATATATATATATATATCAGTTTTATGTTTTGTTTTAATCTATTGGTGCCTTGTTGTAAGATTCAGTGAAGTTGTTGTCAGGCTAGGGTCAGGATCCATTGTGAGATCCTAGCCCAGTAGCACTCCGAGTCCTACGGATTTGGGGTGTTACAAAGTTGGTATCAGAGCCCAGGTTGACAACAATGGCACTAGTAATCTGCAATAAAGTTCGAATAGATAAATAAACAGAAACCCGAAAGGGGTCTGACTTTTCAAAAGGTTTTGGTTTTGAAATGAGTACAAATGTTTTGGGTTATCGTGTACGTGAACCATCGCCCCTCTGAAGATCTCGACAGTATATAGATATATATAGATATTCTGTTGTGATTGATCTGTTATATATCTATACATATGGCATATATATAGCCTTCTAAGATAGGTTTACGTCTTCTGCAGATGGTTCAGACTAGAGCCTTACCTGCAGCAAGACGAGGTAGAGGTAGACCCCCTCTAGGTAGAGGACGGGGTAGGACTCCTGCTGACGGTTCACATTCCTGAGACTGGGAACGGGGCACTGAGGGACAGGGGGCACAGAGAGCCCAGTCTGCGAGTCTGATCGTGTCTCCATGGGGAGATCAGAGTTCGAGCATATATCAGACGTGTTGAGGAGGCTGCCAGAGCCGGTAGACGTGCCCCAGATTTACAGGCACAGGAGGGACCATCTGAGAGGTCCCACACCGTTACTCAGGTACCAGCTGTACAGGTACCTGCTGCTGAGATTGCCAGAGCACCAGAGGAGCATAGAGGGCCTAGACAGATACCTGGTTGAAGGCATTCCATCAGATGGGTGTACCCCCTTTCACTGGGAAGGTGGGGTTGGAGGTTGAGCTCTGGATCGGGCATGTAGACTCAGCTCTGGAGTCTATTCGATGTCCAGCTGACAGACAGATGAGCTGGTTCAGACTTTATTTCCGGGACTTGGCACAACACTGGTGGAGATCAGTACGGGGTCAGGTTACCAGTTATGATCAGATGAAGACGATGATTAGAGAGCGTTTCTGCCCTGCCTCTCTGAGGAGGGAGAAACTGCGAGATTTTGTGGAGGCTGGGTTTGAGGATGTACCAGTCTCTTCAGGAGGAGCTGGCATTACTGGGACCAGCTGCAGACCAGCACGTTTATCTCTTTTCCCGACGACTGAGGGATACTACCCGGACCTACATGGCGGGATTTCATTGTGAGACTCTCACAGATTATCAGGACAGAGCCGATTATGAGAGGGAGCGAGCTGGACAGAGGAGAGCTTCTCAGACCGGAGGGTCTGAGAAGAGGCAGCGTACAGGGCAGACAGTGGTACTGGTGGTCTGCTAGTGGTTGGCGTGGTCAGAGACGCCAGAGTCAGCCTTCATCTGCACCGGTTGCAGAGAAGGGACGTCAGTGCTTTAACTGTGGAGATCCAGGGCATATGAGGCCAGAGTGCACGAGGCCATTGGTGACTTGCTACACCTGTGGTAGGCAAGGTCACCGAGCGTTTACTGCCGCCAGGGCGGAGCTTCATCTCAGCAGGGTTCTTCTCCTGCTAGTGCAGCGGGAGTGGGCAGAGGCCACCTCAGCAGCAGCAGACTCAGGGACAGCAGAGAGTCCCAGATCGCCCTACGACTCAGGGATCTGCTCCTGGGCCGAGTAGAGGCAGAGGTCGTGGTGGGGGCACCACTGATACCAGAGGCCCACAGGGTCGTGTTTTTGAGCTGAGGAGTGCAGAGGAGCCAGCTGCACCTACTGCTACAGGTACCATTCTGATTCATGGTTTACCTGTTAGAGTTTTATTTGATATTGGTGTTACACACTCTTTTATTTCTGATGTCTGTGTAGAGCGTCTTGGTTTAGATACAGTTGAGGGGATGCCCTTTTATTATAGGGTTACCCAATGGTGGTAGGGTCAGAGGTACCCGTGAGATTCACGGTTGTCCCATTTTTGTAGGGACCCGTGTGTTACTAGTTGACTTCTTTGTCATGCCATTAGAGCATGAAGAAGTCATTCTAGGTATGGACTGGATGGATAGACACTCTGCAGTTTTAGATGTAGGTAGGAGGACTGTTACCCTCTCCACGAGTTAGGCCAGATAGAGGTTTTCCGAGGTTGGGACCTTGGAAAGGTAGGCACAGTTATCAGCGCTATACGGGCACCTAGACTGATTGCACAGGGTTGCGAGGCCTTCTGGTGTTATGCCATGAAGGAGGGGGAGAGTCCAGCGTTAGAGGGATATCCTAGTTGTCTGTGAGTTTACTGATGTTTTTGTTGAGACCGTCTAGTTTGCCGCCTCAGAGGAGTGTGGATTTCAGTATCGAGTTAGAGCCTGGTATGAGACCCATCTCGAAGGCCCCATACCGGATGACGCTTGTCGAGATGCTGGAGCTGAAGAAGCAACTCGAGGAGTTGGTTGAGAAGGGCTTTATTCGCCCTAGCGTGTCCCCTTGGGGAGCACCTGTCCTCTTCGTGCGGAAGAAGGATGGATCACTGAGGTTATGCATAGATTACAGAGAGCTGAACAAGGTGACCATCAAGAACAAGTATCCACTGCCGCGCATTGATGATTTGTTAGATCGGCTACAGGGAGCGACTGTGTTCTCTAGAATTGACCTGCGTTCCGGGTATCACCAGCTGAGGGTGAAGGAGCAGGATGTGCACAGGACAGCATTCCGGACCAGATATGACCACTACGAGTTTGTAGTGATGCCATTTGGGCTTACGAATGCCCCAACCGTCTTTATGGAGTTGATGAACAGTATCTTCATCGACTTCCTGGATCAGTTTGTAGTGGTCTTCATTGATGACATTTTGGTATACTCTCGCAGTGGAGAGGAGCATGCAGGACATCTGAGGACTGTATTGCAGGTTTTGCGGGATAGAGAACTTTATGTTAAGTTCTCTAAGTGTGAGTTTTAGATGGTAGAGGTAGCATTCATGGGTCATATAGTAACAGCTGAGGGGATCAAGGTGGATCCAGCGAAGATAGAGGTAGTAGCAGCTTGGACGACACCGACGAACGTCAAGGAAGTACGTAGTTTCCTTGGCCTAGCCGGTTATTACAGACGCTTCGTGGAGGGTTTTTCTGTGATTGCCCGTCCACTGACGAGTTTGCTGAGGAAGACTACCAGATTTGTGTGGTCTGATCAGTGCAAGCAGAGTTTTGAGGAGTTGAAGAGGTGTTTGACTTCTGCTCCTATTTTGGCACAGCCAGAGGGTACTAAGGAAGTTTACAGTGATGCATCCAAGCTAGGCTTGGGATGTGTTTTGATGCAACGAGGCAGAGTTATTGCTTATGCGTCTCGACAGTTGAAGACGTATGAGGAGAACTACCCGACTCATGACCTGGAGTTGGCAGCGGTAGTTCATGCACTGAAGATCTAGAGACATTACCTGTATGGTGCTACATGTCAGATCTTCACAGACCATAAGATTTTGAAGTATATTTTCACGCAGCGGGAATTGAATAACCGCCACCGTAGGTGGCTCGAGCTGATCAAGGATTTTGATCTACAGATTTTGTACCATCCGGGGAAGGCGAACGTTGTCGCCGACGCCCTGAGCAGGAAGATGCCTCGAGAGCAGGCGATTGCGAGGCTGACAGTTCAACATCAGTTGCAGAGAGATCTGATCTGGTTAGAGTTGGACATCTAGTTTCCTGATGAGGATGCCCAGCTACGTACTTTAGAGGTTTTTCCTGATCTGTTGGATGAGATCCGACAAAAACTAGAGACCTGCCCGATTACAGAGGATTAGAGATATGATGTCTCGAGATTAGGCACCCCAGTTTCTGCTTGGAGCAGATGGAGTTTTGAGGCGCCGCGGTCGCGTCTGTGTACCTGCTGATACAAAGCTGAGGCAGAGGATTTTACAGGAGGCTCACTGTACACCTTACTCTGTACATCCAGGTACGAGTAAGATGTATCAGGACTTGAGACGTATATATAGGTGGGGAGGGCTGAAGCCCGATGTAGCTAGATTTGTAGCTCAGGGTGCGACCTGCCAGCAGGTCAAGATCGAGCATTTTCGACCTGGAGGTGAGCTCCATCCCCTTCATGTACCACAGAGGAAGTGGGAAGACGTCACCATGGATTTTGTGACTGGCTTGAGACTGAGCCGGAGTTTTGATGCCATCTGGGTCATAGTAGACAGATTGACGAAGACGGCACGTTTCATTCCTATTAGGGAGACGTGGCCGGTGAGCAGATTAGTTGAGGAGTACACTAGGCAGATAGTGAGACTCCATGGTGTACCGAGGACGATCGTCTCAGACAGAGATGGGCGATTTACCTCGAGATTCTGGCAGCAGATTCAGACTGCCCTGGGGACGAGTTTGCACTTCACGACTGCGTTTCATCCTCAGACAGATGGTCACTCAGAGAAGACCATTCAAACGCTGGAGGATATGTTGCGAGCTTGTGTTTTGGATTGGGGGCAAGTGTGGACGGATCATCTCCCACTTGTTGAGTTCTCCTACAACAATAGCTGGCATGCATCTATTGGGATGGCCCCATATGAGGCACTTTTTGGACAGAGATGTCGTACCCCGTTATGCTGGGATGAGCAGAGCAGTGTCAGTGGTTTAGCACCTGATCAGATTCAGGATGATATGGCTCGGGTAGCATTGATCAGAGAGCGTATGCTGACTGCACATAGCCGTCAGAAGTCTCATGCTGACAGGAGGCGTAGACCTCTAGAGTTCAGGGTTGGAGCCCATGTGTGGATGAGAGTATCCCCGACACGAGGTGTTAGACGTTTTGACATTAAGGGGAAGTTGAGTCCCCGATATGTCGGACCGTTCGAGATTCTGGACCGGGTTGGGAGCGCAACTTACAGATTAGTCTTGCTCCGAGATTAGAGGGTGTTCACCATGTATTTCATGTGTCTCAGCTGAGGGAGTACATACCAGATCCGAGGCACATTGTGAGTTATGAGGATTTGGTGGTTGAGCCAGACCACACGTTTGTAGAGCATCCTATTGCAGTCCTAGAGTGAGGTATGAGACACCTGCGTTCGAAGGACATTCCTATGTTGAGGATACAGTGGTCGAGACGAGGACCCGATGAGGCTACATGGGAGACTGAGGATAGTATCCAGAGGAACTATCCAGAGTTCTATGCCGAAATAGGTGCACTAGTAGGATCACCGAGTAGATCTTATTACTAGCTTGGTGAGTCTTATCTGCTTACATGCTTATATGCTATGATGTGTTTATTTTCATACTAGCTTTGATGTGATTATGACCTTAGTAGATCTTGTTATGCTAGTATGATTCTTGTTTATAGCTGGAGATGGTTCTTTCCTCCATGCTATTTTGATGGACATAGTAGTGTTGGAGATGTTCTTCCTCCATGCCTTTCTATTATGGTTATGATACGGCTAGAGATGTGCTTCCTCTATGCCTTGTGAGGTGTTTATGGTTTGGTTAGAGATGATTTTCCTCTAGGCCCTAGATAGTATAGTTTACTGCTGGAGTTGATGATTTCCTCCATGCCTATTGTTTGAGGTTATAGAGAGTGTTACCTCGACTTTTGAGTCCGAGTGTTTTCAGGATCTTGCAAGTTTCGGGACGAAACTTGTTTTTAGGGGGGTGAGATGTGAGACCCCTATTTTTTCGGACCGAGATCGGACCATAGCCGAGATTGGCTTTGGGCCGAGATTGGCCTTTCCGCACCCGCGGGCATGACCGCCGCCCCTGCGGGTTCCCGCCCCTACGGCTCATGGGACCGCCCTGCGGTTTCCGGCGGCTGCAGCCGGTTTTGTTGACTCTCTTGACTCGTGCTTTACCTATTGTTTCTTCTTCCTTAAGCTTATTCTTGGCCTCAGGAGCAAGTGTTCCATTTCCTTCCCAGCTAAACCTACATTCTTCTTCTTCTCTTTCCTCCCTTGATCTTGATCTTGGTTGCAAGAGGTTTTGTGTGGCCTTGTTGAGGTTGATGCTAGTGGTTGTTGTGGCTGTGCTTGGAAGCCAACTTTGGTGTGTGTTGATCCTCCCTGCAGCCTAGGATCTTCAGTAGTGGTAAGTGCTTGCTTCTTTTCCTTCTCTTCTTCTTTGATTCAATCTTTCTAGCTTAGGATTAGATGTATGCTAAGGGTATTGATGGTTGGTATGTGTATGTGCATGTTGTGTGTGGTTTTGGAATGGTAAGGACGTGATTTGATCACGTGAAGGTTGAAGAAGAATCACGAGATCTTGTTCTACACTGCCGCTGCCCCGCGGCCAGAAGTCACCGCCCCTGCGGACCTTGTGCCGCAGCGCCCGCGCCGTGCCTGCGTTGCCAGCAACCCTTGTCACCGCCCCCGCGGTTGAGTGCCGCCGCGCCTGCGGTTTCCTGCGTTCCGCCCCTGTGTCCTCCGTTCACGCAGGTGTGTCTTGCCCCGGGACTACCTATAGTTAGGTAGTTCCTTTCCTTTCTAGTATGAGGAACTTAGTACCATCCTAGGTATCGGTTTATGACGAGTATGATATAGATATGCCGGTTACGGCCTCGAGGTTACGAGTTGGATATGATCCCTTGTGGATCCCTTGGGTCTAGGTGTGACCCCTTCATGTGATAGGATTGTGATATATATGTATGTGTGCCTTGTATAGGTTGTGTTGTCCTCCAGTTGGAGTGGACGTTTCTGAGAGTTGTTCGTAGCGAGATACTTCTGAGATTGAGGTAAGTCCATAGGACTTACTTAGCTACTATCCTTATATTGGATGTATGCTTGAGTGGTGTGTGTTATGTGCTTTATAACATGTGTTATTATGGTCGCCGACCTATGTTATATTGACCGCCCATTGTAGTGGCTGTGACAACTTACCTTTCATCCCGTAGTGGAGTCTGGGAAGTTCTCTGTAAGCTAGTTAGTTCTGGTATACGGGAAAGGCACCTACCACTCCATATGGTATACGGGAAAGTGCGCTGATACCACTCCAGCTAGCTATTGCACGCAGAGGCGAGGGTTATATACATTCCTCGTGTCACGTATATTCATATACATTTATTATACGATTGAGTGTTGGACTTATTAAAGATAATAAACCGGGTAAATGTGTGATATCATGATGAGGTGTTAATATTATTGATGTGTGTTTGTGCTCTAGCATCTTCTTATATATGCGTATAGTTAGCTAACGGTTTTATACCGTGTTGTAGATCCTTTGCAGGTTAGGAGAACTGCAGAGTGATCCGGAGGGGTGATCTGCTGAGGGTTCCGTACACAGGGACGATATCGTGGTTGGGTTATTTATGTTGTACGGGTTTATGTTTTGACTTTTGTACTCAGCAGTACCGTGTATCACCCTTTGATATGTATATATATATATATATATATATATATATATATATATATATATATATATATATATATATATATATATATATACACATATATATATCAGTTTTATGTTTTGTTTTAATCTATTGGTGCCTTATTGTAAGATTCAGTGAAGTTGTTGTCACGCTAGGGTCAGGATCCATTGTGAGATCCTAGCCCAGTAACACTCCGAGTCGTACGGATTTGGGGTGTTACATAATTAATGATTATTCTACATGCTTCATACTTAAATATAAATTTGACGCATGAATGTTAGCTACAAAATCAACCTCTTCACTACAATGAAGTCTATTAGCAAGAAATCAATATACATCAAATGAGAGTTCTATTCAAGTCCATGAAATAACCGAAACTTTGAGAAAAATCCAAAAGCAATGAAGGGAATACGATAAGGTTACCTATGGCTAAAATGTTCAACTTAAAAAGAGTGATTTGGAAGCATTCTTTATCAGAGCCAAGTTTCGATCCTGGGACCTGTGGGTTATGGGCCCACCACACTTCCGCTGCGCCACTTTGATTTGTTGTTTTATTAGTATATGACACAATTTTAGAGTTGCTCATTAATTATGAACTACAATCAATTTATTGATTCAAATGGTTATCACTTCTCATAGATGTGATTGGACAATATGATGTGTGAGTGTGTGACCGAGAGGAATGTAGTGTATGGTATAACACATGCTATTGTATGACATTTTTAAGGACTACCAATAGAACATCCGAAAAGACATTTAATTGAGGCTTTGTGTCGATCTTATAGCACTGTTATTATAGAAAAAAAAAACTATACGATAATATAAAGATGTAAAATATTACAAGTTATTCCTACTTAAATCTACGTCAAATCTAACCTTATTTGCTTCTTCTGCTTTAATCTACGTCAAATTTCAATCGTAGTTATAATTATAATTTATACTCCCTCTGGTCAAAAAATAGTGACTTTAAAGACTATCAAATTTATTCAAAAAAAAATGATGTTTTGCTCTCTCTCTCAAGAGTGATACCTACATACTATATTTAATTAATCCCTCAAAAGAACCACCTACTAAACTAATTATAACTCCTTCATCTCTTCTTATGCATTAACCATTTAGACACTAATTTTCAATACATTGTTGTTCGCTGGTTTTACACCCTAAGAATCCGTGTCAATAATGACAGAATCCCAAAGCTTAACAAAACAAGAGGGGTAGTTTTAAATTTATAAATATGCAAATAACTCCCCTAAATAGCAACGAACCCACATTGTATGGATCGTACGAAGTAGAAAAGTATTACAAGGTCGAACACAAAGATTGAGTGGATAAATCTGCAGCAATGATTAAGGATAAAATAGATCTCGAATAAAGAAGGAGGTTGGAAAAGATAAGAGAAAGACGAGAATCAAATGTTTTTGGCGAATTTGGTTGTTCGCAACCGAATGTCACCTTCGATCGAAAACAGTTTTATAAAAGCAAAATAAATAAAAGATAATCAAATTAAAGGAAAGAAAACGGATTCCAAGGGTTCAAGGTCATTGTTTATGGCATAGGGATTCAAGACGACTCGTAGGGATATATGGTAGAAAAGCAACAGGGATGAACGTTTCGAGGCTGATGATCTATTACCGGGTAAGTCTCAAGATCATCTAGTTCAAATCATAACTACCTATTACCAGGTAAGTCTCAAGGTAAAGAGGGTGAAAATTCATTACAAACTAGATTATCTAACTAAGGATCAAGTAATCCTTTACAAGGTAAGTCTCAAGAATTACCGAACTTAGAAAGCAATCATGCACATTCTAACCAATAAAGGTTTCACCTTTATTACCTATGGTTAATCACTTATGTATCTAAGAGAAATATCACCGGATAAGTCTCAATTCCAACTTAGGTTGCTAGTTTAGAAGGCTCTAACCTAGATTCAAGTACAAGCTAACCATTAGGATTTCAAGTAATTCAAAACTAATTCACAGCGCAATATAATTCATCATAATCCAAGGCATAAACAAATCTTTATCAACCTTGGAACCACAAAGTTCTAGCCAATAACAATCATATCAAAATCTACAACAAAGGAGTAAAAGGGAGAAAAGAAACTACTCAACTTCAATGGATGAAACCCTACAATTGTATTAAATCTTGAATCCAAATGTATCTCCAACAAAACTGAATGCAAAAGTCTCCAACTTTAATCTAAACTATGAAGAATAATGGTGAAGAAGAAGAGAGCAGGTAGGAGACGGGTCCCTCCTCTAGGGCTAACTCTAGGCAAATCCCAACACACATTAGAATTAATCCAAGACTTCCTTTTATACACAAAACCTAGATAAAAGACATTGGGTCAAAAAGGAAACAACCCGTAAATAAATATAATGCACAGGGAAGAATCTCGGGTTGGATCTCGGCCGAGATGCGTCAACGTTGTGACCGAGATTTTGTCTTCGATCTTCAGCGCCATGGGATCTCGGTCCGAGATTGGACCGAGAGATATTGCAACAAAAACATCCATCTTGGGATGAGGTAAGTGGATTTCGGCCGAGATGACTCCTTGGTCGTTCCTTCATGCCTTTAGCTTGATTCCTAGCCCTTTCCCGTGCACGTATGCTCGCTCCAATGCATCCACTTCGAGGCTTGATCCTCAAATACGTCGTTTTAGCTCCATAATGTGTCAAATCACCTACAAAGCCACAAATAGTGTGTGTAGACATCTATTCTTGCAAAGTAGAACTAAACAAACATAAATGACACAAACTAAGGCTAAAACATGAATGCAGAAAAGGGAAATCTACCTAAATGCATGACTAAAACAGGTCGATAAATCATGTTATCAATTGTGAATTTATTTAATTCAATTTTTTGTTCTATACAGTACATAAATGAATTATCATCTCACCCTAATTCAATCTTCTCCACATTTTTACAATACGGAGTACTCCATTCTTACCTCCTGATTATCTCCAACACACTAGTACTATATATGAATATAAAAAGGTATATTTCACATCTTTAAATAAGTACTTATTTATATATTCGTTTTTTTTCTCTTCTAATTCTTCAATATTTCCTATTTGTCATCTCTTTTGATATTCACAAATTACTACTGGAGACTGATCAAGGGATTTGAAAATTGATGAAAAAAAATATTATTTGAGTGAAGCTTATTATTGTGTCTTTAACCATAAAAGGGTATTGAATTGTCTTGTAATTTGAGCTATGAGTTGAAGAACAAACGGTGATTAACGGGAAAATAATTAAAATTACGCCGTTGCCGGGAATCGGACCTGGGTCACCCGCGTGACGGGCGGGAATACTCACCACTATAATACAACGACTTGTTTTAAAGCCTAATTATAGCTATATTTTAGTCGTATACCATATAAAACGGAATTACAAGTGGAAATTATTAGAGATGTATTTGATATTTTTAATTTATTTTAACCCATTCAAAAATAAAACCCGTACAAAAATTTGTAGTTGGTTTATATTGTGTTCGTTATAGGCCCATATTTTTAAATATGATTTTGTTTAATACTTCATATAATTCTTCTAACAAAATGTCACAAATAGTTATAAGAAAATATAATTGATATTTAGTACTTAGACCTTATTAAATTTCATACCCATTCCGAAAAAAACATAATTGGTTACGATTATAATGTGCAAAAGTTGGGGATATATGTTGAATTGTTCATTAGAGGTAGTTGATTAGTGATTATTATGCGTGCTTTATACTTGAATATAAATTTGGTGCATGAATGTGTTAGCTACAAAATCAACTTCTTCACTACAACGAAGCCCATTAACAAGAAACCATATCCATCAAATGAGAGCTCTATTCAAGTCCATGAAATAGCTGAATCTTTGAGAAAAATAAAAAAAATAATAAAGGGAATACGATAAGGTTATCTATGGCTAAAATGTTCAACACAAAAAGAGTGATTTGGAAGCATTCTCAATTAGAGCAATGTTTCAATCTTGGGACATGTGGGTTATGGGCCCACCACTCTTACGTTGCGCCACTCTAATTTGTTGTTGTTTTTAAAATTGTATGACATGATTTTAGAGTTATTCTTTAATTATGAACTACAATCAATTTGTTGATGTAAATGGTTCTCACTTCTCATGGATGTGATTGGACAATATGATGTGTGAGTGTGTGACCGGGAGGCATGTAGTGTATGGTATAACATATGCTCTTGTATGAAAAATTTTGGTATACGTTTACCCATAGAAACACAAGCAATCACTCCACTAGAGTAGAGTCTTGTGCAATATGAAACACGTCTATACAGACAATTTTATAAATAAGTGGTTGCTTGAGAATCTAGATATTCAAATCACTATTGTTTTCAGTTGTGTAAGTTTCTTCATAATCATTGTTTTCCCTCTTGTCCGTTCGTCTGGTTTTCTTCCCTTTTATATGTTGTCTATGATCGGAATTTGAGTAGTTGTTTATCTGAATGGGTTACTACATATAGTTCAATATCAACTATCAAGACATACAACACTCTTGATAGGAATTCAAAAATTGTATGTGTTACGGGGATAAGCCGTTGAGAAACCCAAATCTTTCGACACTAACATAAACTAGTGAAACATATAAGGTTGAACCAAGAATTAGATGTCGACCAATTCTATGAACAATCACCGGCAATGACGTCAAAAACTTGATCGTAGAAGTTTTACTGAAGTACAAACAACTTTCCCTACAAGGATAGGGATCAAATGTAGTATAATCGGGTATATAAATTATAGGGATTGTATCTGATTTGGATAACACTAATAATTAATTATTTTAGGTAGAAAACAAGGATATGACAAAAAGAGTAACAAACGAGAGCAATTATGATTGTAACATATATGGAGGAAGGCGATCTAAGGAAACGAGAATTCCATTATAATTATCAAGATATTGATGAAGATATATATATATATATATATATATATATATATATATATATATATATATATATATATATTTCATGATCATTGATAACTTGTAGGTAATCATCTAAAACAGTTTTTAACATAGACAAACAAAGACCATGCTTTTCAACTCACGTGACTCTCAATCCAGCGGTTAGACGAGTATAGAAAAACACATGAAGCATTTAGAAATCCGGAAATTTCCAAAAAAAAACCTTCACTTGTGAACCTTTGGTTTAAAAAGGTACAAAGATTGAAAATTTCTACAATGATAAGAAATCCTCGAAGTTTTTGTAAACTAGTACTCTCAAAACCAAGCTCTTTTCGACAAATCCAATAAAACAAACTTCGCTTTTTGCCCTTCACTTTATTTTATCTAAACAATAAAAAACACCACTTCTTTTAAAGGTAATTAAAATGTAGGAATGAAGAGCTTTGGAAAGAAGCAATATCACAATCTCAATTCATAAATATATATATATATATATATATATATATATATATATATATATATATATATATATATATATATATATATATATATATATATATATATATATATATATATATATATGCAAACAATAAATCAAACCATTATAAGGATCATGTTATCCTTAAAATCAAGAAGAGATTTAGCGAGACATGATAAAATATAAAGAAATATAGAATCAGGAAAGACAAAAACAAACAATTGTTTGTTTCCAACGAGGTGAACTTTCAAAGCAAACCTAACAACTACTTGACGGCTAGAATAGGGAGAAATCTGAATACTACTGAATTTAGGAGGAATCGGCGTATCTAACCCTAAAGTTGAGGTGTGCTTATCTAGGGGGAGACAATCGGAGTCTAGGGTTACACAAAATATATCCCTTCCAAAGATAAAAGCGGAGATTACGAAACTCTTTCGCAACGGTGCTGAAATGGCCAGCCAAATGGCAGCACCACGGCCACCCGATGGCCATATACATGTCGTTTGATGGGCGTTTTGCTAGGTTATTGCAGAACTCTTGGTTGGGCTTCAAAGTTGGGCTTTGACACAAATGTCTCGATCTAAATGGTCACCCTACGGCCGCCTGGCCGTACACTTCGGTCGTTTCGCATGTCTGACGCTTCTA
Organism: Fagopyrum tataricum; assembly: GCA_002319775.1. Taxonomy (NCBI): domain Eukaryota; kingdom Viridiplantae; phylum Streptophyta; class Magnoliopsida; order Caryophyllales; family Polygonaceae; genus Fagopyrum; species Fagopyrum tataricum. The sequence goes on from CM008282.1 coordinate 5,972,651, forward strand.
TTCTTGAATCTTTTCTTTAAAGTAGATTCCGCGGACTTCGTGTTGCATTTCCTCGGTCATATAAAGTCTTCTCTTCAACTCTGACTTCAAGGAAGATGTAATTCTAACACATTTGATGTCTTAAATCACATAAAATTCAAGGCAGATACTGAAATATAGAAAGTGGACGCTTTCCGTACAAATAGGCATATATGATATGAAAAAGAGGGTATGATATGCATGATGACAATGTGTAAAAAGAGTTACATTTGACACTCATCAATGACCCTATAATTTAGTTGTTGCATAAATGTCGAAGCCTTCTTAAAGCCCACTCGTGGAAAGGAAGTTTTTCTATGCCAAAAACACTAATACGATAATCAACGTCATCTTCGTGCTGGTGATCCCAAAAATCTCAAGGAAAGACATTTTGTACATGTACATTGAAGCTTTTCACTATTAGTTAACTAAATTACAATGTCATGAATAATAATACAATTCAATGTTTAAAACTTACTCGTTTGTCTTGTATGTGAAATCCATGAGATTAACATATGGAAAAGGTTCAACAGATGCCTAGAACCCGCATGGGAGACGAGCAAACCGGATATTTCATCCGTGTGAGGACAATTTCTAATGATGACACAATAATCTCGTTGATCAAGAAAATGGAGCGCTTGTTGGATTGAACCCCGACCTTCAGCAATCTCCTTCCTCATCTTCAGTCCGGTATTGTAAATATGTCGGATATATGCGACGTTGTGTGGGTCATCCAGCTTCCAGGTTTCCAATATATTTTTTGGTTTTAGACCCGACCTAAGATCACGACACACCTTTAGATATTGTGCGGTTGTCAATCGACCGGCGAATGAATGACCCTTCAATCGCTCCAAGAGTTCGTGTATGTGGACTCCACAAATTACCCTTAAAGTCCATTTACCATGATCACTTTGACAACCCTCTAACTCAAACGGACACCCGATCTTTCTCGACTACTAGATGCCTCATCCTCCGGATCAACTTCTTTCTTTCTCCTACGGTACCCATAACGGTCACATGTCAAGCGAAACATGCACATACCTTTACTATTTAGCCATGATGATTTTATTACTAACACCATATTTTTTGACCGCGCCATGAACCGAGCCCAATTGACTATATTCTCTCTATCACGGAAAAACCATGAAGCTCAAACATATCTGAATAATCTTTACCGACATCGGGTGAATAGTCCATAAGTCCTTATTTCAAACAAATTACCTACTATTAATGTCAATCTAAAAAACTAATATATGCAGGATACTAACAACTCATATTTCGTAGTTAAAATCGTAATACTAAAATGACTAATCCCGAATAATACTAGAAAAACAAACTTACTAACAATTAATAACAAATTTAAAATAAAAATATTGAGTCACAAAATTTACTTAGATGTGAGAAACAAACTTGTCGGGATTGTTGTATGTGTAACTGCAGAAAGAAAATGTGATTTCGTCTTTATTCTCCGCCATCTTCACTAGTGTTAATCAAAACCTTGGGTAGTAAGATACGAAACAAATGGGATATGTACATTGACACTTTTAGTTGTATTTATAATCACCGGATATCCCAACGTATATAATCCAATGAATATAATTATAATAGCCGTTGGACAACGTTCGAAACCAACGGCTATATTTTCAAATTCAATGTTGTCGGCTTCCGTTAAAGTTCAAGTTTTTAACGCAGTCGGCTTGCGTTGAGTGTCAAAAATTTCAACACAAACTACATGCGTTGTCACTGTACGTTTGTCATTTTAAAGTCGTGCATATACAAGGTTAAAATAAACAAGTCGGTTTTATATATACTTACAAACTGGATTTTTAATCAGCACCATACCTTATAGTAAACTCCTAATGATCACTCCTTAAAAGAAAACTCTCAATGATCTATAAAAAAAAAAAAATTCTTACTACAAAAATATTTAATGATAAAATTTATACATAACGCTAACTCTTATGGCTTTTCGATATAAAATAGTTTTTCACCCGTGTATTGGAAACTTGTGTATTGGTTGAATTTTTGCTTATTAGTTGAATTTCAACGGTAGGAAAAGTATTCTAATAAACCTTGGAAAATTGCAGGATTGAAAGGCTAAAATCATAGAGTTAACGAGAAATTTTCGTTTTCAGAAGAATAAGCACTTGTTTGGAGTGTTGTAAAGACAGCCCATTGCAACCCAGAGTAGAAAAACGAACGAAACGCGGAGAGAAAAACTGCTTTCGGATTTGGGAATGGAGAAACAATTCCAGATGCAACTTCGCCTTTCGATTTAGATTCAACACGAAATCATCCTTTCTCATACAAACCCTAGATCACTGATTGAACTTCAGAATCCCCAAAACATCCCAGAAGTTGAATCCATTTCAGATCTGAAGTTCTCCCGCCCCCACACTTACATATTCTTCGAATTGAAGCCTCGAAATTCAAATTTCTAGCCGTAAGTCTCTCTCTCACTGCTTAATCTCAGTGAGAGAGGGAGAGTGGGAACAGCACAGCTTCAGAAGTTTTCAGCAATGGCGCCGATGTTTGAATACTTCATTGTTTGCGGGATCGGCCCCGAGATTCGGACTTTGGAAGAGTATAAAGGCTTTCATGGAATGGAGTACAGATACTTGCCTTCTCTGCTTGATCAATTCCCTCCCTCCAATCGCTCTCTCTGTCCTCCTCCGCCCCCTCAGCTTTCAACGGTGAGTTGATCGATCATCCCTCGAATTTTGTCGAATCTTGAGATTTTTTCTCAATGATTTTGGTGGTTTTTGTTTGTTCTCTGGATTTTGTCGTTGCTGTGGAAGATGAATGATTAAATAATGTAGTTGGTATTTGACTCCGAGAACGTCGGTGTCATAATATATGGTTGTGATACAGCACTCTTCTTGTAATTTTTGATGATAATTCTATGAAGAGCAGCCCGTTGGAAGCATTTACTGGTATAGGTGAAGGACAACATATAATTGGTTTTGTTTTCCTAATATCAGCCTGCTAAAGATTGGGCACAATTACTAAAAGGAGTGACTTAGTGAAAGATCGTGTTGAGGTAAACATGATTTTTTCGGCTAGATAAGAGTTTTGGGAGGAGTAGCAACAAAACATATGTTGCCAAATAATGCACTAACGCTAAGTCAATGATCTATGCTGTGTTGTGAACCTGATAACCTCCGTAGTTACTAAGGACAATATGCCTTACCATTGATAATTGATTATAGATTATTTTCTTTTCAATTAGCATAGTGGCGAACTCTTGTCCATAATCTATGAGATCAGTGTAGAAGGAGCCTCTTATTCTGATCATCCTCTAACTCCATGTCAAACTGTATGCAACATTTCTCCAGGCTTTTATCATGATAATAATTATATTTACTTCCTGAATCCTTGCACCAAGAAAAGAAGATTGCTATTTAATGAGATGGGCTAAAGATTCATGGATATCCCTGATGCCATTTCTGTGTATTTCCCTAACATATATCTGCAAAAATGTAAATGTCAAATTCTTGCTTTAGTATTTTGAAATCCTATATTTCCTAGCCCTTTACTTTTGGCACCATTGGAATTTGTACCAAGAAATGCAAATGACATGGAAACCAAAATGCTTTCTGAGCATTCAACTGGTAAATTGAGGTTTAGTAGCCACTGGCCAATAGCTAATTCAGTATTCGGAAAGATGGGTGCTTGAGTGTTCAATCTATGAGGAATTGTACGCTTGCGATAGGTCAGCACGCTGCACGCTATAACATGGCTGATAATTCTGTGCACTATGTTTATAACCTTCTTTGTAAATGCTCAAAAGTCATTCATGATTGAGTGGAGTTTTGAGTTATGTAGGCTGGAAATTTTTTACACATTTGCACAAATATTTTAGATGCTTATTATTAGTCTGTAAACCTGGGCCGAAGTCTATGGGATGATTGGATTAGGAGTTTGGGATGGATCATCTATATAATTATGTAATACATATATTCAAAAAGGGTGTTGGTTGTAGATTCTATTTATCCCATTAAATGGACATCTGAGGGCATTAATAAAAACTGAATGATGAAGCTTGCAAATTTATAAAAATATAACTGGTTCTAAATTCTAAACAATCAAATAAGGAATTCGAGGGTGGTAGTTGGTTATAAAAATAGTTGACAGTTGGTTTATTAAAAATAACAGCTAAAAGGAATAAGGGCTTGTTTGCATTATAATGCATGCATCCAAATTACCTTAATTTACTAAATTATATTTTCTCGATGTCATTCTAAACTCCCACTATATGATGGTGTGTGTTTATACATATGGGGTTGTGATGTATGTAAGTTAAAAACCTAGGAATTGATTTTCTAAAGGCCCCTTCATGACTGTAATGGCATGACCTTTCTCCTTGTCCGTCTAGAAACACAACTCTCACCAAATATACTTATCTGGTGTGAGCTAACTTGCATAAATTGACACAATGAAGTAATGCACAGTAAATATCTGGTGGATGTCCAGGTTTTCTTCTGGTATTCTAGAAATATAGTAGTATAACTAATGTTCTTATTTGATGCTAGTATTTTCTATCGCCCTGTTTTTTCCCCCAGCTCTTCCATTTAGTGGTTCTACTATGTGACAATTCTCTTACAGTTTTTATGAGAGATGGCTGAAGATTTTTCACCTTTTCTCATAGAGTTGGCCTGTAGTGTTGCCATGTTAGTAGGTTTTCTACTACTTGCATGAAAGTATATATCATTTTCTTTAGATTTCCTTGGCAATATTTTCTTTCTAATTTTGCTTCGAAATATCCTGGCCTGAAGTAGTCATGGATCTGATACTAGTATCATGACTTCATATTTTCAGTTTCACCTGTTGATACTTCTCTTGGTGCCTGCATAATGCAGTGTGTATTGCCTGCTGGAGTTGAGTTCTATTCATCTGGCTTTGATTCCAATGATGAGTCAACTTATCCCCGTAGCTATCCCATTGTCTTGACAGGTAAGTTGTTTGCACCTTTTAATGAAAATGAAATGGTTCATTTCAAATCTGTATACTTTCCCTCTCTTTCCCACACCAATTTATATGGTTTTGTCATTCAAGACACGATGCTTATATCAAGTATTATAATTTATATCCAAGGCATGCTTTCGAAGAATTCCTATGATGGTTGATTGTGATCGAAGAATAATAAGCTTCTGTTGACTACCCCTTTTCTTCCTTAGATGAAGTGGAACTTTGAGAGAGACTGCAGAAATAGTTTTATGAGCTATTAAAATGGCTAACTTTTACAACCTTATTCACGTAAGTTTAAGTATAAGCTGTTAGATGGACTTAAATGAAATTTGACGTGGCTCTTGCAGTTGCCAATAGTGCTTTCTCAGGATTTTGGGACACTTTTGCAACTTTATTTCATGAGATCAGGCCTCGGTGGAAAAGACCCTCTAAGCAAAGGCCAAATCAAATTGTCCAGTCTTTAGCCTTGCATTCGTCTAAGTACCAAGCTTCCAATTAATCATAGCAGCATAAGATGGTTTGACAATGAACAACCAAATGAACTTTTTCATAAAAAGACAAAAGTACTTCAAATTGACGCATAATAATTGAGTCTACCTGCACCTTTAAAGCATTTCAACATCCTCACATTTAGCTTTATAAAATGAGCTCCACAGTTATTAAGGATATTACACGATAACTTTTCCTGTGATCTTTTCACTAATTGTTTGAAAGGACCTCCTGTACATCTGAATAATCTTCTTGATTTTTCATTGCTCCCTTTCATGTCCCAACTTTTGATGGGCTTTTGCTCCACTGATACTTCAGTTGAATTTTATGTTTGCTGCAGAAGGAGATGGTTCTAAAATTTATGTTAGCTGTATTGCTTTTCGGGACCCTGTTGACGAGGACATTGCTGAAGCATATCATATCCCCCCAAGTTCTTATGCCGACAAATGCATTTGTCTTGTTTCGCGTTTACCAAGTTTCCGTGTCGTGCGTAATGCATTAGAGGAGATATTTGCTCTTTGCTTTTCTACTACTGGAAGTTGGTAATCTTCGGCTTCTACTTATGTAAAGCCTTTTGGTTGTTCCTATGAAAAATCCTGCATTTCTGAATCACTGGCTAATCCCTGTTTCTACATATCATTATTCCTTTCTATTCATGTCTCTTTTACCGTGGCTTGATCATGCTGTGGCTGGAAACAGAGTTGTCATTTGTATCCCACTACCAATGCTTAAACCATGTGTATATCTGGAAAATTCATATAATGTAATAATGGCTCTGTAATCCTTTTTGGCACGTTATTGAATTTTGATGGGACTCATTTACTTGCAAGAAAAATTTTCTAGTGTTAGCATTATCATCACTTTTCATAACTGTTTCAAGTTGTATAATGTTTCAGCAAGGCACTGTGGGATGTCATTTCAAGTTTAGTGTCCAATGTTCCTCTTCCTACTCCAGGAGAACATAAAGTGCTGTTTGGTATTGAGAACTGCCTACTTTCTGTGGAGGCTCCACCAAAAGATGGACTTCCGCATGCTGATGTATGAGCTCATGAATCTTTGTGCAAACTGTACAGTGACTCCCTTAAATTGTAGATATCTGTCTTTTCTTGCATAAATGACAACAAACGCTTGATGAAACTGTTGCTTTATCTATTGCAGATATCCTTTCATCCTTTGGTACAGTGCTTGGATGTTAACAACTTGATTACATTCTTTACTGCTGTATTGCTTGAAAGGAGGATCTTGCTACGGTCTAACAAGTATGTGTCATCTTGATGTATGAATTGAAAATACCCCTCCAGGAATCACTTGCTATGTTCTCCTTGTCGTTGTTAGTCTGCAATTTATTTAAACTTCCTCACATACATGCATTACTTTGAAAAGAAGAGTGGGAGAAACATATTACAGGAGAAGAAATGCATTCATGATGTCATCTTTGTACTTTTCTTTTGTTGTTTTACAAATGAAGAGTAGGATGAAAATGAAAAACAGCATTTTGTATAGAGGTATTTTATGTTTCTGATTAAGCAAACAGAAGTGATTTGACCCTTTTTTGTTTATGGAATGCTTTTTTTTTTTTTTTTCCTCATGCTTTCTCCATTTAGGGTAGGATTATTTGCTGTTCATGACAGTTCTATTGTCATTGTAGTTGTAGAATTGGCATTATTGAACTGACTTTTCCTTCTCATTGACAGGTATTCACTTCTAACACTTGTGTCTGAGGCTATTTGCCATCTAATCTATCCATTTCGGTGGCAGGTAAATGCTATTAAGATCTTATGTTATACTACTTTTCTGTTCTCCTTTTTTTTTTTTTTTTTGTATGGGGGTTGCTGCCGAGGTTCACTGCTATACAGTGGAAGTGGGAATTACTTCCCTTCCTGGAACCCAGAAAGAAAAGTCTCCCCCATCCCCCAAAAAAGGGGAAAGCAATTACTGTTGATGTTTCATTCTCAAGTCTAACATTCTTCACCATTTATCTTTTTTTTTTTTCTTCTCTGAAGCATGTCTACATTCCATTGCTGTTCTTCAGTGGAGTTGATTATATTGATGCTCCTACACCCTATATGATGGGTCTTCATTCTGGAGTAGATACATCTGGCCTTATGATGGATGGTGTAAGTTATCTTATTTTTAAATTTTTGTCACCTCGTCTATTGATTGAGCTGTTGATTCACTAGCATACTATTCTTGATTATACAACGATATATAGTCAAATTCATACCCTGATTTTTAAACGATATGTCATGAGAAAAATTAGGTCTTGACACAGACCATTTAGTCCGCAAAATCCCAGTAAAATTGAACTTTTCAATAATTGTAAATTGTAGTACACTTTTTTGTTCTATTGTCTATCTCAAAACCATCCAGATAGAGATTCATATTCTAGATATCACTCTTGCAAGTTGCAACTAGCAGCGATTGCCTCATCCTGTATTAGAATAGCTGTGATGTCTTGGCTAAAATGGTGCTTGGCGTATATTCGTCTACGCTTGCAGTATTATCTGATGATGTAGTCTTATTATTAACATGAAAATTGTGAAATGCATTAATCAAGTAAACTTTTTGCTTGAAATTTATTTTCGATATGTTTCAGAGCTAAAATGTTTTCGGATATGGCTTCAACGTAGGTCCTTGCCATTGAAGGAAACAAAAAATAAAAACCTCAGTCATTTGTAAAATGGCTCTGTAACACGGTGTAAACTCAATTAGCTTATTAGGTTTTATTTGGGCTGTCTTTGGTTCTTATATGATTGGTATGCTCTTAAAAATATGGGATGTTGGTAGAGTTTTGGCCGTTTCAAACCCCTAACACTGCTGTTTGATGAATTGCTTGGTGTTGGCGGAGAACTCTATGATGTAGCTTTTGGAGCTAGATTATTAAGTTTTGATAAAGAAGATCAATGTGTCTTGGAAGCAAGAAGATTACTTTATTAACCATTGCTTATAATCAATAGCACATAAATTTACCTCCTATGTATACCCTACCCTTTTTCTGTATGCTTTTTAAGCAATTAACTTTGAATGGAAAGACCTTTAAACTTGTTTTTATTGGTACAAATTTTGAACTTCTTTTAAGAATATTATGTTTTGAAAAATAAAAAATTAATTTTGTAAAAATAATTCTTCTTGTTCCGAGTATCAATATATTATATTTAAGCTAACAGGGATTTATCCTCTATCCGAAAAAAAAGGAAGAAGATATCCAGAGAAACGAAAGAAGACTTCCATTTCCAAGCAGGCGTCGCTCGCTTCTTTTTGGGTGTGAAGCGGTGTTTCTAACGAGTCAAGGAGGAACAAAATCGGCATGCCCTTTGCATGTTTATTTTACACCATGAAGTTGGTAACACTTGAAAGGTCAAAATGCCATATAATGGTTATAGTATAGCTAATATTGTGTTACTTGTAAAATTAAAGGGTAGTATGATAGTATTGTAAAAGAAACTTTCTAATCCACTCTAAGCTGATTGGTCTGGATCAAGATTGAACTTATGTTATTGGACCTCACGATGTCTACATAATTTGTTTCTTCTTCATAAGACCATTTATGTGTGTTTTTGGTGATTTATTATAGTTTCAATTGAGGAGCCCCTTTCTAACATCCTTAAAACAGACTGGACATTTATACTTTCTTTACTGTTGTAGGTAGTTATCATTGACCTTGAATACAATCGCATCACAACTACTGAGGACATACCTCCTATACCAGAGCCAGAGATGAGTTTCCTGCGTGATGAGATATTGAAGCTATCATGTCCTAATCTAGTGGCAATTGATCATATGAATATTGGAATTTGGAAGTCATCTGAACAGTATTCCAAATGCGGTGTAAGATCATGGGGGGATGAACATGATTTTCAACTTAGGTGATGTATATTTTCCTTGTAAATTTTTTTCTTTTGAACTGGAAATTTCTTTAAATAAGAATTCAGGTGATATACAAAGAGTATAGAGAGCAGAAGCCAATTTTTTTGTTTAAATGCATGGGTTTATGGTGTAGGCTTTTCAAACTTTTGGCCAATTACCATTATATACACATATGGTCTTTGTTTAGCACAATGTAAGATTATTGTTGCACTTCCATGGGTTTTTTTTTGGTACATGGTTAATGAGGATTGAGACCTCTTTTCTGGTATTATTTTGATGTTGGACCAGAAAAGAGATCTCATTTTGTCAATCCATAAACCATATATCAAATGTGGAAGCACGAATATAATCTTTCAGTTGTGCTAAACAAAGTCCATATGCCTCTGCTAAGTAGCCAAAGTTAACCCTAAAATGTAAAACACCTAAAACATACCCCATGTAGTTAGACAAGAAAAATAGGTAGTTTATATGCCTGTTTCTGTGTTTTGATTTTTGAAGTATGGGAAGAATCAGGACTAACGGTTCATGTTGATTAGGTAACATATAAGTTTGACTTAGTTTAGAATCTATTTTTAAAATTGCTATTTGAGTATCCCATTACACTGTTATATTTTCTGCTGCTCTTTTTCTGATTCGTGTGTTACACTAACATGAATTTATGAAGTTTCTAAACATAGAAACACTGTTTTAAGTTATTCGACATGTATAACTTGTAAATGTTTTAATCTTTTTAGTAAACTAATAGGTTAAAATCTCTATATAACTTGTAAATTATTATTAGAACATTGGCATTAAACATGGAGATTTTAACATTAACTATGTAAATTGTAATTCATGTTCATTCTACCTTGTGAAAATGTAACGTATGTTGCTTGAACGTGTCAGTGTTTTCCTGCATTCAGTGAATGGATTGCGTTACGGAAACATATAGGTTTACTGTTTTCTAAAATTCTTAATTAACCTTTGATCTTGTGTATGTGCAGGCTGATCTTTCTAAGATTTTTCGCTTCAATTTTATCAGGGTATCGCAACTTCATTGTACGTTTAGTATGATATATTTCGTATAATCATTTCTGAGAACTTTTGATTTTGCATGCAGTTGCTTTTAATATTTTCCGCAATATTTTTATGAATCATATTTCTTTAATTGTAAGGAAAATTCTGCAAACCAAGTTTTTAACACACAAGCATTTCTGAAGAAGCGCTCTCGCATGACAAATCAACCACCAGATCCTATGGTAAGATTCTATCCTTGCTTGCATGTTTGTTTACATCTTTTGTTTTTTCTCTTCTGCCACCCTTATAATTATCTTATAGTTTTACCAGTTCTTTTCCTCCAGTATCCCCCGAGGCTCTTCTCTACCTGCCTTCCTCTCTTTCAATTTTTGTTTCCGCTTGTGGCTTTATCATGCATATTATGTTTTTTTTCCTGACAATTGAGTCTTGTAGTTCCATACCTCTTGAGGTTCACTAGTGAAGTTTCAAATATTACGTGTAGTTTGTCTTGGAGTTGAGGCAAGTGCTGTGTATATTCTGTTATTTGGAGTCATCAATTGTTAGATTCACTGTATGTAGCATTTCAATATGCTTAAATAATAAATTAAGAACCTCATTCATCTTTGTATCCCGCTAGTTTTTAGTCATTACATTTCATTTTCCTTTATGTTAGATTATCTAAAGGTAGTCATGCAGTTTAACTATTTAAGATTTCTGTTGATGAGATGATTCTACATTCGGGTCTTTCATCTAGACACTGATAGTACACAGGTGAACTATTCAGGATTGTCCAGATTTAATAACCACTAAAGGAAACAGTTCTTGAGCAGTAGCTACTTAAACTAAGCACTGATATTAAAAATTCACAATTTTATGCCTATAGCTTTTTACAATTAACAAGCCATTAGTGTGGACTTCAGATTCGTTTTTTTGGTTGATTTCATGTCTCGTGATGAGGTTACTGAATGGGAACTTTGATCTGCTGATCTTTGTTAGATTCCTAAACTGAAATCAACGCAACAGAAAATAAAATATCTGAGGAGGATCCTGAAGGAAGAAGAGAGAAGTCTAAGAGCTTCTCCATTTGCTCTATTTTTCCTGGAGAAAAACTATTAAAAAAACAAGGAAACCTAAAAGAGATAAGTCACGTAATTAAGGTATCCTATAGGTGATAAAACATAATACCTATAGCTAAATATAAAACGTTACAAAGTTATGAGGCCTATAAGTAGTTAGGACACCACCCATACAAAATACAAGAATTTCAAAATAGCTAACCAACAAAATTCAGCTACAAATCTGGAAACTATTAGGCTAGAAGGAGCCAGGGAATGTGGAAGAAGGCAGATAGAAGAGAGATGAGAGAAAGTAATCCAATAATTTTCTTCTCACTTACCTACTTAGTTACAGTGATCGACCTCTTGAAGTGTTTGACAAAGCTTTATAATACCTTAAACCCCTACATTTTGACACATTTGCATCTCTAGTTTCTTTCGGAAATATATCTGTCTTACTTTGCCACTTCCCCGTGTTACCTTTCTTAAACTTTGTTTTTGGATGCAGATAACCCAATTTTTAGAGTCACAAGGTTTCTTTGACTATCTTGAAAGAGGACTGGGTTCTGGAGAAAACACCAATAATCTTCTAGATAAGTTGCAAGATGCCGTTGGGAGAGGCCAAAATCCCATGTCAATATTGCCTCCACCCCTTCTAGAGGATGAAATCGTAACTATATCAGACTCTGATGATGGAACACATGGTACTTGCTGGGATGCTTTCTTTAATCTTCATATATAAATCATGAATTCTCCTGGTTGATTTTAGTTTGCATCACTTGTGTTGATTTCTTAAGTTGTTTATGGGGTTTTAAAGGTTCTGGTGCCAAATATAAGTACGATAGATTTCCTTCAAACACCAGAACTGAAGAACAAGAAGAAAAGAGAAAAGAGATCCTTGCAGCAGTTAGTGGAGCTTTTGATAACACTACAAAGACTCATGATGATGAAGACGTTGGTTTTAGCCAATTGGAGAGGGCTGTAAGTTTGTTCAACTTAAGAAAATTCATGCTTATAAAGATTTTGAGTTTTTCATCTACTGAAGTAATACATGTTGGAAATTAGGGTGTAGAAGTTGCTTTGAGGCGTGAAAAGATCACTATCTTTAAAGTCATATTTGTCCTCTTCAAATTGTTGTAGGGTTTCAGACAAATTCACCTCTTAGGATACAACATAGCCCTTAAGAAAACAGACAGCAAATCTGATTTCTTTCTTATATTTTATGTGAAGAAACAATTCTCTGTTTATGGAGAATTTTCTGAATCTGTCTGTTACGGTTTAAATTCAGATTACAGTTAGGAATTTGGTTGACAACAATTAGGGGGTTATTTAACCGATCTGATCCATCCTGGTAAAGATCACAGCCGTTGATCTATTAAATAAATCAACTTTTAATTTCGCACAGATTTTCAATAAATCTTTCTACTCCCTTTTTAATTCAGAATTATTATTTCTTAATGTAAAATCAAGAAGTCTTATTAATAGACTTTTACCAACAATATATTGCGTCGGCAGGCAGAGCGAGAGCGCATGGTTTTGGACATCAAAGTGAAGTTGCAGGTAAGGCATATGACTTTAAAAGTTTGCTCTATTTTTGATCATTCGGAAAGATCAATGTTGATTATTCATTACGGCACTTGATGTTCAGAAATTTCATCTTCAGGTTGTTTCTAAGTACCCGTTCCTTATCCTTCTATTTTCTTCTTGTAGTTTGGATAATAGACACATAGCTGACTAAGATATGAATATGTTAGTTGGCTACATTAATCCATGATAGCCAAGTTTCAGCCATCCAAACTTCAGCAAATTAGAGTTCATCTATATTTTAGCCATGTTTAGATAATTACACATATTTAGGATGATCAGTAGTGCTGTGTTGGTGGGATGATGCGGTAGATGTGGCTAATTTAGTATTTTTATAGTACTGTCTTTTCTTTGACTTTACCTGGCCGCTTATTAGTTAGCAGAAAGTACATCAGAAGTGGATAAAATACTGTAATTCAGTAATATAGAAATCAATACAAGCACAAACTTAAACTTACGATAATAAGTGAGTGCAGTAAATGGCCTCTATGGCACCTGATCTGCAACTGTCATACAAAAACCCCATCCCGTTTCTTTAGAGCAAGTTAATTTCTTTGTAATTGTTTCAGTTATATTGTTAAGAGGAATTGAACACCAGTTCATTTCGTGTCTTGCAACTATTCTGCATCACGTCTTTGAAGTTGATCCATAAATTTTCATAGCACAACTGAAGGGCTGGGAAGACTAGTGTATCTGCTATGATATTCTACAAAACCAAAAAATCGAGTTACCATCTAGCATTTTAATCTTGAGGATTCTCTCTATCTAGCCCCTTGACACTTATAATACTAATGCACCATCAGCCCAAATTGAGAAATGAGCATCGGTGAAACATTCCAATCTATATTCTCGATCTAGTGCACAATCACGAGACCCTCCATTGATATGGTTTTCTGTTTTATTTGTTTGAATGGTTTTATATACTACTTTTGTCATTCATAAAGTATGTGGTGTGCAGGGGTTGTGGTTACGTCTTTTGAAACTGGGAACAACTGATGATCCACTATCTTCATTTGAATATGGCACTATCCTTGGTATTCTTCTATAGCTTGGCTATATGTAACTCAAAAGAATTGAGGTTTATTTCTGATTAACGTTCACGTATAGAAGCTAATAATAGAATTTTTGTATTGGGTGCAGCTTTAATAGAGTCCGATGCTGAGGGCATTGGAGGCAGTGGATTTGTTGAGTGTATTAGGGAACACATAAATACAGTATGTTTTTATGCATCATTGAGAATGCTGAAGTGTTTAAGTTATGCTCTCTTTGATGATCAATTATTGGGATATTTACTTGCAGGGATGGACATGTCAATTGACTGAGGAGCAGTTCATTGCTGTCAAAGAATTGGTAGTCACTATATTACTCAGTACCACTCTACTATACAATGTATCTCTCTTGAAGCTTCATGTTACTGCTTACTCCCTTTTTATGGTGGTAAGAAAATAAGCACCGTTACAGCTTACACGTATGAGATGCAATCTGAATACCAATGAACTTCCAGCATATTTCCAAATAAGAAAGTGAAATCCACCACGTAGCCTCCATTTGCATCCCTCTTTCAAGGGGTAAAACTCTCCTATCCGTTGCTGATCCAATTGTCCAAATAAGTACACCAAAAGTAGCGAACCTTCAATTGCTCCTATATTTGTGGACTTAGTTACCTGATTCCTGTCCAAAGAAATAAGACAGTCCTAACTGCCAAGTGTAGCTACACAACATTGTTGGGAGAAAATAGTTGCAACCTTCATTGCGCTGATGAAAAGAATGAAACAAGTTTTAGCACCTAAGTCTTCATAGGTCTCTTTACCTACAACGTCTCCGTATTGGATACTGATAAAGAAGAAAGACCTCTGAGAAGCTTTGGATTTTGGAGAGATCCTCTAAAATGACTATGCTGTTAAAAAGGAGTAGAATAGAGTTCATAAGATAGAAGTTGAATGATTTCCACAAGAAAATGCCTGACTGATCAACTCTGCAAATTCTTCTGCCAATATTAGCACCTGAAGATTTGTGTTATTAGGAGCTACTACATGTAGCATCTGGTGTGTAGCATTAGGACCTACTGTCTGTAGCATCTGAAGCACATATACTGCTTCATCCCTTTCCTGCTAAGTTTTTTATTCAGCTTCTCTAAGTTTCCTTTTAATTGTGAAATGTGCTGACATTTTCTTTCAGTTGAAGACTGCAATTACTCGTGCAAGCTCTCGAAGTGATATGTCTACAATCAGAGATGCACTTGAAGTATCAGCTGAAATGTATAAAAAGGATCTCAATCATGTTTTTGATTACGTTCAAAGACACCTTATTTCTTTAGCAATTTGGGAGGAGTTGCGGTATGTATTATGAATTTGTTATGCCTAATAGTTTGAACCTTGATTAGTAGTATAAAAGTTATTTCATGTTTTGTTGTTGACTCGATTCCTCCATCTACATTCTATTTTATATCTGATGGACCACATGGTAGATGGTATCTGAATAACCTTCTTCAGTACATTTCACAATGTAGCTACACCTGTTTCATGTAACTATTAGCTTTATGTTTTCTGAGTTTCTTGCAGTCATCCTGTATGGTTCTGCATTAACGTTAGCCTAAAAGCTCTCAGGATTGGTAGATTACTTTCGAAGAATAGCATAGCCTCTTCACATGGTGCTGTTACTTGTGCATTATTAGTTATTTCCTATATACATGTTTCATTTGCTCATATTTTGAACCTTGGGAGACCTTAAAAGTTATAATATCCCAACGTGTTAGTTTTCTGCTGTCTTTTTCCTGCCATGTTGGATGTTTGTATATTTTGAGAACTGAACATCACCGTTTACATCTTATTGCTCATATGTTCCTCTGCTTGCATCAGTAAACCTATCAGTTCCTTGTCTCAGTATTGATTACTTTGCAGATGCAAGTTTCTTCAGCTTATCCATAATTTTGATTTCTATGTATTTGCGACAGATTCTGGGAAGCATATTTCGAGTATCTTATGGAGAAGTCTTCTAACAAGTAAGGATTTACATAGGTTCTGTTCGTTTGATGTACAAATTTATATAAACTCCCCATAAATCCCCACTAGTTGGTTGAAGGAAAGTGATAAAGTCAACTCCTTCAACTAGTTGATACTATTCAACTGGTGAGAACCTAACGGGCCCATAGTCTTATGTTTGTGTGTGTAGCATTTACCATGTTTAATTCATTGGTCAATATTGTAGGAATCTCTCAAACTAGATTATCTGTTTGATTTGTTTTCATCCTCAGGTCATCTAACTATGCAGTCCAGGTTATGACACAACTGATTGTAGTGGCAACACACTTGGTAAGTCAGATTTATTAACCCATTATAGACTTCTCTATTATTGTATACACTATACATGCTGTATGACTAACCTTTCTATTCATCTGTTGACATGAAGGCTGGCTTGGGACTTCCAGATAATGATGCTTGGTTCATTATTGAGACTATAGCTGAGAAAAATAATATTGGATATAAGCAATATGTAAGTATTTTCTCTTATGATTTTTTGTCATACTTGTGTGTATTGAACCCATTTTGTCAAGCTAAGATTATATTTGCAACAAACAAGTTGATACTTTAACAGCTAAATGAAGAGCTATGTGCTGTCCACCATATGTGCTATTTGGTAGCATGTTTTAGTGAAAATCTTTGGTTGAGAAATTTTCTCAAGTGATGAGCTGGAAAGTGCCAAAATTTGCGCTTGTGGCAGAGCATATATATTAAGCAAAGTGTAAATGAGAAACTATTATCACGCCCTTCCAAATCGTTGAAGCCCTTGGGAACACCTGCTTCAGACCCTTGTCTAGCATCCTTAGTTTGTCCTTTATTGTTGTTTGCTTGTTCATCTGAACACTAGAGTAGATAAAGATTTTATTCATCTAAAACTCCTTGAAGTACCAACCTTTCCCGGGAGCCCATTGATCAATCCCAAGATCTGAATTGAACAACTTGCACCACACCCTCAAATCACGGTCCTTTGCAGCCCTTCTGAAATAAAAAATAAATGAAAAATATTTGTTACTGCTAGCTCAATAATGACAGAGGTAACCACTTAGGCTGTAAAACCTTGTTTGGCACTCCCACAGCTACAGAGAATAAACACATAGGGTTCATTACAATTACAAATGGAAATTTGATGATCTGTTTCCCTGTTCCAAACTGACCGTTTAGGACTAAATGACAAACTTTCTCCCTCCCCAATCTTGCATATTTGGGTCATTACTTCACTATTAATCTTCTTAGTTCCTGGACTACGGAAAATAAATCTATTTAATCATTATTATTTTGAATTTTAGATTCTGGTATAGTTTTATGATTTGAAAGTCTCTGTCCATCATGCCTGGCAAACTTTCTTTTTCATTGGTTATCAACCTGCTTGCTTATATAATTCTTGGATCTTTTGCTTTCTATTTGATGCATACATAATTCTGTTTTCTTGAAATGATTTCAGATACAATTAAGAGGATATTTGTCGCATATCCAACAACTACGGGTTGGTTACTGGGGGGTCTCCACCATTAAGTCTCAACCATTATTTCATGGGCCCCAATCCCCTAGGCTACAAGATGCAATGAATGATAGCCAACCTGCTGAGGCTGCTGGTGTTGGAAGGAGCTGGGTTCACAGCATGTTTAGTAGGGAAAATTCGACAAGAGTGAACTCTTTCAGCCGTGTCCGCAAGTGGGCCTCAGATAGTGGAGGCACATTCTCATTATCTAGTCAGCTTTTGTTTCCATTATCCGTGTCTTGTATTATAACATAATTATGCTTGGTCCTTCTCTGTTTTCAGATGCAAGTGAAACTGGAACTCCTAGGAAACAAGAGTTATCAAATACGGGACAGAAGAAGGTTCAAACTAATGTGCGTGTACTTAGGGGACATAATGGGGCGGTCACTGCTTTGCATTGTGTTACAAAAAGAGAAGTATGGGATCTTGTGGGTGACCGTGAGGATGCTGGATTCTTTATAAGCGGGAGCACAGATGGCTTGGTAATCTGAATACATCTTTTTCTACATTTAATTACCTTCATGAAAGTATTTTTTGTGCATGACCAGATTCGTTTCTGTTATCAGTGATCTAAAACAAAAAAGATATTTTGTGAATAGCACTTAGGATTTGTTTGTCTTTTCTTTCAAATTATAAAAGTCAATTCTGTGAATAGCACTTGGGATTTCATTCAGTTATTCTCTTTCTAGCAACGTCTTTCGTACTTGCATAGCCGTTGAATTGTTTCTAAAAATGTTGTTCATTGTCTTGAGACTTGAGAGTTTTTCAACTTTGATCAATGAATTTCACTTCAATTTTGTATTCTTGTTATGATACAAGATAAGATAACCCCACCCTTCTTTTTGAAAAAACATGTTCAGGTTAAGATTTGGGATCCAAGTCTCCGTGGATCTGAACTTCGAGGGACTTTGCAGGGTCATACAGGGTAATTTTCCTATCTCCCTCCATATTGTTAAGATACTAGTTTTTCATCGTTCACCAAAATTGCTCTAGAATGTAGTATAAATAGTACATGAATTGTTTGTAAGCAGTGTTGGTCAATATAGCTCCTAAACATTACTTTCACTGAAATGTTACATATAGGCCATAGAACACGCAAAATAAAACTTACATTAACCATTCAAAGAAACCCTCGAGACTCGAGTTGAAACCCAAAAAAAGGAATCAAAGCACTAGCAGAATTTGTATTGAGCCTTAACTGAACTAGAAGGCTTATGTCTAACCTCAAAAGATTATTATTTATTTTTTTGATATTCTCTTCTTGTGCGACTTGCAGGACAATCCGCTCCATAGCTTCTGATCGTGGGAAGATAATTTCAGGATCCGATGATCAATCCATCTTAGTATGGGATAAACAGACACTACAGCTTCTAGAAGAGCTCAAGGGCCATGCCTCACAGATCAGCTCAATCCGCATGCTCCCTGGTTCACGCGTTCTCACTTCTTCTCATGACGGAACAGTAAAGATGTGGGATGTCAGGACAGATGCTTGTGTAGCGACTGTTGGCCGTTGCTCAGGTGCCATCCTCTGCATGGAATACGATGAATCATCAGAAATATTGGTTGCTGCCGGAAGAGAATCCATAGCTTACGTATGGGATATCCGAGCTGGAAAACAAATGCACAAACTCACAGGCCATAGTAAATGGATCAGATCAATCAGACTAGTTGATGATACCTTAATCACAGGTAGTGATGATTGGACAGCTAGGGTATGGTCAGCCTCTAGAGGAACATGTGACGTAGTCTTAGCCTGCCATGCGGGCCCAATTCTTAGCGTCGAGTATTCTCCACTCGATAAAGGCGTCATTACAGGCTCAAGTGATGGACTGATTCGGTTTTGGGAATACACATCTGATGGAGGGGTAAGATGCGCTAAGAATGTGACCATTCACAATAGTTCTATATTGTCAATCAATGCGAGTGAACACTGGTTAGGAATCGGAGCAGCCGATAACTCCATGTCTTTATTTAATCGGGCTCAGGAAAGACTCGGTACTCTCTCACCGAGTGCACAGCCTAAGACCACGGGGTGGCAGCTGTACCGGACTCCTCAGAAATCTCCTGCCATGGTCAGATGCGTGGCTTTGGATCTTGAGAGGAAGAGGATCTGCAGTGGGGGACGAAACGGAGTTCTAAGGCTATGGGATGCTACCATTAACATTTGAGTGTTGCATTATGTTTTCTTTGTTTCGTGATAAGAAATGGATCTTATGGGTTTATTATTTGGGCTAGTGAGAAACTTGGAACATAATGTGACGGGAAAGCTTGAAGATAAAAAACGTGTCTTTGTCGAAATGTTGAATGTTATGAAGCTTAAATTTTAAGGTGTATTCTGTCAATCTGTCATAGAGGAAACTGCTTAAAGGGTAGATCTGGTATTTATTCGACAAAAATTGATCTGTATAAATGACATGTCTAGTGTCCTAAAGGAATAGATTCGGGTCCGATGTTATTTCAAACCTAAAATCGATCTTTTTTGTAAAATTTATGTGAGAGTGAGGTGTCAGCTTCTTTATTTATAAAGGTTCACGGAATATTTTGGTGGAATAACCAATTAAAATTATGAAATTGAGAATTTATTTGGTCAATTTTTCAAGTTTTGTAAAATAATTCTTATATAAAGGTTTTATTTCTTTCTTTTCTTTTTCTCTATCTCCACCCTGACACCCTCTATTTCTTTTACCCTCAACACTATTAAATTATTAATGATGAGCATGAGCTAATGGATTTGATTTTCTAAGATTCAGTTTCATGCTTCCAATTTGAATCTCAACTAAGGATATGATTTCTCAATCTAGTATCTGTATATTATATTAATATATTCTTCTTCTCAATAGTTTTAGTTATTCGAATCAACAACTTCAATTTCATTTTGCTATATCTTTTGTCTTTATTGATTAATTTTGATTCGATCTATTTTCTTTGTGTGTATTAATTACATTTGGTGGTTGAATGTTCATCTTTTTCTTTTTTCCGATTATGTTAGTCTCAATTCTTTATATTTTTGTGTACTGCGAACAACTTAACTATTAAAACATTATTTTTTTGTTGTCAACAACATTCAACCATCAAAACTTAATTTTTTATGTTGTCGACACAATTTTAAACACCAAAGCAGGGTCGGCTACTGCACAGGTCCATAAGGTCCCACTGTACAGGCCCCCAATTTATTGGGGCCCAATAATATATATATATATATATATAAGAAAATTAAAATTAAAAAGGTGATTTGTAGGACAATTGACATATATAGATTTATTGATATGACTTTTTAAAAGTAGTTGTCATTGCTACTATGTACGGTGTACTTCATTGTGATAAATAAAAAATAAAAACAAAAATCAAATTACACAAACCAACGGTTGTTTTTGTGGATTTTAGTTTCATTCTTCACTCTTCAGCTTCTATTTTCATCCTCTCCGACTCAAGCTCTCATATATGTCAAACAACAACACAAAGAACTCATTTTCACATTTTTTTTCCCTCTAATCTATTTTCTTCTTTCATCTTTATTCATTTATCCTCAAATATTTATCTTTTAATTTTCATATTTCATCGTCCTTATCTAGTTGTTGTGATAAAAAAAAATCCACAAAAAGAAGAAATTAAATAGGAGGAAGCACACACCAATTCCGCTAAGACCTTTCCAACTCCGATCCAATGCAGCTTTGGTGCTCCAAGGATTGATAATGGTGAGAATTTATAGTTTTTTTTTTTTTATATTCTGTTTTTTTTTTAATTTGGTAGTTAGTAAGTTGAATTATTATTATTTTTTCTTTTGATTGCCTAATATAATTTCAAATTAATATGCATTATGAATTGATTATCATTATTGATATATTTCATCTCTAACTTTTATTTTCTCCAATTTTATGAAGGAATGAAGAATTGTTGGTGATTTGGGGTGGAATTTGAAGATAAACTTCAATTCAACAAGCATCAATTATTCAGGTTGTTTTGTTCTTTCTCAATTTTTAGATTATTGTCTTTTTCTATCTAAGGTTTGGTTTAATAATTATGTTTTCTAAAACTAGAAAATATGATTCCGGATATAAAAAGCGTAAAAAGAAAAAAAGACTAGAAGAGCTAACATAATCTCAAAGAGGTTCTCTTGATAAATTTGTTATAAAAGAACCACAAGTTTCCCTTGAAATTAAAAATATTGAAGTTAACGTTGATGAATTTGAAAATCAAAATGTTGTGGATAACGTCGATGTTGAAAATCAAAATGTTGATGCCTTTGAAAATCAAAATATTAATGTTGATGGTGATGAGGATTCAATTGTTGATGTTAGGGTTGATAGTCCGCTTGATAACACAATTAAGGGGCATGGTAATTTTAGTGATGAAGATGGAGATTTTGTTAGACTTGATAAATTTGATCCAAGAAATTGGGGATCTTGATTCTAAATTGATTGATATATGTTCTAGTTGCAAAAGGTACTAAAAGAGAATTTGTCTTTTCAAAAAGGTCATAAAGATAAATACTCTAAACGATTTCTAGTTCATATTATACTCGAATTTTACCAAATGGTGAGAAGTATGATAGAGATTGGCTTGTGTATTCAAAAGAGATCGATAAAATCTTTTGCTTTTGTTGTAAAATATTCAAAACGTCATATTTAAGAAGTCAATTATCAAATGACGGATTTGGAGATTGGACCCATCTTAACATTAGAATTAAGGAGCATGAAACAAGTATGAAACATGTTAAGAATATTGACCACTTGGTATGGTTTGCGCTTAAGACTTCCAAAAAATCAAATCATTGATAAAATGGCTCAAAAGCAAATAGAGAAGGAAAAAGATCATTAGAAAAAAGTATTGATAAGAATCATTTCAATTGTGAAATTTCTTGGAAAACATAATCTAGCATTTCGTGGTAATAATGAGAAATTGTATCAAACTAATAATGGAAATTTCTTAGGCTTGATTGAAATGTTGGCCACATTTGATCCAATTATACAAGAGCATGTTCAACGTATCACAAATGATGATATTCATTCTCACTATCTAAGTCATAATATCCAAAATGAGTTGATATTATTGCTTGGTCTACTATTAAATGTGAAATTATTAAGAAAGTAAAAGAAGCAAAGTATTTTTCGGTCATTCTTGATTGTACTCCCGATGCAAGTCATCAAGAACAAATATCTTTGATACTAAGATATGTTGATGTCTCTTCAAAAAATGTTTTGATTGAAGAGTCATTTTTGGGATTTTTGATTGTGAATGATACAACGGGACAAGGTTTGTTTGATGTTTTGCAAGATGAGTTAAAGTCTCTTGATCTTGATATAGATGATGTGAGAGGATAAGGTTATGATAATGGATCAATCATGAAAGGAAAACATCAAGGAGTTCAAAAAAGACTTTTAAATATAAATCCTACAACTTTTTATACTTCTCGTGCTTCTCATAGTCTAAACTTGACATTATGTGATATGACTAATACTTGTGTTAAAACTAAAGATTTTTTTGGAGTCATATAACGTATATATACAATATTTGTCAATTCAACTAAAAGATGGAAAATTTTGAAAAAAAATATAAAGAAAGGATTGACGGTAAAACCACTATCATCTACTCGTTGGGAGAGTCGTGTTGATAGTGTTAAAGCTTTAAGACTTCATGTTATAGATGTACGTGAAGCTTTACTTGAATTATCGGATATCGATAATGATTCAAAAATTATAAGTGAAGCTAAGTCTTTAGCACAAAATGAGCTTGATGATTTTGAGTTTTTAGTTGCACTAGTTGCATACGCGTGCGGTGCACGCTTTTTATGATGAGGTAGAAATCGGGTTTATTTTTTGGTTCACATGTTCTAATATGGTTCCACGTGTTTTTAAAGGATAAATTCTATAAATATGTCTGATTTTTTTTTATGATAAATGTGTGGTTTATAAAATCCATGTGAAATATATATTTTTCTGGGTACATAAGTGATTAGCTGAATAATTGATTATTACAAATTGTTAAATGACCAATAATAACAATACACTTAAAAAAAACACAGCAAATTTCTGTTGAAAACAAACTCCAAAAAAAGAAGAAGATAACTTTACATATAAAATGATGCATAAACATACATCGAGAACAATACGTGTAATAACTCGTAGTATATTATATCTCATGCATAATACTTATAATATATATATATATTTATGTCAAAAAGTAGTTAAATAAAGAGAATCATACGTGTTATAAATATAAAATACATGCGCTTACAAAAATAATTTCTCTAAATTTTTTGAAACAAATTTACAATTAAAATTTTCTAAATTATTTGGAACAAGTTCATAGGTGGCTTAAGTTTTCAAAGTTATTGTTGCCTACTTTCCAGTTCCAGCATGGAATATCCTCGCGTGTGACGGTAAGAAACCACCCGACCTAATTATACAAACACAAAATCGATAAAGACTAATTTGGTCAGCTCAAAACAAAATACACTCAGCCTTCAACTACACACATCTCTATATGCAATTGATCTTCTTGTTATATAATCATACCTCTTGATAACCTAAAACTAAAAACTTACGGAAACACTTGGCAACTTCTTTTCTTCCTTCCTATCAATAATGGCTTTCACATTTGCAATATTCATACCAGATTATTGCAACAAAATTTTAACAGTGAAGTCATCTAAAAGACTGAAGATAAACTGAGCAAGATCTAAAGCAATATATGGAAGAAAATTACAATCCTTGACCCTAACAACAAATGTTGCTCTTTTGGGGTTTCTATTCTACATAGACTACAAGCCAAGTATCCAAATATATATACTCTAGAAGTTAAGCAAGAATCAGGTTGTGATATTACATTACATCATTAATCAAACCCTAGAAGTTAAAAAATCCCATTTGATTCACAAAGAAGCAATAAATAGAGAATAATTCTTCCTACAAATTATGATTTCAGTTTTTCATATCCCCAACTAAACGTAGGATCGTCATTTCTTGATTTTACTTTTTCTTTAATATACGAACAAGGCATAATCATTGAAATCTGATCAACTGGCAGTACAATTCTTAACTAGTGTATTACCCGTGTCTTGCACGGGATTTTAATAAAAATATTATTTGTTATTATATTTCTTTAAGGGATTATATATAAAAAAAAAAATCATTAGATAGAGTAGATAATAAGCAATACATATTTGTACACTTTACATATAATATTATATAATACATTAATAAAATATCTAACCGTATAATAATTCATATTTTGATTTTTCTCCCCCTTATTATATTGATTCATATGTTAATAGAAATAGTACATTGGTAGTATATGGTGTTAAATTAATTGTTATATATAAATTAATTTAAGAAATTACACAATCTATAATCAAAACTAATTACTTTTAAGATAAATCATATTTGTTGCATAACTGGCCCAATTGGTTGGCCCGATTTAATTAAGATTTGATTTTAATATTTCGTTAAATAATTTTTTAATGAATAAACTTAATTAATTTTGGTGGGCTGTGATTAAATGTTAAAATGACACGTGGCAGTGACCATTTTTCTGCGTGACACGTGGCAAGAAGTGCTACTCCTATAATATATATAAGAGTTGCATCTACAAAGGTTGAGATTACGAGTATCTCGATCCTCATCTCAAGCTGACGAGATATGGATGAGAAAACGGCTGATATTATAAAAGAGGAAAATTACAACACATAACTTACATAAAGTGACTTGAGAAGTCTACTCGTGAACCGCAACAGCGTTGTAATCAATTGAAGCAGCTAAAAACAAACGGACCTTGTTTGCTTTCTTCTCTATTTAGTTTGTCTGAACCTCTGTTCACTTGTGAACTCTTGCCGTGTAGTTGTTCACCAGACTTCTCACGCTCTCAAATATTCATGGTTAAAGTTTGAAGAACGAGATATGGGAGAAAGTACATTGGCTAAAAATTCACAAATGGGATACATCACGGTACAATACAATGATTTAAAATGAAACATGGTTATATGTATGGAATCGATCTACACGATAAACTACAATGTAATATTAATCAAAATGAAAGAGAAGTAGATAGAATAAACTTGCTTCGAAGCAAGTTAGGGCATGAAGCAATTATTGACATGAAAGCATATATCGTTTTATCTGAAAATACAACTCAGTTGGCTCATAATCAGGATTTTGGGCCTCCCTATGCCCCTTCGCACGATCTCGATTATTTAAAAGGTTTGGATCTTTAGCCTCCTCCTCCTTGCAAATTACTCATATGTATAAATTCATAATCAAGACGAATCATTTTGTTTCCAGGCCGAACGTCGGGACACACAACGTAAAAACAATTAGCTCATATTAGCATCTTAAGTACTTTACAATCAGAAAGAAATGACAATTAGAACATTTAAATGTTGTAACAAGCAAACAAATATTAAAAATGGCTCACCTATCACAACCTACTGATCCCTTAGCCTGGATAGCTTTTTGAAGGAGATCAATTATCACCCTTTGATAATTCAGCCAACGAAACACGTGAGACAACTTTAGTAACTCTTGGTCCGATTGAGGAAGCAAAAAATTAACATGTAAAACAAAAGGTAAAAAAAAGATGCATACCTTGTGGTGCTTCCATGATTATCAAACATAAAAAGGGAAGTAAAAATTAACTTTAAAGGAAAACGTGCTTGATAAATAGTACATATGCGAATATTTTGAGGATTTTACTAACAAGTTATGCTTGGGGATTTTACTAACAAAAACATATTACACAATCCTTAAAAAATCACAGAACCTTTTGATTTTACTAACAAGGTTCTGTGATTTTGTTTGGTTCAGAGATGATTATAGCTTTAAATATTCGCATATGTACTCAACATTATTACAAAAATCACAGAACCTTTTGATAGGTGAGCCATTTCAAACACGGTTTCAAGGATGAAAGCTTTTGAGGATTTTACTAACAAAAAGCTATCCAGGCTAAGGGATTTTGTTTACTTCTGAACCAAACAAAATCACAGAACCTTTTGAGGATTTTACTAACAAAAACATTTCAAGGATGAAAGCTTGATTGGACTAAATATACTCAAATGTATCACTAAAAAACAAAAACGCTAAAAACACTTTAAAAACATAATCCCTAAAAAAAGATAAACCCTAAAATCATATTACACAATCCTTAAAAAGAACATTTATGTCAATGAAGATCTTAACGTTTTATCCGACATAAATTGCTATGGAGGCGCAACTGCATGAAAAGGCAACTCTATTGGCTCATGATCAGGATTTTGGTCATGCATACGCACCTTCGCACAATCTCGATCATTTGGGGCCTAGATCTTCAATCTTCTCCTCCTTGCAAATTACTCACATGTATAAATTCATAATCAAGAAGGATCATTTTGTTTCCGGGCCAAATGCTAGGACATACACAATAATAAATAGATAAAATACCTGATATGAGCATCTTACGTACTTCGAAATTTATAAAGAAATGATAATTAGAAAATTTAAACTCTGAAAAAAGCAACCAAATATTAAAAAGGATCACTTATCACAACCTACTAATCCATTAGCCTAGAGAGTGCTTTTTGAAGGAGATCAATTAGCACCCTCTAATAACTCAGCCAACGAACCATGTGCAGTAGTTGTAGTAACTCTTAGTCCTACTGAGGAAGCAAAAAATTAACATGTGAAATAAAAGAAATTTTTCATAACTTGTATTGCTTCCATGATTATCAAATAGAGAAAGAAAAGTAAGAACTAACTTTAGAAGAAAATATGCTTGTTGAAGAGTGATTTGGCTATTTTTGAAATAATGTAGAGTACATATGCACAAGTTAATTAACTCATTCTTCAATCAAATATTACTTACAAACAGTTTTTCTTTATGTTCCACAGTCCTGCCATCATTAAGAGAGAAAAGAAATTCATAAATAAAAAGGAAAAAAGAACGGCAAGTGTTTGTTCGATCTGATTAGCTTTCAAATGACTCAGGCTATGTGTGAGAAGAAGAACTGGATCTAGACAATGCCAACAACGGTCACTCGTCGAATGACGGAGCTTAGTATACATCTACCTTCCCAACCAACAAGAAGAAGAATCAAATCCAAATTTCCAACACAAGGAAGCCTATCTTCTTCTACCTAAATCTCGCTAAAGGTAACAAGTCGATGATCCGGTGCATTATACATTACATTCAAGCATAATTTTTAAAAAAACTTAGTAGGACGAAGAAATGGTGGATCGGTGAATGTTTTCGTATATTGTTGCACTATTATTTCTAAGGGCACACTTTAGTTGTGAACTCACAAATTTGATCCAGAGATGCAAACAACTCTTGTTTTTACGAAAGGTTGATTCTAAGCCCTTTAAATTATGTATAAGTTGTCTCACAGAGATACATCATATAATAAAATGAGTTTGAGCTATCTGCATTTCTTTGCTAAATATCAAGGACTACAACCTTTGTTTTCTCAAAGGGGATGGCTTTTAAACCAATTTAAAGTGAGAGGTGGTTTTGTAACTTAGGTTTGTAAAACAAGTTGTAGTTCGAACTTTTCACTGCAGTGATTGTATAATCTTAAAACAAACTGTTTAGCGATGCCTCTCAGATCCATGTTCTTGGCAAAATCTAATTTCACTCGAATCAAGAATACAAGTACTTGGCAAAATCTAATTTCAACCTCCGTATGAGCAATGGTGTTACAGAATACAAGTAGATCCCTAAACCGGACAACGTTCAAAATTCCTAGAAGGCATTCCGCCCATTAATCGATCTCAAAAGGAACCAAAAAAATCATATAGGGTTTAGAACAATCCCAATAGCCAAAGATAGGTGAACCAAAAAAATTAGGGAGAAGTTGACCTGAACTGTGGAAACAATCTGTGATTCCGACCATCGGTGTTCTGGGAATTCATTGAAAGAGCTTGAACTGATTCGGGAGGAAAAAGTAGGGTAGAGAAGAATTCACGACCTGCAAAGCGAGAGAGACAAGAGCAGGGCAGGAGAGATAAGAGCAAACCGCAAGAGCAACGTAGGTTGATATCGATCGAGGACGGCGAATCAGAATCCATGAAGTAGCGTTCCGCCTTGAGAAACCGTACATACCAAAAATTGTGAGAGATTAGGGCTGCACAAAAGCAAGGAGAGACGCCTAGCGTTGCGGGTCTGGTATTTTCGTCATTTCGTTGTAACTTTGGACATAAATGTCATTATACCACAGTTACTATTCATTCACTCTTACTCACATTTAGGTAGTTTTTGGATTAGTCTTTGGTTTGAAATATTAAATGCCATTAATTTGGTTAGCAAAAAATTGCAATCAAAAGACATGCTTATTGATGTTGCCATTAAGGAAATAAAAAACTTGTTAGTTTTTTTAAAAAAATCTAGAGAAGTTGGATTCTTAAATGCCTTGGAAAAGGCAAAAGGAATTACGGATGAAATAAGTATTGATCCAATATTTCCTCGAAGACGTGAAATTCGAAGAAAAAAACAATTTGATGAAAATTCAAGTGATATATCTGTGGTAACTTTACAATTGGGTCAAGCAATTGGATCACTAACTAGGAGATTTGAACAATTTAAAGAATATGAAAATATTTTTTATTTTTTATTTAATTCTAATAATTTACGTTCATTAGATGATGTGTGTTTAAGATTTTCTTGTTATCATTTTGAAACTATGCTAAAGAAAGATGAACAATATGATGTTAATGGAAATGAATCATATGTATCGTTAAAATTGCTTCAAGGCCTTTTGCATAATGAAAATATGGGACCTATTGATATTGATATTTTAAAGTTTCGTAAACAAAATAATTACTTGCCTAATGCAATGATTGCTTATAGAATTTTGTTGACTATTCCTGTAACAGTTGCATCTGCAGAGATAATTTTTTCAAAATTGAAGTTGTTGAAGTCTTATTTGCGTTCTACAATGTCACAAGAAAGACTTAATGGATTGACCATGATATTGATTGATATTTATATTTCAGATAAAGTCGATTATGAAGAGCTTATTGAAGATTTTGCTTCAAAAAATGTTAGAAGGGTGAAACTTTTCATGTAAACATTATTCGTGATAAATTTTAATAATATATGTAATAACATATGATACATTTTGAGCTATTAACTTATTAAAAGGGCCTATTTTTAATAATCGTACAGGGCCCCTCAAACTATTGAGACGGCCCTGCACCAAAGCGTAGTTGATTTTGCTGACAACGACACCAAATAGTTTTTTTTTTCTTTCAACACTATATTAAACATCAAATCAAGTTGATTTTACCGTCAACAACATATTCTTATTTTTTATTATCAACACTATCTTAAACACCAAAAGGGTATTTTGTTGTTACAAAATTCCAAACCTTTAATCATAGAGTTTTGAATCATCAACAAGAGTGTAAACATCAAAACAGTAATATTAGTGTTATCAACAAACCCCAACTATTAAAATAGAGGTATTTGTGTTGTAAATGACACATCAACCATTAACTATTAATCAAAAATTTAGTAGGGGCATGTTTTGTAGGGGTTTATATTTTTCGTTTTTCTCTGCCCTTTTTATTAATTGTTTTTAAAATTAAAAATTTATCAAAAATTTAGTAGAGGCATATTTGTATCAACTATAGAAAAAAAAAATTAAGAGACTTTAGTAGACCAATTTAGCCAAACGGTTAAAGCTCAACCCGACACTAATAAGAGGATAACGGAAATCGGTTGATAAAATTGGGTAACTAAAATCGGTAAAATTTGGTAACTTAATTTGGATAACTAACATCGGGTAATTAACACTGAATAACTAAAATCAGTTAAATAAAAATGGGTAACTAGCATCAGTAACTAACGTCGGATACTCCGAGTAAGTCAAAGCAGGTAAATAAAATCGGACAATTTTAAAATTATTAAAATTGGGTAAGTGAAATCATAACTAAGTAAAATCAAATAAATAAAATTGAGTATCTGAAATAATAAAAATTGGATAATTATAATTTCTTAACTACATTTTTTAAAGATATCTACCGTGTCATCTTCAAACAAAATTA
Organism: Fagopyrum tataricum; assembly: GCA_002319775.1. NCBI lineage: Eukaryota > Viridiplantae > Streptophyta > Magnoliopsida > Caryophyllales > Polygonaceae > Fagopyrum > Fagopyrum tataricum. The sequence continues at coordinate 6,003,159 of CM008282.1, forward strand.
GCCTATTTTTCAACTTAACTCAACAATGAATTACAATAATTAATTTTTAAAAAATAATAAATTACAATATTTTTAAAAAAAATTAAAAAAAAGATCCTCTTAAAAAATATAATCCGTGATATCCACGAGTAAAATTTGAGAGCAATTCACCATTTAATTGCTCGTCTAAACATTAAGCAAAGCCGCATCACAAAATTGAAGTAAAACGTGAAGGAAAAACAATTAAAACCAGAACAGAACAGGTGATAAAACTTGTTTAGTAGTATTGAGTAGTCCTGTGCAAGAGACGACGAGAGACAGATCGGTAGAGCCTTGCCAAATCCTATCTATAATAAGTTAGATCTTTCGATCCCCTCAATCTCATTCAAATATACGGTCGAGTACAAATTCCACAGCTCCAGATCGAACCCTAACCTCTTGGTTGTGGATCCACAACCGTCATCGATGGAGGTTTCACAAGGTGGATCCGACCGAGAGAAGTCCAACTCTTCTTCGTCCTCTCCAATCTCCGTCGTCGCCAATTTCTGGAAAGGTATTGTTCTGCCTGATATGTCTCCTGTACAAAATCTCTTTCATTATGATTCCGCAGTGGTGAATTTGCCACCATTGTGATTTGCTAAATCCGTCAATCGCGATAAAGTTGTGAGGATTTGCAAATGTAGCATATGTTGCTAAAGTTTAGTATCTGCTACCGCGCGTAGAACTTGATTTGGACAAGGAGAGGAGCTTGCTGGATGAGCAGGGGCTTCGGATAGCTGAAAATCAGGAGAACAGCCAGAAGAACCGACGTAAACTTGCAGAGAGTACAAGAGGTAATGATGATGCTTACATATACTTTTGTCGAGTTGAATGATGTGGACGACAGTTTGTCATGGACTTGTTTTTTGTAAACAAGGATTAAGATGAATCATATTTGAGGATACTAATTTTGTTGTTCAATAATCTCAATTTTGATATTGCAGATTTCAAGAAAGCCTCTGATGAGGATAAGTTGAGTTTATTTACTTCTTTACTCAAGGGGTATCAAGAGGAAGTTGACAATCTAACAAAGAGAGCAAAATTTGGGGAAAATGCATTTCTTACTATCTACCAAAAGCTGTACGAGGCTCCAGATCCTTATCCTGCTCTTGCTTCCATTGAGGTGAGCTATCCATGTTCAATAACCCTTAGGTTTATATAAATAAATATATTTGCGTGTGAATCAAATTTCAATACTAATTTTTGCCACCACTGCGTATGTTTAGTTGCCATAGCATGCAAATATTTTTATATGCCAAAAAGAATCAGAATTCATATGCAGTATTATAGACGGCCCTCTATATTTTAGTTGCCACCGCTTATCATGCAAGAGGTCTGATAAATGGGAAAGTCCACTTCCTGTGAAGGGTTGTGTAGGCAAAATAGTAGTAATCTTTTTGAAGTGGAAATTGGGATACTAAGTGGTTATGAACCATGTGAACAGATTGTCTCTTTGTGACGTGTCCCCTGTGGTGTAAATGGACGGAAATGACCGTACCAATAAAGTAGCATCAATCTTCTTATTATTTGATGTGAAGCCTAGAGACTGGCCACTGGCCATTTTGCCTCTAAACTAACTTAGCTGGCATCTGCTACTGTTCTGTATAGATGATTTTATACAATGTTACTTGACTTATGTTTCCACGAAATGCACTGGCTACAGAGCATTAATCAACACCTTTCTTTGTTATGCAGCTTCATACATAACTCATCACTTATGTATAAGGTTATGCTTTTTTTTATTCTGCCCTCCAATGTTTGTGTGTGTTCACCCATTAGCTCATTGCTTGTAGGAGCGTGATAGTAAAATATCTGAGCTGGAGTCTGAAAATAGGAAAATGAAAGTTGAGCTTGAGGAGTTCAGGACAGAAGCAGCGCATTTGAAGAATCAACAAGCAACGATAAGGAGATTAGAAGAACGCAATCGGCAATTGGAGCAACAGGTTTTATCACTTACATCGACAACTATTCACTTGAAATTTTTTTAATGGATGAAGCTTGAGTTGTGATTAATAACAGTAATACAAAAAGCTGGTTAGTGTTTATGTACCACACCGGAGCATACTCAGCCGCTCGGATTAACCCACAAACACGTAATCATCAAACCCATGAATAGCTGGCTTTTTGGCTCGACTCTCAATCTGGACTAATCAGCAAAGTTATTCTATATGCTCTTTATAGCTCTAGTGGAGCCAACTTATCTGCAAAATAAGAATATATCATCATCTGAAACATTATAGCTAAGGTAAAAGACAACAAAGTAAGAGTAAACCATGTGAATATGGATATAATGTGAAATTCACGTGATATCCATAACCGCATTTCAAGATTAACTCACATCGTGGATTAATACTTTTTTTATTGTCTATATCTTATTTTTGCATCCCTGTTGTAATCTTTATATCTATAGCATGTTTTAAGGTCTGGAAATTTGCATGGTATAGTTGAACAAGATTTTTGCTTCTGCTCTATAGTAAATGTTTTCTGATAGTATTCATGATTAAGGTTTCATGTGTGTCAAACATTCTCTTCCCTGTATTTGGAACACTTCGAATGATTGAACAGTGCATGTGCTTACTACTACTTCTATGATTCCCTTTCTTTTGGATGAGGTCAGATGGAGGAGAAAGTGAAGGAATTTGTGGAGATGAAACAAAGAAGTTTAGCAGAGGAGAATCAAAAAACATTGGAGGTGTTGAAAGAAAGGTACTGACTTGAGTTTAGACAACTCATCTAACCTTTGTATGTTGACTTAACATTATGAAGGAAATTACTGCTTTAAATATTAGTATGATTATTGAAAACTCTGTTTAGTTTCATGGAAATTTATTCTTTTGAGTAAATTAGGTTACTTCTGTTATTTTTCTTAAAAAAAAAAAAAGGCTGCTTCTGTTATTTTACCCTGAAATTTTTTTTATCTATAAATTTTGTTTAAAAAAACAAAGGTATTGGTGACGACCGACTTCCTTAAGATTATATTTTTGTCGAAAACGGTGATGGCTGCCTGAATATTCTGGATCTGTAAGTGGTATTTGAACTAACCTGTGGAATAATTCACATTTTTCATGAATGAAGATAGAATATCAAGTTCACTACAACTCTAGAGCATTCTATCATTACATATTTACATATAATGTGTGTGATGTTGTAAGGACCAAAATGTAAATATATCTTAGCGCATAGTTGTATATGATTCTGTATAGGCATGGATGTTTTATAGACATAGTGTCTTTTGTGTGTATTTCAACTTTCAATATTTGGCATTCTTCAGAGAGCAGTCACTGCAGGATCAGTTGCGCCAAGCTAAGGAAAGTGTTTCCACAATGCAAAAGCTGCACGAACTGGCTCAGAGTCAGTTGTTTGAACTTCGTGCTCAATCAGGTTCGTTATCCATTTTCTTCTCAACTGCATCCTTTCTTATCTCCTATTGTCAAGATGACACTGATTCTTGCCATGGAATTGTTGATCAAACCTGATTCTGTAACAATGCTTATTAAGGAATACTAGTGCTATTATCTAGACTTTGGTGCCACTCTGGTAGCTTAACTGATATTTTGTAATGATGTCAAGGGATTTGATCTATTTATCCACCAGAGTAGATTGAGATTAGGCTAAGGATTGGAAGGTGCTCAGTTTTTGTGGCTGCTTTGGAGTATACTTATATGAGCCTAACTATGAGAGTAATAACTGGTTGTTCCGTTTATAAATATGGATTTTATATGTACCTTTGGAGCTTGATATGAGTATGACAACATTGGTACCGAGATGTTACATACTACAGTTCACACAGTATATTTAACGTATATATCGTGCTTTGTTTTACTTAGTATTTAAATATTTGTCCCTTATTCAAGTTCCGTTCATTATTTTGTACTGTAGAGTTCTTTTAAAGTAAAGGTTATGCAAATATACACATCCTTCTTAAAACAAAAGAACAGAAAAGATGTATTTGCTTCCAAGTATGTGTGTGTCTATATATATATATATATTTATTTATTTTCTTATTCGCACTCTATCCCACCACCTCCAACAGAAAGATAATTATAGAAATACATTGTTTTTTTGCAATATTAAATTCCCATGTCTTACCGTATATACTCTATATCAGAGGAAGATACAGCAGCAAAACAGTCAGAACTTATCCTCTTGATGGATGAAGTGGAAAGGGCTCAAACTCGACTCCTTAGCCTGGAGAGAGAGAAGGTGAAGCATACTGAAATTTTTTCTTCGATTTGGATACTTTTTTTTAAAATATTTTTTTTGTACTGCCTTAGTATTTCATATTATCAGCTATTGATCTCAGAGATGCCCAACTTACTAAAAGTATATGCTTCAATGTTGGTAATATCATTCACAAAGCATCCTGAACTTTGTGGGGAAATGCAAATTTATTGTTAGTGAGACAGCTAAAGATGACTCCTTACCTAATTTAGCATTTTCATTTCCATTGCAGGGTCTCCTGCAATCCCAATTACAGTTTGCAAATGAGGAGACTGACCATAAGAACAGGTGAAATGCTGTAGCAGTTTTCTTAAATCCCGGCTCTAGATAATCAGTTTGAACAACATATCTTTATACTCTTGGTCATAAAACCATAAAGTTGTTATGAATGAATCTGGGAAGCTAACTAAAATATGGAAGTCCCTGGATTTTTATATTCCTTTGCTTAAAAATGCAATAACTCTTTCATTTCTGTTCCTGAGCTATTGGCTGAGCTTGAGGATTACTTTATGATGTATCCTCTCTGTTCTCTTCGACTAAATTTACGCCTGATCTGATAATTTTTAGCTCTTTTTTGCTGTAATATCTTTTATAAAGATTTAGCCATCCTTTCGTTTATTTTGATCCTTGCCTACTTAGTTAGAACAGATTAACTGAAACCCTTCAGTTTTCTTAGCACATTGTACTTCTTGATGTTATATGATTTTATATCTTTGTAGGGGTTGAGTATTTGTGACACTTGCTATTTATTTTTAGTCGTTCAATGTAGCATCATTATTGCCAGTTTTCCATTTTGAGTCTATGTAACATGGTTCAAATTGCTGTATAATCTCCATGCTTATGTATGCTTTTGAACTTGGATTCACCAAGCCTAGGGTCATGGTCTCCATCTTGACTTTTCATGTTTGATTGTGTTGTTGTAGTGATACTTTGGATTCCAATAGTGCTCTTGAGAATTCGTTGACTGCAAAGGAGAAGATGATTTCAGAGCTTAATATGGAACTTCACACTATAGAGACTACGTTGGCTAATGAAAGAGTGCAACACATCAATGAAATTAAGAAATTGAATGCCTTGCTGAATGAAAAGGTATGCCATCTTTATTAATCAATCAAAATAAGTTTGTAGGAAGATCAATGAATCTCTTTTTATAATCAGTCTATTCAAATTATAGGTTGTGACGAACTAAATTGTGGTTGCTTTGCATTTGTATGATTCATGAATTGCTCATTTCATGAATCTGATGCATGTATTATGTGTGTTCTTTTAAATACCTAACACTCGGAAGTTAGTTCTTGGTTTCTCTGCTGAGATTAGGATTGGGTGATTATTAAGAAATACATATAATATGGAGGACATATGACCAGCTAAGTTTCATCTTTATTTGTCTTTCAGGGATTAGAATATCAGTGGTGCCTCAGTTCTTCATTTTAATTCGTGTATGATGTATTATAAAACTTATGGACTGGGAACTTCTTCAGTTATCATATATATATTTTCAAGGCCTTTATTACAACGTGTGTGTTTAATTCATCATGTCAAATAAAATTGATATAGACCTTGAATAAGGCAGAGGATTTTGAGATGTGATATTGTTACAAATGTATCGACATGTTTATACAAAATTCGTCCTAGAAGGAGGCAGAAATGACCCTCTGACCTGAACAAGCAGGAAGTTGCGTTTGAGGAGCTGAAGAAAGAGTTGCATTCAAGGCCAACTGAGAAATTAGTCGAAGACTTGCGGAAAAAAGTGAAGATATTACAGGTTATTACTCTCATTTGTACTTTCTATTGCGTCATTTCTGTCTCGAAACTTTACATAAGTAGCCCCTAAAATATATTGAATTTTGAGTTTTTGGCAAAATTGTTGCATCTCAATATCCTTCCATCCCTCCAATTGGCCCTTCTTTACTTGGCAACCTCTTTTGGAACTGAATTTAGTTAGTTTTGACTAGTTTCTGTCTTACATAAATTCATACTTAAGAATAGCTAGCTTTGCTTGTGAACTCATTTTTTTCCCTTGATGCTCAGCTCATACATGTTTGTGCGATCTGCAGATCTACTTATTCCTTGTTTATTTGATCTTTAATTTATTTTTCATAGGTGCTGTTTGAATCTGGAAAGAACTAATATGTGTCCACTAGTTAGACTACAATTATATAGCTATTTATATAGCTAAACTATTTCTATAGAATCTTTGTTTGATATAACCATGGGACTTGATGGTGTTTACCGAGGCTCTGCTTGGACTTGTTTCTCTCTTTTGTTATGTTGAATGTATTATATAGGATGGGTGCATGTCTATCTTCTATCTTAAGTGCTGTAATTACATATCTAGGCAGTGGGTTATAATTCAATAGAGGCTGAAGATTGGGATGTTGCTACAAGTGGGGAGGAAATGAGCAAACTAGAAACACTTCTTCTTGACAAGAACAGGAAGATGGAACACGAACTCACTCAATTAAAGGTAAAATCTAGTCTCAGTATAATTGCTCTAGTCAGTCTTATTCTTATTGTTCTTCTTTTTCCCCCAACCAATGTTGCTCAAATCAACTGTATTACCGAAAACAGCCATACTCCTGAACGTAATTTATGCTCTTATGGTCTGTTCAGGTTAAATTTTCTGAGAAAACAGCACTGCTTGAAACAGCTGAATCTAAGATAGCAGAACTGAGAGAAAAGGTTGATGAACAACAAAAATTGATACAGAAGCTTGAAGAGGATATATTGAAGGTATGAGTTTTCCGTTCTTTGACTACTATTCCACACATTCAGCTTTCTTAAAGGAGACATCATATTTCAGCAAAACTATCAAAAATAATATGTACAATTAGTCACATGTAAAATGAACTACTCAGTTGAGTGATGTGCCACTTATCTGCCTATATGCTTAATGCTCGTGAAAAATATTATTTGTCTGAAAGTTTTTAGCATTACATAACATAAATCTGTTATTTATTGCTTTATTTGTCTCCTTGTCTTATTAGTATATGAGTGGTATGAACCATTATGTAAAGATGGCCACTTTCAAGTCGAGAACAGCTGGTATCTGGCTGAGAGGAGTTTTAAATAATATGCAGTGCTTCATGTTTTATATATTAACCCCCCCCCCCCCCCCTTTCATTTTCCAGGGTTACAGTTCCAAGGAAAAGAGAGGATCCTTATTTGATGACTGGGATTTGTCAGAATCTAATTCAACTTTTCCATCAGAGGTATGTATCTGGACTGCATCAATTGAGATCTGGATGGATAAATTCTAGTTCAACTTTTTCAAGTTCTAAACATCATTTGAAAGTTCAAACTGAAGAAAGTTCTACTTAGGGATAAAACATCTATAATCAAGTAAATCAAAGATTCACTCCTATAAGTTAATGTGGTTGTACCAAATTTAATTATTTGACTATTTTTCATGTATGTATATATATAGATGGTGAAATTTGTTCTCAACTGATTGGATGTACAAGGGCTTATGTTTTTCAATATTGTTCTATAAATACTTATATGTACATAAATTTCTGAATCAGACTGCAGATCAGAAACCTACTGCAGATCAGGATCAGAGTTCTATGCTTAAGGTGATCTGCAGTCAAAGAGATCGATTCCGTGCCCGTCTAAGGGAGAGTGAAGAAGTAAGTTGCTTCTAATTTAAGTTTCAGTACAAATCTTCATGGTGGTTTTTGTATTTTCTTATATGAGAAGTTGTGGCACATTGTTTTATTTTCCCAAGCGTTTAGACTTTGTAGTTTTGAGTCTTTCGGCACCGTTGTTCTTATTCTATTGTTAGGAAGTGAGGCAACAGAAGGAAAAAATTCGCTTGCTAAACGAGGAGTTGGAGAAAACGAAAGCAGATAATGTCAAACTATATGGAAAGATACGTTATGTCCAGGACTACAATCTTGAGAAAGTAGTGTCCAGGGGCTCCAAAAAGGTATGCTGTCCATGTACTAGATCACGTATGGTTTGTGTTATCATTTTGACATATTTGTGTATTTACAGCACTCTGAAGACATAGAAAGTGGTTTTGGCTCAGATGTTGAATCCAAGTACAAGAAGATGTATGAAGACGATATAAATCCGTTCGCTGCATTTTCAAAAAAGGTTTGCACCAGAACTTTCATCAAAACATTATTCTATAAAGGAGACATCGAACTCAATTTGTCTTTTCAATCTCTGTTGTTTGCTCTTGTCATAATTACCAGTATTGCATTTATGTTACTGGATGAAGGAGGGAACATTTTTTGCCTCTTTATATTTTTTGGATCTGCTAATTTATGCTACTTAATCATGATTAGGAAAGAGATCAAAGGTACAAGGACCTGGGTCTCAGAGACAAAATTACCCTGACAAGTGGGCGCTTCCTCATGGGAAACAAGTATGTTTTTTTTACCAACTCATCTCCAAATTTTAGGAAAGCATGATGCAAAGGGAGATTAAAAGAATAATCTTACAAGTAAAGAGGACAAGAAAATCTGTAGTATTTTTTACATCAAGATAACTTTGCTGATATTAAGAAGATGGATGTTCGTGAGTATTGAGTATCTCGAGGTATAGGACCCTGATAAATATATCAATTGACAAATAGATGACAGGGACGTGTAAATATAGCAGTCCGGAAGAATATCAAAATTTAGGGTATGAGTGTATAACTACTACTCTGTTGAGTTTCGTAAGTCTTTATGAATCAGTTGAGGTGTACTGTATAAGAGGATAAAGTTTCTTCTTACAGTGAATAAAGTTAACCCTTAAATATAGAATGCAACAAATGTTGTTCATACCTAAAGAGGACGATATGCAAAGCTATATCCTCTTCTTAACAGGGCATTGAGGTGCTAGGTACTCTGATTGTGCATATGTGATGTAATGGTGTGCCGTATCGACTTATTGTCAGTCTTCAGTTTATGGAGAGCAAACATGTCATAACGAGCCTTCATTAGAATTTAGGCCTTGTTTGGTTATAAACTATAGTAATGGTAACGGAAAGGGAACAAGCCTAGTCTACTATGCTTTATGATTCATTAATCACAACGCTTGTTGCAATTGGCTCCCATCCTGATCGGGGAAGGTTTGATAAATTAATTCCATCGTTTTGAAACCGATGCCTGCTACTGCTATGGGGGTTTTATATAGAAAATGAGCTCAACTTTGGGATGATCATTGCAAAAATAGACTAGATTCATGAGCATTAACACAAAAATAGCCTGTACTAACATTTTGTTTTCCATTTTTTAACGCTCAAACTTTGCAGGTATGCTCGAACTTTCGCATTCTTCTATACAATCGGATTGCATGTTCTGGTGTTTACATGTCTATATAGGATGTCAGCTCTGAGCCATATGAGGTATTGTTGATTTACTCATTTGCAAACTCCTCTTCACCTTCTTTATTAAATCTGGCATTGTTTCTCTGCTGCAGTAACGATTATGAAAGCTTCGACAACAAGAAGATCATCCTCCCTCGTTCTTTTTAAGTTTTAAGCTGTGACATTGTCATCTTGGAAAAACATGTTGTTTGACCCGAGTCATTAGTTGATACACACGAAAAAATTATTATAGTACATGGCACAGTTTCTGTACATAACAAAAATAATCTAAAGTTCATTTCCATGCTTTCAAGCACTAGAGTTGATTGGTTTGTTGGAGAGCGGTGTGAAAGCACCAAAGAATGGCTGATTACGTCAAGTTTAATTTCAAGCAAGATTTTATCTGTAAGTCTCATTCATGAATTGTATGATTCCTCTCAGCATTATGGCAGTCTGTTTTATGCGTGACTGTATGAGATTAAACAATTAATGAGCTAATGGCAAGATCTGGACCAACCCGAATCTTTTATTTACTTTTTATACACATACGATCGTTATCATAGAAGTATTATCTAACAATTCGTTCATAAACCGAGTTCATCCCAATAAAGTTTGTAGGTCGTAGAATAATTCGTGATTTTGTAACATAGATGAATAGTTTGTGCCGATAGAACACGAGTTATCCGGTTGCCTCCTCGGTGGGGTTGTGTGAGGGTGACCGTTTACTCGATGCTTCAATTCTGCTTGAATATGGATTGCGGTATGTTGGTATAGGGTGGAATGGGAAAATGTGGGTCGGAAAAGATTCCTAACTAAAAGGCAAAAAATAAAAATTATTTATATGTGAAAAATAATATAATAAATGGATAATAAAAAATATCGATTTATACTCTTTAATCATTTTCAGTTTTTACGTGATTCATGTGCAATGTCAGTGATCGGGTTGTTTCCGCCCACGTAAGTTAATGGAGATTGTGATTTGTGAATCATCGTATTGGTCGACATCTTTTCCTGGTGGATAAAATAGATTCATATAATCGTGCGCTTGTGGAAATGGTTCTTTTCAAAATTTAGAAAGGTCATAAATAAGAAACAACAATGTTTAGATTTCAAAAATATTAAATATGAAGGAAAAATATAATAAAAGAAGATATAAAATTATCTCCCATTTATCTTCATTCTGATTTTGACGACCCATATACGTTGCATGAGAGATTCCGTAAAAAAAATTATTTTAAGAAGAAGAGGGTTAAACGAATGAATTTTGCGTGTTGAAGAAGAGGGTTTAGGGGGGTTTATAGCCCATTTTGTGCTTGTATATGCAGGGTAAAATCGGGATTTCAAGCGAAAAAGCAGATGTCCCTAGTGTGCTTTTGTGTCAGTGTTGACTGACACAAACAAAAGTAGACGCACATCAGGTGTATCTGACTCCGTCCAGGCGTGCTTGCTCTCCCAGTCGCCATTTTGGTTCGCTCCTCCTGCGCGTCTACGAGCCACCCTTATTTTGGGGTGTAAATAAGATTCTCTTTTTGAGTATATATGTCTTAGTTTATACCATTTAACTTGTGAATTGGGTGAGTTCTCTCTCTTGTTTTTTGTTGTTGTTTTCTATAAGATTTGAGGTGCTAATGATGTATATTGTTAAGGTGATATAACATATTGAACTAAGTATTATCTGAAATTAATAATGATTACCCGATCTTGTTCATTTCCTATCACAAACTCATATTCACACTTCCCTCGTATATCTCCAATTTATGAAGTTTTATGAACAAGCCCAAATTTTATAATTACTATTCATTTCATAAGAAATCTATCAATACCATCGTTGTGATTCTCCCGATCTAAAACAATTGATTCTCCCTCATAAACCCTCTAAGTGGGATTTGAAACCAAGTTACAATCTCTCACATGTAATATCCAATTTGTAACTTGTTGTCAAATATTGTTTTTCTCAATCTTAAGTAATTGAAATGCAAACCCTGCAAATACCGATTATTTCTCATAAACCCTTTGAGTGGGTTAGTCAACCTTCGCTAATCACATGAAACCACTCGAAATCGATATGGGTAAGCCACAATTGGGGCAAAGTTTCACTTTTGGTGCCTTGAGAGCCGTTCCTTCGCAAACACAACTAGATTAGCCAATAACCCACCATTGGGATCTATCGCGATTGGTAGACATGATTTTCTAGTTTCCTCTTATTAGAGGTATAAAATATAGTATAAATGGAGAAGATCAAGAAAATTTATGGAGACGTACAACAATCAAGTTTAAGAATAAATGGTTAAATTAACCTATATTACATAATTCATTAAGTATTAAAAAAGAGTGATTTTTAAAATAAAGTATAATATATATGCGATTTGTGTGATTTAAAAATTATGTACGATTTTTGTGATAAAATAAAAAATTCCGTATCAAATTTGATTTAATGTAAAATAATCTATCTATCTATCTATCTATCTATCTATATATATATATATATATATATTTATGAAGATTTGTATATTTTTTTATGAAGATTTGTATATCGAATTAGAATTTTTAAAGCATATTATTTTGGTCCACAATATCTTATTAGTTTTTTTTAAAAAAATATTAAGAGTTTTTCCTCTTGGTGCCCTTGTGGTATGGACAGTTCCTCTTGGTGCCCCCAAGTTTTGAAAAATCCTCTTGATACCCTTCAACTTTCAATTTTGTTCTCTCCGTGTCCTACTTTAATCTACTGTTAACTTCCCGTTAGTTTATTAATAAAAGAAAATTTTTTTAAACCTTTTTGCTGATGACATGGAAAATCCAATTAAAAATCTCATTCTTCGGTCTTGAGTCTAAGGGCGTAGTTCATCCATTCCAGTGCTTCGCTGCTACAGATGGTCGACTCATTCTTCGAGTTGAGTTTCGGGTCTCTCTTCGGTCTCTCTCACTAATTCGATTCACCTTGGTAAGACTCCTAATCTCTCTTCGGTCTCTCTCTCTCAATAATTTCACTTATTCGAGATGACTTTTAGGGGTTGAATTCGAAACATCACATACGATGTATGATTATTTGTGTGCTTTGATCTCCATCAGTTTTGGGGTCTGTGTTGCTAATGTTATATTTGTTGCTCCTATTTTTCTTTTTAGATTTATGATGCTCAAACATTTTTGGTCACGATTATCTTTGACAACTTCGATTAAATGCTCCAGTTTTCGTTTTGGATGTTAGATGTAGCAATGTTACGATGTTCCAATTTTCCTAAATGAGTTATTTTCTTAACTTACTACTTCATGTATATGCTTGTTCATGAGTACACTGTCACATATATGTTACTGTTTTTTGTATTACTCATAATTGTAAAACTTGTTTCCTTGTATGACTAGGTTGCACTAAGTTTCGGTTACACGAGATGGGAGATAAAAAAAGTGTTGAGACTACGTCGGAATATGGATTTGACACTTGGATGTAGAGTTCGATGATATTGATATGTGCAATATGTTGGATATCTACATTGAGTTACTAGAAGGCGCTTTGAAAAAGGGTTTTGCTCTTCCGGAAAATCCAAGTTTATTGTCTGTGTACACGTCTAAAAGTCATAAATTAGAGAAAGTTTGTGATTTGTTGGAGTTGTTCAAACTATATCATGATAAAAAGGAGCTTAAAATTACCATCGGTTCTGCAGATAACCCAGGTGAGAGTTTACCATCGGTTTGAGCATCATGGATCTAAAACGAAGTATGTTTGAACATCATGGATCTAAACACATTAGCAACACAGACCCCAATTCTGATGAAGAAAACACACAAATAATCATACATTGTACGTGTTGTTTCAATTCAAACCCTAAAAATCAACTCGAATAAGCGAAATTATTGTGTGAGAGAGACCGAAAAGAGATTAGGAGTCTTACAAGGTGAATCGAATTAATGAGAGAGAGAGATCGAAATGAGACCCGAAACTCAACTCGAAGAATGAATCGACCATCTGTACCAGCGAAGCACTGGAAGGGATGAACTACGCCCTTAGACTCGAACAACGTTTGAACGACTGAGCGAAGAATGAGATTTTTAATTGGATTTTCCATGTCATCAACAAAAAAGTTAATTTTTTTTTCTTTTATTAATAAACTAACGAGAACCTAACAGTAAATTAAAGTACGGCACAGGTAGAACAAAATTAAAAGTTGAAGCATATCCAAGAAAATTTTAAAAAACATGTAGCCACTAAGAGAAATTGCCCATACCCCAAGGCACCAATATGAAAAACTCAAATATATTAACCAAAAATATCAACCCAAGTGAGACGGATCAGGCCCAAGGTTAACTCGTGAATCCAAATCGGGATTACCCATAAAAACCCACCTAAAGCCCTCTCATCGCTCCGGCGTTTAATTCTTCATCCACGAAGAACTCACACTCGCGCGCGCAAATTCACCTACACAGAATCGAAGAGCAAGTTACGACACAGAGAAGCAGGGATTTTCAAAGCAGCCAAGCGACCATGTATGGCGGTGGTGAGTTACTACTACCACTATACTACTAAATTAGACCTTCAATTTCCCCCTTTTCAAACCCTACTTGCTATCTACGCACGAACATTGTTCGACATTCGTCTGAGAAAATTTGTCCCACTTCTCGAATTTCTTTACCAATGAACAGATGAAGTATCGGCGATTGTGCTAGACCTAGGTTCGCATACCTGCAAGGCTGGCTATGCTGGCGAGGATGCTCCCAAAGCTGTTTTCCCTTCTGTAAGCTCCTCTTCACTTATTCTCTGCCACTTCTTGCTTTTTTCTGGTGTTCTCTCCTTCCTGTATAGTTTAAGGTATACCTGCTTTCTATTTTGCAATTTCGAAGTCTCTTGTGGGGCTTTAGGGAAAACATAATGTGGAATGGGAGAGTTTAGGGGAGGGTTTGGAGTGTTCTAGTGTGATTCTAAGCTTCATTTTTTGTTGTTTTAATGCTTTACTCGGTCTGTGTTATGAGTGAGAACTGATAAAGGTGAGCTCTTTAAGTTAAAAAAAAACCCGTGCTTCTCGTGGTTGAAAAGATTTATAGTTGCCTAGGATCATGTAAGCAATGATAACCATAATTTTAAGTGCAATGTGGATGATAAATTTAGCCGTTTGCTAGCTGCAAGTTATGGAAACGCAGGATTTTACTATCCGTGGTCCGGAACACTCCTTCTATTGAGTTTTATAAAAGATTGAGATTTCGGTATTTGATAATTGTGGAAACAACTTCTGAATTCTGACTGATTATATGGCCAATTTCTTTTGTCCTTTACTCTCCTAACAATCCACTGAAAATTTTTTTTTGTATGAATGTACATATCATTCTTTTTGACAAATGTACGTAGCAGTTAATCAATGATCAATGAGATGATACTAGGAGCAAGCCTTTCTATTCTTTTGCATGCCAGTCTATCTGGAAAGTGTCTACAGGAAAATTCTTGTTTCTTTAGTTTTTTCTTAAATGGTTTGGCTCTTCACTTCTGCATTTTCTCTTGTTTAGCTGTAATGCTATCTATTGACACATTTTAGTTTGTCATCATTTGTTGCCCTGGGTAATTCCTGATATCTTTTTTGGGTGAATGTTTGTCTAAGGTTGTTGGATCTATTGATCAAATGGAAGTGGACGAACCTAATAATCCTGATCAAAATTCAGGATCTGCTCCAGATTCTAACAGTAGTGCGAAAACAGGTGACTCAGAGAAAGTAAAAGAGAAGCGCAAATTATATGTAGGATCACAGGCAATGGGATTTAGGCGTGACAATATGGAGGCAAGTCATCTAAATTTTCCATTCTGGCTTGAGATTTTTGTGACAAATAGTGAAACTTGGATTTTCCATTTACGAATTGATTAAACTAGAAGAAGCTATGGAGTTAGCTAATGCTAGAGCTCTTATTGATGTTTTCATTTTTGTTAGGTGTTATCACCATTCAAGGATGGAGTAGTTGCGGACTGGGATATTGTTGACAGCATATGGGACCATGCTTTCAGGTCATTACAGATGCTAAGCCTATATTTCCCCTCCCCCTCCCCGATACCAAGCTTTTGTTGCGGGTTGATGAATTATTAGTTTATACTTTGCTTGAAGTTACCAGAGGGTGGCACGAAAAAAAGTTACCGTGTGCATAAAAATGTTGCCTCTAATCTTGAGTTGTATATGGGTGTCAGCGGTGTATACGCATGATATCAATAAGTTTCAACTTCTTTATGATTAGTAATTGAGTAGGCTTAGATGGAATGTAGGAATGAGTGACCTTCAGTTTTTGGGTGGTTCATTGTGGTGTACTGGGGATCAGATTCTATAACTATACAGTTTCTCTATTCTGAAAAATAATTTTGCGGAGAAAAAGATATTTCATGTCATACAAGACACATCCTAAATAGATGACTAGGTTGAGAAATTCTTTGTTGTCTCCATTCTTAATTCTGTATGTATATAGCATGATAATAAAATGAGCTGATTCATGCAGATAATTCTGTTGTAAATCTTTGTATGGTTATCTTCTTATCACATTTGAATTTCTGGCCTCTGTTCCGCTACTTACCAGATTTTGGAAAGCCTGGTCACACAAAAGTGACATATTTTCTTAGTCACTTTAGCGAATCATACGTTTAGTCTTTCTAAATAGAAGACCTGTGTTCCTTTTTCTATTCTCTCCTTTTTCTCGGCCCTTTCTGCATTTTTTTGACCTATAGTGTGCATGTTTGGGTTTGTCTATGGTGGATATGATACGGTGGTTGAGTACATAATGATCTCTTGTTTTGGGTTGGTTAATAAAACAATCAGGAGATGACACATTGTCGTCGTGTTGATGCCTCCATCCTTTCGTACATCTGCTTAACTCTAGTTCTTATCCGGATTACACTGAGGAATATCCCCTTAAATGACTAAAAGAAATGTACTTTTTGTATTTGTTTTTTCTTCAATTCACCACTCTATTAATTATCACCATCCTTCGCAACTAATCAATGTATAGAAAAAAGTAAAAAAACGACGACGCAAATTAATGATAATTATCGTAACACACCATCTTTGAAAATGTAAAATGCCCCAAATACTTGATCAAATTGTAAAGGTTAAAATGCCTTATATACTTGATTAAAGGGATTTGTTACAAGATCATCTTACCAAACTAGATTCATTTTTATGTACATTTTGCAGGTGCTTTTATTGCCTTTTCATTTGTAGTTGAATTGGAATCTTTATAATCTTGGTTTTTGTGTCTACAATGTAATTTTTTCAAATTTTGTTCTTTCTGTGCAGCCTTTTTGTGTATTTGTATTTATTTGCTTCATTTTTCTCTCTAATTAAACAAAGACAGAATCACACAACTATAAGAGGATATTAATGTGTAATGACTAGGATGACCACTCAATTTGGATCTCCTTTGAGTTATTTTGTTACCTTGCACGGTAAAAAAAATGAAGGAAAACGACCTCACTATTAAAATATTAATCATTATTGAAATCTACTTTGCCTCTCTTATAGGCTGATATAAATTGATCGATTCTTTACATCTTTTGTAGTTTCTTTGATATTTTTGCAGTTTCTTTGTAACTTTTGTACTTCCTGCACAATTTTCTATCTTTCTAATAAGCATATTAATATCTATCGTCTAAATTATTTTGTATTTGTTTTTGTTAGGGAGTGTCTCTTGATTGATCCTAAGGAGCATCCTATGTTGCTGTCAGAGCCATCCATAAATACACAACAGCAGAGAGAAAGGTTAGAGGGAGCTTTTGGTTGCACTTTCTAGTACATTATTTTGCACCATCTTCTCTAATTATATATAATAACTCCTTATACACATTTCCCCTTTTTCTTTATTTTTGATGTTTACAATTTTGGGTTATAGATTTGTCTTTGAGAAAATCATGTTAGGATATATATGATGCTACACTTCTACATGTTATTCTCAAGAACTCTGGTAAACTGAGTTTTTATGCTTCATTTATATAATTGGTTGGTTATTGGAGCCTCATGTTTCATTATGTGCTTGTTAAATGCAACTCCAAAACTATGGTCATACTCAATCTCTCCATAAATTCTCGCTGTGCTAGTTGCTTGAAAGTTATAACTTAGTAATGATGTGACTATGACCTTTATGGGAGCTAGACTTAGTAGTGCAGGAAATGGGTGGGGGTAGTGCATAGTAGCTCTTACCCTAGGGAGTATATTGTCAATTTTCATTGTAAGTTCCACCTTTTCACCATAGAATTTTCTTCATGGATGCTCTAGCGTAGCAAATTCACTGTAAACACTGCTAGCCAAATGAAGGCAATCTTGTTTGCTAATTCAGTTGCCATGCCGCTATCTCTACATCCCTCCAGGTCATGGTTGATTATTTATTAGGCCTTATCATGTTTCAGATGCGCTTCATAGCAATGGATTGGAAGCTTCACCAATAAAGAATTTTTCTCTAACAAATTTGCACTCATAATTTATTATATAAGGGAATAGTGTATGTCACTATAAATATTCTAAGAGATGATTAATTTCTGCATTATGTTTCTCAGAATGGGTACATGATTTACCACTTTTTCTTCAATGTTGACCATGGATTTTGTATTGCTAATAAGTTTTATTCTAGTTTTTTTTTCTTCTTATCATGTCATTCTTTTCCCGGAAAGAAATAGTTACAGTTACATAGTATGGAGTCTTCTATCCATCCTCATCCGGTCATCTTGATTTCTTAATTTTCCTCTAGTGCCCCTCTTGCTGTTCTACTAAATGGAAAATGGAAAACTCCAATAAGTTCTCTTTTTTTTTTTACAAGTTTTTGGGTGATTGGAGGGTGTGATTGCAGAAGTCATGTTGCTGTTTATTCCTATTAAAAACGTGTCTATCTTGAACTCAGGTTTCATTTGGTTTTGCTTCATGTATTTAAATTGAACAGGGCTGTGGAGCTAATGTTTGAAAAATACAAAGTGCCTGCATTATTCCTGGCCAAAAATGCTGTATGTTTTTCCATTTCTACTTTTGGACATGTTCCATGTCTTAATGCACATTTTTTCTTTACTTTTTTTCTTGGTTATATAATTATTTATTTGTGGAGATGCTTTAAATGAGTGAAATATCTACACTTCCAGGTGCTAACATCTTTTGCATCAGGACGAGCTACTTCTCTGGTTGTTGATAGGTAATATGTTATGCCTGATATGGTTTCATCGTGATTGTCCATTGGATATATTACCTTGGATCTTCATATAGGAAAAAAAGAAGTTTCAACCGGGGTTTGCGATCTATTCATATACATGTTTAGTTTCTTAAATCTTGTAATCAAATCTGATTGTAACTACAAAATTGTTACAGTGGGGGTGGATCAACCACTGTTGCTCCAGTTCATGATGGTTATGTTCTTCAAAAGGTACATCTTATATTCTTTTCATGTCTGTTGACTTTTTCTGAGAGTTGTACAAGTATGAGCTAAATGCCACTTGGTCTCACTATTACATCATGATTATAGAAGGAGAGTGAATACCCTACCTTTTTTTTGTAAGAATACTCCGATTTCTCTCCGTTCCCTTGAAATGTTTATTGTTCATGCATCCAGGCTGTTTTGTCTTCTCCAATTGGAGGAGAATTCCTCAGTGATTGCTTGATGAAGAGCTTGGAGAGCAAAGGCATTGTTGTAAGATTCGACAGGACTATTATCTATTGTCATTTATATACTTTTGAGTTTGATTTCCAATATCTGTTTGGACTACTTAGAATTTCTCTCAGTTTAGAGTGACAGTCCAGAATCCATAAAACATTCAATTGCCCTCTTTTCCATTATATTTTATGCATCTAACATGTTTCCAATTTTGCAGATAAAACCTAGGTATTCCTTTAAAAGAAAGGAAATAAGGCCAGGGGAGTTCCAGGTATTCGAACCTTAACTAATACTCTCTCTATTTCATGTCATCTGTGATATGTGATTTTAGCTCTATATTCTTGTTTTAGAGTAAATATTTAAAACATTAATCAAATATTTTAGCATAATATATGTAGGGAGAATTTTATTAATAATATTATTGATCAAATAAATATATTTTAATCACTAATTATCGATTAAAGAACTCTTATATTTTACTAAGATAAGATAATGTATAATAAATTTACAATATAATTAATAAGAGGAGAGTGATTTTCTTTAATTTCTTTTATCAAAGACAATTGTATGATAAATTTATTATGCATTACAAGGTATAGTAAATGTATGATTTGATTTGTATTTGATTGATTGAAGTTCAGATATTTAAGGAGAGGGTGACACGTAGGGTAAGAGTGTTCGGATTTAGTATAGAATATAGATGTTGTACCCTAGGCAGTGACCTATTATTATATTATCATGGTGTTGTATCTAGAGAGTGACCTAATATTATATCAAAATATTGTCCTGTAATAATGAAAAGAGTTCTAACTAGATTGATATAAAGTCTCTCCAATTTTAGATTTTGCTAATACTCGTGCAATTCTTTTTATTATCTGCTCCATATTGCATCTTTAATCTCACCACTTTTCATACAAAAAAGGGCGTGTATAGAGAATAAATGTAGAACAGCAAACTGAACTGATTGTTGATGAGAACAGTTAGAGCCTCTTTGAAGATAGTTTTCGTCTGACTTAGTTGGCTTGTCCTTCTTTCTTCAATTTACGTTGTTTGAAGATGTGAATACATTAGATTTCCAGGAAGATGTTCTTGGTTTAATGTTGTGATATATTTGTACTTTTCCCCCCTCCTTTCACATCTTTCCACCTAACTTTAAATGAAAGATGACCAAGAGAGATTCAAGTGCGGCCTTTCGTCGACTTTGCTTTTTAAAATGCAATTAGCTTTTCACTGTTATATTAAGGAATCAGTAGAGGCAGAATTGTTCCTTCGCGCGGTCTTCGCATCTAAACTTGCCTCTTTTTTTCAATTCATTTCTTCTATATTCAAGACCACTTACACGATGCAATAGTACATGGATCAATGTAAAAGTCTATGGTAACAATACATACTTTGATTATGTCCGTGTCCTAATTCTAGGATACAAATTGGCTTCTCCTTTCTCCTTCTCATTTTTAATTTATTTTGATGTTATTTTTCTGGTCAGATTTTAAAATTATTTCAACAATATATGAAAGTTTTTTATGTGCAATTTCTATATTTTTTCAATCTTTTTTTTTTCTTTTGCAAAGGTAGTTGATGTTGATTTTCCAAAGACAACAGAGAGTTACAAGCTCTACTGCCAGGTAGGGGTTTTCCATTTTGCCATATGTTCTCTAATTTAATTGCAAGTTATAATTGATACAACTTGTTCTGCTTTACAGAGGGTAATTGTCAGTGACATTAAAGAATGTGTTTGTCGCGCTCCAGATACACTATATGATGGTTTGTCTTCTACCTCGTTTCATATTTGATCTGTTGATGGACTGTGTTTCCTGTTCATGAAAAATTTGTTCAATTGACTGGTCTTTTGTAACATCTGAATCAGTTAAATAATTTAATGACTATATGGTATTATATCTCTGGTTGTTGTGTAATATTATATTGTTGTGGGTAAGATTTCTGGGTAAAGGGATATATGCTTTATTTGCTGATGATTTTTGATGGAAGATCGTTCATCATTTGGACAAAATGAAAACGGGTAAATGATGAGAAAAATGAAAATGGGTAAATGAATTCCTCAGTTTCTACCCTAACAAAAGTAGTTAAATAATCTCATGATTACCCAATCTACTAATATACTTCTGTAATGAACTTTGAAGGTCCTTTGGAAATTATTATCTTCATGCAAAAGTTGGAGGTTTGAGATTGAGAAAGAGAGATTATCTGCATTTAAAGTGGATTTTTAAGGCTGTGAATGTTTTTGTGCATTGATTAGCTTGGCACAAGTTATCTAAGTTGGCATTACTTTACGAAAAATACAGATCCTATGCTCAGATGAAGTCTTAGAGCTGTCCAATCAATATTTGGTCATCCCATCAATTAAAGCTTTCAAGGCTTCATTATTTATGCTGTCAATTTTCCTTCTGGGAAGATTTGATCTTGCTCTTTGATTCCTGAAGTGTTTTGAATTTGATATCCACTACAACTTGCGTCTATGAGTTGCTAAGATGTTTTTTACGGAAGACATATTTCACTACATGCAAGAACTAACTTCACTTCTATTTTTCCCTCTCTAAATTACAGAAAGTGCATATTCAAATATTCCGATGACACCATATGAGCTACCCGATGGACAGTAAGTTATCTAGACAAATGAAAATTGTTTCTTTGGCTTATAATGTTTTTTCTGAATTAAATCTGTTAAAAAATGGATGGCTTTTTTCCAATTGAATTTTTCCCCCCTCCACTTCTGACTATCTTCAATTTAAATTATTGCGATTAGCAAGTAAATTCTATTGTCTCCCAGACTCCCACTATTATGGAACCCTTACAGACCTTACCTGCATTATTTGAAGCTTATAGTGTTTTCTGTGATGTAAATGTAATCATCCATTCCGTTTGGCCTCGTCTAAATTTATCTTATAGGCACTTCATACTATTTTCAAATGCCTCTTTATGGAGGAGCTCTTTGTGTCAGCTGTTGAATTTATATGTTTTGTTTACTAGAGATTTAGGTCCAAGGAACGTATCCAGTCCTGCTTGTGTCTTTGGTATGTCATCCTTAAGATCACAGTTGTCTTTGGTGGGGGTAGGAAATTGTAGTTCTCTTTTTATTTTGTTAGCAAATTGTACTTCTCCTGTGACTTAGTTTCTTTACAAGAATGAAGATTTGTTCCTGTGAAGTTGGACTAAGCAGGGTAATTTTATATTGTTGAACTCTTTCTCAATATGACTGACTATCATCTGTTCAAATAAGCTATACGTTGATGTATTGTGAGCTTCATTGTGTATAGTGGAACAACTATGCTCGAATGACAGTTCTTTTACCCTTTCTAATAGTTTTACAAAGTAAATGCTATTTTACAAGGAGATAGATGGCTTGATGAAATTGCAGAATACCCAATATATAATAGCCTGATATCTCTCTAAAGAAACTAATAAACAACCAAATTTAATGATATGTTCACCAAAATCATTGAAGTGCTACAAATTAGCATGGTAGTGTACTAGTGTAGCCCAACAAGAGGGGAATAAGTTACCAACAGAAAAACACAAATATCTAAAAGACAAAATTGGACTTAGCACAAAGATGAATTGGAATAAATTATTGAGGATCTCAAAGAGGAAGGGAAATGAACTCGAGAGAGGTAAACACAAAGGAAGATCTGGTGACTCGATCAAAATAAGAGTAAAACAGATGAGATAAAACAGGCCACTTGACCAAACTTCTCTATAAAACTATGCCCTACTTATTGACTCTCCATTCTACCGTATCGCCCCTCTAGTTATGTATTTTTGTACCTTTTTATGTCTGTAGCCTGAGCGTAATGTGTTTTTCAAGCATTTGTTTCCATACTTTATATTTTTCACAGTTTTAGGCACTCTTTGATGTTGACTTGGTCATATATTGATGCAGGACCATTGAAATTGGCGCTGACAGATTCAAGATTCCGGATGTTTTGTTCAATCCATTATTGGCTCGGGTATGTTATGCAGTGAATTTGAAGTATCTGGAGTTTTAGTTTCTTATTCTTCTTCAACCTGGCAAATGATCATATTTCTGTTGAATTTTTTGTGTACCAAGTGTAAACAAAGAATAGATGGCTAACACAATATGGTGGTTTTTTGACAAGTGTTGTGGAGATGTAATACGATAGTTTATTTGGTGTGGTGTTAGCTAGTTGTGTTAGAAATTGTTTTTTCTATGATTACTCTTTTTGCCTTTGTTCTGAGCAGACACTGAAACTGCTTTTGGTGTGATTTTATGTTTCTTAGTTAGTGTGTAGTTGTAATTGCTTGTTTTCTTTGGACTATTGGAAGATTACCCTTTTTCTTTAAGCTAATTTGATCTGTACAGCATTTCTTATCTGAAATGCATTTTCCTCTGCCTTCCATTTTGCTAATTTGTGGAAGGCCAAAGGTCTTGTGCCTATTGTTGTAGGCTTCTAAGCTGTGATTTGTATTTGTTTCATGTTTGAGTCTAAAAACTTTCCGTTTTGCTTCTTCCCTTATTTTAGACAATACCAGGGATGGAAAATTCTGCAGAGATCGCTTCTTCTGCCCGTGGCTTGCCGCAAATGGTAAAATCCTATTCTTCTAGTGAGCATATTTAAGAAATTGTAACAGTTGATAGGCTTTTGAAAGAAACCTGCCTTTATACAGTTTTAGCATTAGCTATTTTAAAAAAGTTTGAGTGAATGAATTGATGCAGGTTGTAGAGAGCATAAATAAGTGTGATGTGGACATCCGGAGGGAACTCTACAGTAGTATACTGGTACTTGTCATTCATTTATCCACATTTCATTTCCTATATCTTTTAAATATGATCAGAATTAATTGTCCTCATGATCTGATGGAAGCATATACTAGCAGGATTGAGCCTTTCATGTTGAATCTTCTCTATATTACATCTTAGTCTTTACCTACTTAGATGAGTTGAAGGAGACTATACGGCTAACAAACTGTCTGATTTATATATGGTCAAAATGTCTTAGCTTGAGTTGAGATATCTCATCAGTTCTCATTTAATATCTGTTCAGTTTTTTTAGTCTCCTGCCTGGTTTGATAGATATGATAGTAAGCATCCATACTGTTCAAATGTTGAGTAGTCTTTCCTTTGTGCATAATGAATGACGTATTCGGGGTTGTGGCAGTCTAGTCTATAATAATTCATTATCAATTTCGTTGATTGTTTTTGTAAATACAGCTTGCTGGCGGTACAGCATCAATGCAACAGTTGAAGGAACGCCTGGAAAAAGATCTTTTAGAGGTACAAAATCACGGTGAATGGTGATACATATTCCATGCAAATTCTTTATGCACTCTTCTCCTATTTTTGTTTTTACCGTAGAGCTCTTAAATATGCATATTTTCACCAAGAAATTATTTTAATCATATTTTATTTTATTTTTGCATTTTGTATGATTGAGACCTATTATGATGATTGCCTTCTATAACTAGAGAATGCATGTGGCTTGTTTAGTGCAAGAAAATGGGTCTGTCTTTTGCTGCTCATGCTCATGCTCATGCTCTGAAGTGAACTGTGGATACCTTTTTTTTTCTTTTTCCCCTCCTGTGTGGCACTAGGGTTGTGCAAACGGACCGGACCGTATCACGTTTGTATTAAACAGTCCATGGACTGGACCATTAATCGGTCTGGACTGTATTGACCTTTTTTTAAATAAAATAAAATAAATTTTGTATGGGTTAAATCCAGTCCGGTTCAAGACCCAACCGTATCCACATCCTTTTGAAAAATCAAAAAATATATTAAAAGTGTAAACAAACAGTGCGGACTGGAACATTACGGTACATGACCGGTCCGTGATATCATGGACCGGACCGGATTTGATAATTACGGTCCAGGACTGTAATTTCTGGTCCGGTCCGGTTTGCCCGTCTGATCCAATTATGCACAGTCCTATGTGGCATAATGGCAAGGGATGCTACAGAGAGAAAATTCAGGTCAGGCATTATTCCGGAGTCTCCTCAAGCTGGTGACTCGATCCAATTATGCACAGTCCTATGTGGCATAATGGCAAGGGACTGTATTGACCTTCTTTAGGAATCAAATTTTGGTGTATGAATTTTTTATTAACATGCGATTGTCATCTTCAGGAGTCTCCTCAAGCTGCCAGAGTTAAAGTCTTAGCTAGCGGGAATGCTACAGAGAGAAAATTCAGGTCAGGCATTATTCCTTCATTGCAATTCACAGTTATAAACTTGTCAATTCAACGAAACCATTCTGATAATTTTAGTGCAAGGAATCAAGGAAACTTTTTCCTTTTCACTTCATCTGGTATCATTAACTAGCATATCCAACTTTGTGAAATCTGGTATCCTTTTATGTAGTGTGTGGATAGGAGGAAGTATATTGGCATCACTAGGTTCTTTCCAGCAGATGTGGTTCTCCAAGTCTGAGTAAGTCATCCTTTTATGTCATTCAGAAGCCGTTTTATTATTTGTTTGTACAATGCAGATCATGTGTTTCTGATTTTTCACGAAATGGAATCTGATCCATTTCTGCCTTGTTTCTATTTCTTCTGCTAATTAAAACTTTATACAACCTTCATTTCTGCTGCCACTTTTAGAAGACGATTTCGGAAGTTTTTTTTATGCAGACATGTGTTATCCCTTCTCATAAAGGGGTTAAATTTAAGAAGAATAAGGGTTACACAAAGCCACCCATTATTTGGTCATTTAACGTGAAATAAAAGAAACGTTGAAACTATATTATGTTGTGTTTTAAAGAAGTGAGGGGTTATTTGTATACATCACAGGTAATAAATTTTTTAATGCAGTTTTGTTTATAATAGGTGATTTCTGCAAAGCCCAAACAATTGGTAATTTCATATAATAAACCCTAAGATCTACTATCTTAATTTCATGGACATTTTTTAGCAAAATATTCTTTTCCATTTCGACCATGTTGTGTTTGAGTTATTTGATAGATCGGGGCTTTGGGATTTTTGAAAGCTAATTGGTGTTTGGCACCATGGCATGTAGATTTTTGTGGAGCTTTTTGAGACCCACTCTCTTCATTGCAAAGAATTATTTAAAGAAATAATGAAGAAATCACTCATAGTGAATGAACTACTAAAGCAAACTAGAGGATCTCTATGACATTTTTATTCTCTCAGTCTACAATTATTCCACGAACTGATGGAATCAAAGTCAATTGTTGTCTACTTAGCTTTGAGATGACTAGGAAACAACATAGTGTGTTTCATATTTCCTTAAACAACTCACATTTCCCGGTGATTGAATATTGCAGGTATGAGGAGCATGGGGCTTCGTATGTTCAAAGGAAATGTCCTTAATAAGCCAGCATCATGGCATGTTGCAGACTTAATGTTTATCTGTTGGTGGTGTAGAATGCTAGCTACGTTGCTGAATTGTCGGCTCGTGTTGTAAAACAGTATCCAAGGGACTAAGACAACTGTATTTATTAGTTTGACAATATTCAGTCTTTAGCAGCGTCTGATTTTGTGGATTGATATATTAAGACGGTGATTGATTTATTTCTGAAAAACAATTCGGACCATTACGCATCATATTTGTCAACTTCATAATACTAGGTTGGAAGTCCACCTGGAAGCTACAAATTGCAACTTCTAGGGTGGTCAAAGATCCTATGCATAGAGGAGACAATGGTTAAAATATTGTGAAAGGCTTCTTGTTCGTATGCATGATTAAGCATACACTCTCTATGGCAGCCAGCCACACAATGGTGTATCCGGATTTGAACATGAACAACACTTGTACGGGTAGGAGGCAACTTTACATCCTTGTCGAGGCTAACCCGGGTTCGAAACATGAACTGACCACAATTTGCACATTTTGATTCATCAAGTGTTAGGGGTGATGATGCACGGACACGGGAAATGGAAATGGCGAGAAACGGGAAAAATGACAATTCTCATAGCATAAACGGGACATTACAAGAAAAATACAAAAATATATTATTTTAAATCTATTTAATGTAGAATTTATGTATAATAATGAGATATATCTATAAAATACCCAACACGAGTAGATAAAAACATTAGCATGACAACAAAATAACCGAAACTAACGTTTAAAAGAAAAAAAAACATTTCCACAATATATAGAAATAAACATACTTAGTTTTAAAATTGAAAAACTAATCATTCATTTTGCAAATCAACAACAACCGAACAACATAATCAACATACTTAGTTTTAAAATTGAAAAACTAATCATTCATTTTGCAAATCAACAACAACCGAACAACATAATCAACCAAGGAAAACAATTGTAAACATTTGCAAATCAGAAAAAGTAGAAGAACTGGAATTACACACTCGACATTCAAAAAAGATTACACAGTAAATTAGTAATCAAAGGTTCAAAATCAATTTATGAAATCATAAGAAGAATAAAAAAATGGAGAGAAGGGTCGGACGGCGGAACAACAACATTTCAACAATAGAAGAAGAAGACCGGTTCTTGCTTCCGACAACGACAATATCGCAGATTCGCAAGTGGCCATACAAGGTTTAGGTTTAGTTGGGAAAAAAATGGTGGAGAAGAAGAATATTACGGTAAATTGTTTTTTTTAAAATACATTTTTTCTTTTTTTTAGCCTTACAAAATAGGGGAACTTTTGTTGACCGTGTCTTGACCGGACACGATCCATGTCCTAGCTGTGTCCTCGTCGTATCGTACATCTTGACCGTGTCTTAAATGTGTCGGACCATATTTGACTGTGTCCGTGTTGTTGCCTGCCGTGTCGGACGCGGGACACTCCGCCTTCTAGAGGTGTCCGTGCATCATAAGTTAGGGGCGGTCAGTTTCCGAACTTTTTATGGATTCTGCAAGTTTTGATTCAACAAACACTTTTTTTTCCAATCAAGACATTCGGATTCGTATACTCACATTAGGTATGGCTTAGGGTTATTCAACCGGTCCAGACCGGATGTTACGGGTCCGGACCGGGGACTAGATTTTTTTTTCTCAAAAATATGGACCATTTCTGCCTGATCATGTGTTTCTGATTTTTTCAAAAATATGATTTTGAAAAGAACCTAACAAATGAATTGGATTTTTGGAATTTGAGAAGAAGGGAAGCTGAAGAATCCAATTATGGCAGGAAAGGTAAGTATGATCAATTTGAAGAATACAATCAGTTATTCTTGATGCATTCGATCGATAAATTTGAGACAATCAAAAGACTCATGTGACCGGGGGCTTTTTAGTCCTATTTTCAAATCAAAACCAATTTAAAGCCATTTAACTAAACATGTAAACACAATTATTTTTATAAACCCCAACTCTAATAAATAGTAATTTAAAACCACAAACTACAAATCATGAGTAAAAGTCTAAACCCCAAATCTAATTTTTACTAAAGAAGACCGAACTCTTTTTTAAGTGTCGGGTATAATGTACAATACGTTGAATATTTTTACACATGCGGACACCACAAAAATCTCGTCGGAAAAAAAAAACGTGTTTAAGGAGTAAAAAATATTTTTGTACAAATTTTCATTACTTTCAAGCTTATGTACGTGTTGTGGATATCAAATTTTGGTTAAAAAGTATTATATAAAAGATTTGGGTGGAATTTGATATCTCCTAGCTTAATGTTATAGTTTTTTTAAAAACAAAAATATAAAATAAAAGTTGAATTCATTTTAATTAGTTTTACAATAACAATAAATATATTTAAAAAAAAAAACTGAAATTTGGGTTGGAATTGATACTTATTGTGAATGGTTTGACGGGATTTGATTATCCACTTGCTTAGTACATTAAGGATAAAAAAAAAAAGTTGAATTCATTTTAATTACTTTTAGTTTTAATAAAATTAAATTTATAAGTCTTGAAAATATACGTGGTACATAAATGCGTTTTAGTTTTTCTAATATAATAAAATTTAGATTTTATTAAACATTTATGACTATTACAAATAAACCCTATTTTATTTGAAAAATGTAGAATATCTTGCTACTACTGTGTGCCCTAGACAGAGTAGTAGCAAGAATAACTTCAAATTCTGTAACACCGATACAATAGACAAAATATATTCAAATTCTACCAATGCCTTTTTATTTCATATCTCTTGTGCTAATTAACAAAGATAAACATTAACAAAGAGTAGAACAAGGGAGTATGATGTGGCACTCCGTTAAATAAGGTATACGAATAATAATGAACGGTGTTAGTTATTATGAAATGTTAAAATAAATAAATATTATTTTAGTAACGTGCAATAAATTTTTACCTTAAGTAAACAAGTAAGGTAAATAGGGATAATTTAAACAATTTATAAATAAGTATAAACTTATTTATGGTTTATGCTTAATCTTGGTTATAGAAATATAATTAAATTATTAAAAAAAGGATTTTTATAAAGGCAATTTAGGTAAGTAAGATATATTAGGACAAGTTAATCTTCTATACATAACTATATAGATAAGGTAGTAAATAAATAGGGAAACTTAGGTAAATATAAAATTTTTATGGGCTTGTTCATGGTTAATTAAGAATTATGGGTCTAAAATCAAATATTTGCCTAAATAGCCTTATAGGTTTGCTGAATAGGCGTAGTATAATTTGTTGATAAGGAAGATTAAGCAAGTGACATGTTTTATACATAAGCTACACCACTTACACGTAGATGAGTGAACAAATTGAATTTTTCCTCCTGTAGTACTATAAAAAGGGGAAGTTTTGATCAATTCTTATAAAACACAAACACAATAAGCTCCTTATGAAACGTAGTGAAAAAAGAATACTAACTTGGTAGTATATCCGGTGAATACCGTATGAAAGTCAGCGTTTACGTTACAACAATGGACGAACCGATGAAAATGTGAAATGTGGGTACGGACATTATGGGTAAATAATAATGTCGGCTCGATAATATTATTAGAAATGTCCGTTGGGGCTTAGTGGACCCCGGAAATTAGGTCGTCTAATTCCAATCTCGCTACCGGTAGGCGAATTCAGGGAGTCAGGGAATTACCAAAAGGTTCTCCAAGACTTGCCCTTCGGTTGATTAACGGTTAAAATCAAATCTGGTATCCATGGTAAAATTGCTAGCGTAACGCTAACGCAATTAAGAGTGTTATTGAATCGATTAAGCGTTGAAAAGCTAGTATGGTAACGTTATGAATACTATATGTTGTTCTAAATTAATATGTATATTTTTAAATTAGGCTAATCCAGCTTGCCAGTCTGCCAGATAGACTGACCCGTTTTATTTTATATGTTTTGGTTGGTCATCAACCTATTGACACGTTAAGGTGAGTAGCAGATGACGTTACAAAAGCGTACTAGGAGTTACACTTGATCACCTCTCACTCTAGCTCGAAAGCTCGAGTAACTTTAAAATTTCCAGTTAACTTTTTTTAAACTATAGTCAGAATCTCAATCAAGGCATGTGATATAAATGCGTTTTTGTATAACTCGTTAAAGTCTAGCCTGAGGCGGATTTCAATAGTAGTAGAGAAATTGCTGACGTTGTAGCATACCTAGATGAAAAATAAATTGGGGTGTTACATATGACACTAAATTTATACAAAGAAGAGGAGGAGAAGAAGAAGATGATGATGATAATTAATCTTTAAAGAGGGGATTGTGAAGTAAAATGGAGGAGAATTCAAACTCAAGAAGAGTGAAAACAAGTTTGGGCAAATACTACTTGAACAATATGCTATCTTATTTTTCATCTTCAGAATAGCCTTTTAAAGCGAACTTCGTGCTCCAACCAAGTAAGCGCCACCACCTCCATTGTTGGAACTATCGTCGACTTTTGTCTGCCACAACCTATGTCGATTCTTACTCTTCGCATTGTTAGGAGTCCATAACTTTTCCTCGATCATTGAACTAGTTAGTAACGAATAAGATATAAATTTATTTATTTTTTTGCTTCCACGATTGTATAAATTGACCTTAGGGTCGCATAAATGAAAAATAAAATTTTATTACACTCGTATAATTGTTTTGCTGATCATAGGCTATTTGTTTGATGAACTATGATAGATGTTGACTAGAAGTCGCCTTCGGAAAAAATGTTACATTGTCGAGATTAATTAAAGTAATTAATATTTAATTAAATTAATCTCAACAAGATGACTTTTTTCTCATTATCACCGATTTTCTCCAAGAACCGGGTTTTCTTATATTCGTGTTGGTGTCCAAAAATATGGTCTTCTTAACAGCTCTAGTAATATCAAGAGTTATTAAAAATTTGGGCGTCATAATATATCTGATTTGTTGGCTATAATTACAATTATCACTCCAATGAAATTCTTCGCCTCATTTCCTCTTCATTATGCTCATCCTTTTCTTCACTCTCATTCAAACAATAAAAATGGATGCTTCTATGTTTCTTGGTCGTTATGAAGAACCAAATAGGTTGAAAGAGTATTAGCAAGTTCATCATCATTGTCTATGTTGAAAGAGCTCAAAGCATCAACAGAAGAATGTTAACCCCTCTGAGCCGCAAGATCCGGTGACAATTATTTACGAATCACATACAACACAAATTAACCATAGGTAATTGTAACTGTGTCAGAATATTGTAAGCAGGCAAAATGAGATTCAATGAATAAAAGATTATCTTATAAATTAGTAAAATTACAATTTCTATAATTAGGTGAAAATTCGGTTTTAATGCAACAAATTCTATTCCCCAACGTCAATTTTATTTCAAATTTCTTTCATACTATGCCCTGCATGCCATGATCCTGCCTATGTACGATCGCAAGTTCAGACATCAAATTACATAAATGGCAAACAAACTGCTTCCCTCTCCGATTATCCCCATCGCCGATCGGAGCACAAGACGAGATGACACAACAATATCATACAGTAACTAAACCTAATGAGGTTAGAAACTGTTACCTTAATGTCCAGTTGTCGTTTAGTCATTCACAACAGAATAGCACGACCACACACCATGACCCGACAACAGTGCCTCAACGTTATAACTTCACAATGACGACAAGTTCACAAGCAGGGCAAGCATGGGTACTAAAGCTATACATCATATACCAGCATCCGCTCTTCAACAGGTTCACGGCATACTGGACACTTCACACACTTCTCACAGCATGAACTGCACCAAAATAATTGAGACTTTAGGAGTGAAAACAAAATATACAAAGCATAACGATGAAGCTTAGATGTTGCAATGCTTGGAACATAAAAAGGCATATAAAGGGCTAAACTATGCAATCATTGGTATCTTATAAGGTAAATTCTACTTCACTCTTTTTTTTCTTTCTTTTTTTCCCCTTCTCTTTTCTTTTTTCTGCAAAAACTTGCTTGATAAAATTGCAATTTTGCAAAGAAAAAGCATCTGATTATGAAAGACTATAGTATATATGTACGTAAAACCATAAAGGTACCTGCAAAGAATCCGGTGTCTGCAGGGAAGCAACACAATATTGATCTCCTCCTCGAAGCAAATTCTACAAAGAACTCTTTCCTGAGAAATTTTTCAATGGGCTGATTTAGAAAGAGTTGTGCAAACAAGGATCAAAACATTAAAAACCAGTTGAAAAAGCATGCTATTTAAACAAAATACATGAGCACGATCGCATCTAGATGATAAGCTAATAGCTAAACGGATCTAGACCATGAAACTTAATGATGCATCACTATCTAGGTTTCAATCCTTGCATTGGTCACCACCTTGTAACATAATGGGCAAAGGATGAGATATCTAGGTTTCAATCCTTGCATTTATATTTTTATAATGTTTATTTGGATTTACAAATATTTATGAAAACAAGACGACTCACATTTTGAGATGATAAAAAACTAACGTACAAGAATCTCTACCCATTTTGGAGGGAAGCTAAGAAAGCCTTTAAACCAAAATTTTTTAAGGTGACATAAATAGAATGAATCGAGGAATGGCTATCAACATATCTTAATGAGGTTTATTTCATCATAAATGGAACAATGATATCTACTAATAAGCATGGTTAAAGGCCATGAATTAGGAGAAGCATAGTTAAAAGATTACATTTTGAATCCGATCATACTCTTGTTGAGTAAATTTTGTGATCTCAGTCTGCTCACCAAGTGCTGTTTGCAGCCTCCACACCTATAGTAGAAGATATTTGAATCAAGAATACAGTTATTAGCAAGCTAGGGATCAGTTACGAAAAAGGAAAATATAATTTTTATAAAAGAACAAAAGGCACAGGTGACAACTAGGAAATCCAGAATTAGAAAAATGAACAATAATGTACTTACCTCCTCAGCAAGTTCTCTTTTTGGCATTCTTTTTACTACATCAGGAGGGTAGCTGCAAAAGGTATTGTATCTACAGAAACATTAACAATCCAATGATGAGTACATGACCTGCTATCAAGCAATGTATAATCCCTGCAGCAAAAGCATGTCCATAAATAGAGTAAACACTAGCATAAGAAATGAGCAAGCTATAATTTGGCCACAGAATCAAGTATGTTGACATCAGCAAGAGAAAGTAACTTCTAATTTTTCCAACCTAATGTTCTGAACCAAACTTGGAAACTGATTGCATCAGTAGCAGACGGCTAAGCAAAAATTTTACAGGATTTATGCATTACTTTCTCAATTGACAAAAAAAATTGTCTATGCACACACACTACAAAATAAGTTCACGTCGATATAGACACATATGAGAGAATGGGAGAGAGCGGGATAAAGAAAAAGAAAGCCAACCCTGATCCAGCTTCATGAAGAAGACGTGCCTGTTCTTCTCGGCTCCCTTCATCAATTGACCACCAGCCTAGAAGCCTGACATGAAGAAGACACAAACATGTATAATTATTGTGCAAATCTCTCTATGTCAAAAGATCAATGTTCTCAAGAGAAAAGCTATTCTTGAGAAGCGTTCTATCGATTAGAGAACCCACATACTTTGAACCATGAAGAATAAACTCAAGAAAGTCACCAACTTTCGAAGAATATATAAAATATTGCCCATCACCACCGGTTTTGTTGTGGGATAGAAGATAAATTCCTTCCACCAACTGCAATGTAGAAAAGAGAACTCCGACTCCTTGCAAGAGGAATAGAGGGGAGAAAATAACTGGAATTGGCATTTCCTTAGCTCTAGCAGGAGTTCCCTGCATTTCAAAATCAACAGTAAGAGAGTTGTCATGCACGAAAGAGATTTCAGAATTCCGATAAAATTCTAAATCTTCAGAAATGACTGGAACAAAATAGCATGCTATACCTGCAAATACATACAAAGAAGGACCTCGAATACAATTATCAGAACTTTCATAAGATGACCACCATTGTCTTGCAAAGAGCAGCACGTTCTACCCTGGTTTTGATCTTCTTCTGATCGGATACCCAAACCGCCGCCAGTACAGTCAATAAAATTGATTGTCAAAGATGAGGAATTACTCCCTATGGTTTGATCATGCCTATGTATCAGAGGATTGGACCACTTTGTACAAACAAAAAAAGCAAAGCATTGTCCGATACTGCAAGTAATTAAACATGAAGCATATGAGTATAACAGATAACTAGTTTGATGCTAACATGATCCTGTTACTGAATTTAAAGATGAACAAAAAGGATGGTCATAATCAAGATTCCAACATTAAGCAGACGAAACTTTCATGAAACAGACAGTTGTTTATACCTGAAATTAACATATAGGTCCCACCATCCAAATGCATCAGGAAAATCTGCAAGAATTAATCGAGAGAACTTAAAACTATAATGATATACCAATATGATCAAGCAATTTAGCATAATGCAAAGCCTGTTCCTTTCTACAATGTACATTTATGATCAAATTTAGTTTAAAGATAGCATGAAAACCAGCAAGTCAAACACACACGAGAACTTCTTTTTTAACAGATTCCACATTATAAGAAGATTCTCCCCAATACAGTTCGTACAATAGTTTCAGTAACAGTAAGATATACCTTCAACTCAATGATCTACAAATAATCTAGACATCCAACTAAATCAGCATCATGATCCACACGTATGCCTAAAAGACACAAGGAAAGGTCGTTTTCTGAGGGTTTAAGCAGTATGATGAGTTTTTTTTATACTGGGATTCATTTAGCTAATATAATGCTGTAGTAGCTCTAATTTACTTAATTAAATAACTGCTCAAGTGGAAAATAAAGAAATAACATGCAAATTGTTGATATAGACAGCATAAAGAACCTAGGAAGCGCCTGAAATGGTTTTAAAACACAATATTCAATGTATAGCTTGAGCACAAGGGTATACAGGAGCAATTATTAGTTCAAATAAGTTCAAAAACTAGCTCACATATAAAACAAACTCAGGACAAGATAGTGATTTTGCTGTAATATAATGAATGTATCACACTGACAAGGAAATACGACAGTACCAGACAGCTTTAGAACCATCATTAGCGTAGCAGCAAGTATGAAAACCATGGAAACAGTTATCCAGAAATGCTGCATAAATGAACAGTTGAGTTAGATTAGCTATCATGTTACTACCAAACAGATAACAGAAAAGATCCACAGAAGGTAAATGTAATCTCATAGATCAAGTAACAGTTGTCTAGTAAGCTTTTCTCAGTGTCTTTCTAGGAAGAGGTTAACCGAGAATTGTGAGATCTTTCTTGTCCGCTTTGCAACTATATATGAAATCTGATGGCTCTTGAAAAATGTTTCTCTGAGAAGGGGGAGGAAATCGTTTGCTTTAATTTGGCTCAACAGATCATTGCCAATCCCCCAGGATTCAAGCTACAACCCCATGAAGATAAAAGGACAAATCCATTGGCTAACTAGTGTTTCACACACAAATCATTGTATTTACAAAAGAAATGAGCCATGTTGATAGTCTTCCTGGGCAAGTGGGCATGTTTCTATCATCAAGAATCAATATAATAACCTCATTATCACACAACACCCCCTTAATGAAAATACTGCATAGAACTCTAAGTTGATACCATGTTTTGTAAAGAACACAATTTTGCAACAATTGAAACATATAAGGGGATCAGAAAATCATAGATTACTCGTACCAAAAAATTGGTAATCAGAAAATCATGAATGACTCTTATAGTAGTAATCAAATACTAAACTTACAGGAAGCATCTCCCATATGATATCTTCAGTCAGCCTCTCTTCATCTGCTGGCATTAGTGCTTTACACATTCTATAATTACATTATCATATTAGCAAGGAGCAACATACACAATGAAAAGCAGATAAATCATAAATAATGAAAAAAAGAAGAAAAAGATGAGAAGAACTTAAGACCGATGGATCATCCTTTTTATAGAAATAAATTTGCAACGTCAAGATACAGAAGAACTGACATAGTGACATGTCATACTACTTAAAGAAACAATTTTAAATTCTCCAGCTGTCCATCCAACTTATTGAAAGTTTGTAATAGTTTGTTTCTGCCAGCCACAAAGGTTCAATGCGCCCCTGATTGAATTTTAAAAAATATAGATCCTTCACTCCGTGAACCGCTCTCACATGAGAAGCTAGTTCATTAATGTATACATATGTATGAAAAACGAAAGAATACATGTCTCAAATAGACCTAATGCAATGCTTCTTATATATTATTTTGCTCTTGCAACATCACATTCCATCCTAGCAGCTCTTGGAGTTACAGATTTAGCAGATATGCAAGGACACAGAGACCTTGAATGAACAGAGCAACTGAGGATCCAAGGGAGAAAAGTAGTAGAAACAGAAACATTAAACAATTAAAATTCAAACTATGTTCAAGTAAAAAGTAAAAAGTAAACAGTAAAAAGAAGTTACCTAGAATTGTCTACCAGAATAATGGTTTCCAAAAGCACAACAGGTATGAAAACGATCTTCAAGTTTACAGCAGCAGCATGATTAACTGTTACGAAACAAACCCATATATGGTGATGTGAACCAGAGTATATGCTGAAGAAATTCCAATATGCAAATAATATTACAATTATTACTACAGCTTTAGATAACCATTTAGTCTAAACCAATTTATACACCACACATAGATTCTGGAAACAAAATATCATCCTAAGCCTCATACTGAATCAGGGCATGTGGAATTCTGAGTTTAACAACAGTCATCAAAAACAATTGGGACTTGAGAACAATAAGGCCATATTCGACTCCAGCAATGCGTAGTCTCAAGAAAGGTTACAAGAAAGATATGATTATTACCATAAGAACTCTCCAGATATATACATAGTAGTATTTCAAAGGCAATAAGTAGTGGTGTTATGACAACAGCATGACATGGGGCCCACTACAAAGAAACAACACAAGAAATAGTTACTACTGAACATTGATTCTATAGTGACAAAATAACTAGTAATAGAAGGGAAAGACGTACATGACGACCATATGGAACTGATGGTGCTGGTAAGGAGAATCTCCCGCGAGCAACGACTGCATGGAATAACCATAAAGGGAAAAACACAAACCTGCATACATGAACCTTGTTTTTAGGCGTATTTGCATTTCAAGCAGAAGTGTTCCTCACAACATGATGAATTGATTATGTATCAAGCATCAGTGGCATAAATCAGTAGGTACACGTCTAGCCAGTAGCAAAATGATGATATATCAAGCATCAGTGGATTAATACTAGTCTATAGTGAAGAGATTCCTTTCAGTTTCCACTATATCTAACTATCTACTACATTGCACACATCCAAAATTCAGAATTGCTCGGATCAAAACAGCCACAACAACAAAATCTCACTGCATCCAGCCAATTCCTATATAAACACCAGAGATACAAGTCTGGGAGCCGCTCCCAATTTAAAAGCAAATAACGCAACTACGTAATTCCAAGTTTGGGGAACTCGAAACTAAAAAATTCAACCAAAATTGCTTATTCCCGACGAAAGAGAAAGTAGACAAGGTATGCTAAATAAGCAAATTAAAGCAGCCAGATGTTGAAGACCGACAAAAGCCACAATCGGCCAGCAAAAAGGATGAACTAGGGGTAAAATTGAGTAAGAAAACGATAGAATAGGAGACAATCAAGTATTGATAAACTTACCACCAAGAGCAATAGAAGACATGATTGAGCTTGAGAACGAGAAGAAGAGTGAAGGAGAAGAACAAGAAGTGAGCGGCAGAGGCTTGAGCAGACTTCAAAACTCTCCTCCGGCAAACGGCGTTCATTTTCGGCGGCATCAGGTAGAGAGAGCAAATCTGCGTAAAAGGGGAAAACTTCGAAATTCTGCAGATTTATGTTTGGGGAGAGCGAAATGAGTATCGCTGGTTTGTTTTGTCAGTCTGTGTACAGAGTATTGCGACCCATTACGGTGGGGACCCATTGTAAGAGAAGAAAA
Source organism: Fagopyrum tataricum (assembly GCA_002319775.1). Taxonomy (NCBI): domain Eukaryota; kingdom Viridiplantae; phylum Streptophyta; class Magnoliopsida; order Caryophyllales; family Polygonaceae; genus Fagopyrum; species Fagopyrum tataricum. Next base: position 6,041,555 of record CM008282.1, read on the forward strand.
AGACTAAGAGGTGACGGCGTGAGCGGTTTTGGATGCATTGATTAACACAAGGACAAAGCGTAGTCTATTTTCAACATTTTTCGATAATTGTAGAGTCAGCCATCATCCAATCCAACCCAACCCTCCTAGAATCTTGTAAACATTACGGAAATTTTCAACATTACGGAAATTTCCGGAAATCTGACTGTAGCGTGAATTTGCTAGGTAACTTTACTGAGTTTACTCTATAATAACTAGTGTATTACCGTGGACTGTACTGGATGATTTAATATTTATTCTAAACATTTGAATACAAATAATTTTCTCTAGATCATAATATTAATATTAGTTATTCACTATAAATTTAACCATTTTTATTATATATATGTAATACGATAACAATCTCAAGTTATATTTATATAATATAAAACAAATCTTGTCAAAAATTATAATTATATTATAATTAGTGCAGAAAAAATTATCCTCAAAAGAAACTTGTTTAAGAAGATTTGTAAATTGAAATCGGTGAGATAAGATCGGAATTATCATATTTTATTTATGGATTTACAAATTATTAAGATTTAAATTTGTAAATATCAAAAATTATTAATTTTTGAAATAACTTAATAAATTATTAAGATTTGAATTTATAAATATTTGACTTTTAAAAGTAGCTTTTTAAAATATTTTTTGGAGTTGCGTAAATTGTGATGTTGACACGTGGCAAGGAAGGTCTCTCCTTAGTTAGTGGATGCTACTAATGAAGTATTTATAAATAAATAAATAAATATATCCAACATTTTTTTTTATGAATGCAATAATTTACTCTTATTTAATATATTAATTTTATTAGTATGTTACAATATTTCGTATTTAATTATTGTACATGAATTTCAGGTACAAGAAATAATTAAATAATTTGTGTAAAAAAATAATAATCTCATTATATTTATTTATTTATTTGAGTTACTTTATACGATACAATCTTATATCTATAATGAAAAGAAAAGACAAAAATATTGTTTCAAATAATGAGTAAAAATTAGGGTTGTTAATTTGGTCCGGTTCCATCAGGAACCGTTGGAACCAAACCGAAATTTGGCGGTTCGGTTCGGCTCCTGTGCTTATTTGTTAGAAAATTTTGGAACTGGACCGTTTAATACGGTTTCGGTTCCAAGTAAGTAAAAATAAGGGAACCGTTTAAGAACCGTTTAAATGCGGTTCCGATTCCGGTTCTGGTCCGGTCCGGTTCATGTACTTATTTGATTTTCAAGGCTTTTTTTTTCTCGCTTGAGACTATGAGAGGGTCAATATGTATAGAATTGTGAAAATTGGTTATTTTTGTGACCTTATATTGGATAATGAGTTGTGTTTTTATATGTTTCCTTCTAATTTTCACTTTTTACTTTCATCAAGTATTCAAACGGTTCCAAATTGTTCAAGATGGTTCCGGTTCCGGTTTCAAACGGTTTTGTACGGTTCTGGTTCAACCCGGTCCAGTTCCATATGGTTCTGAAATTTCTTAAACGGTTCCGGTTCAGGTTCAAAATAACGGTTCCGACAAAAAAATATAAGGGAACCGAACTGTTTACCTTAAACAGTTCCGGTTCCGGTTCCATAAAAAAAATACAGTTCAGGAACCGTTAACACCCCTAGTAAAATTACATCAAGTCAGAAGTTAGGCGGACAACAACTTCTACCACCAACCCTTTCTGAATAACAAAACCGATCCTCCTAAAAAGTACATCGGAAGACCTAGGTGACACAACATTACCATTCAAGACTCGTTGCACCATCTTGAGAATCTCGACGACATCGGGCGCAAGAAAACCAAACGAATCAAAAAAAACGAACAGAAGAAACACATACTGGTTTTCAATACAAGCCTTTTCATGCTTAGCCACCTTCGTAGAGCCCGCGTTGAGGGCCGCCTTACCCATCACAAAAGGCCTGTTATCTAAACCAACCAAAGGAGAGACTATTGTCAATACAAGCATGTTTTCCACCACCCATCCAAACACTAACACATCTGTGGGCTACCGCGTTGAGCGCCTCTTTCTTGGCCGAAATCTCTGCTCTCTTAAACACGTCACATAAAACATCACGAACCAGATCGTGCCTTTTTTGAAACCGGGCAATTCTTTACAATGAACCGCATGCTCCCTAAAATCATCAAAAGCCCTCCCACAATTAGGCATAGGACAAAACACACCAGACGGGAACGGAGGAATCATAAGGGGATACTTGAAGATCGTACGATACTCAACGGGAGACATACATTGTCCAAGTCCATCAATAGGTATGGCAAGAAGGAAATCTTGGCTATGCGGTGCTTGTAGAACTGAAAATTCGCTTTTTGTCTAGGGGTCAAATCAAAAGCTACTTCCATCGCTTGTACTGTCTTACCCAAAAAAGCATTCGTCAAAGCATGTTGGTCTTTAGGGTGGACGGTGCTCTTGTCAGTAAAACCAGAAAGATCAAAACTAGGAATAGAAGCTTGAAGATTGCCCAAAGCTCCAAAAAACTCGGAGCCCATATCAATAACGTACTCCACTATCTCGCAAAATGTGGTCTTGAAGGGTCCAAGGTTGAGCTCTAGATCTTTGGGGGACGCTAGTAGGAAGAATGTGAAGACGATGTGAGGTTGTACAACACTCTTACATGTACTATTTCATATTGAATTTTTTAAGGTAAAACATGATTATAGGAGTGGAGCTTAATTTATGTTTTTTCATTTAGTTTTGGACTTACACACACTTTCCATCATTGGGATGTGGAGCTGTAGAGGATCCTTAGTTGCATGGGCATCCACGTTGGTCTTCGTGACTTTCTGTCCCGAAAACACCGCCGGTTCATTCATTACGAGAACAGTTGGACCAGATGAGGGTGGAGGATGTGTGTTTCACCCTATATGATGATCGGGTGATTGACTTTGGAGGGGAGTATGATATATCTCGTTATCGAGGTATATTACGGATACCCGACACCGAGGAGGCGTATATGCCAGATCGATTCCTGCGACAGTTTGGGTACGTGTAGACCGTGCCCTTGCCCCGGATCCCGCCCTACCAAGAGGTACGTCCAGCAAAGGGACGTGACACCAGAGTTTCATATGCTCCCATACATGATTGTTGGACATCCCGTCACCTAGAAGAGACCAAAGTGTCATTGGATAGGTTGGTCAAAGCGTCGTCTCTGTGGCTTGTTGATGATGCATACATGCCCTGGTACACTACCCATTTTCATACATATATCCCGCCGACGTCCATTGCGGTGCAGCTTCCGGTAGATCATCCACCACCTATTCCCATATCAAATTCCAAAGTACGTTTGTTTCTATTTTTGAACTTACCTTGTATTTTAATTTACAATTTTATAATAACTTATTTTATTTTTATTGCAGCATCTTCACATACTTTTGGGTCGTCTACGAGATATGTAGGACCGGGGTCTACGAGATATGTAGGACCGGGGTCTACGAGATATGTAGGACCGGGGTCTACCGTATTCAGCGGAGGAGGTAGCATTCATGATAGAGGAGGCAATTAGTCCATTTCCACCGGTGGCTCCTTCTCAGGTCCCGGCCTCACAAAAGCCGTGATCTTTTGACCATTGTTTATGGTCTTTTGACCTTTGTTCGGATCTGTATTGTTTGACTATATCATGTTTGTTGTTTGACTATATCATGTTTCTCATTTAACTAAACACAAATTACATCATCCTTCAAATATAAGTAGAGATATAATGTCTAAGGTGGAATGCCTTCGCCTTGCTCGGGTGGACACTCAATATGATAAAGCTCTTGATAACGAGATATCCTTTCAATGAACGACACATCCCATCCTTCAACACTTGGATCGTGATGGTCTTTCCAGATAATATTCAAATATGGTAATGGGGCATCATCTGTAACACCCCAAATCCGTAGGACTCGGAGTGCTACTAGGCTAGGATCTCAAAATGGATCCTGACCCTAGCCTGACAACAACTTCACTGAATCTTACAACAAGACACTGATAGATGAAAACAAAACATGAAACTGATGTATATATACCGATCAAAAGTGATACAAGGTACTGCTGAGTACAAAAGTCAAAATATAAACCCGTACAATATAAATATCCCAACCACGATATCGTCCCCGTGTACGGAACCCTCAACAGATCACCCCTCCGGATCACTCTGCAGCTCTCCTAACCTGCAAAAGATCTACAACACGGTATAAAATCGTTAGCTAACTATACACATATATAAGAAGATGCTAGAACACAAACACACGTCAATAATATTAACACATCATCATGATATCACACATTTACCCGGTTTATTATCTTTAATAGGTCCAACACTCAATCGTATAATAAATGTATATGAATATACGTGACACGAGGAATGTATATATAACCCTCGCCTCTGCGTGCAATAGCTAGCTGGAGTGGTATCAGCGCACTTTCCCGTATACCATATGGAGTGGTAGGTGCCCTTCCCGTGTACCAGAACTAACTAGCTTACAGAGAACTTCCCAGACTCCACTACGGGATGAAAGGTAAGTTTTCACGGCCACTACAATGGGCGGTCAATATAGCATAGGTCGGTGACCATAATAACACATGCTATAAAGCACATAACACACACCACTCAAGCATACATCCAATATAAGGATAGTAGCTAAGTAAGTCCTATGGACTTACCTCGATCTCAGAAGTAACTCGCTACGAACAACCCTCAGAAACGTCCACTCCAACTAGAGGACATACATATATATCACAATCCTATCACACAAAGGGGTCACACCTAGACCCAAGGGATCCATAAGGATCAAGTCCAACTCGTAAACCTCAAAGCCGTAACCGGCATAACTATATCATACTCATCAACATCCGAATCCTAGCATGGTACTAAGTTCCTCATACTAGAAAGGAAAGGAAAGGAACTACCTAACTATAGGTAGTCCCGGGACAAGACGCACCTGCGTAAACTAAGGACGCAGGGGCGGAACGCAAGCAACTGCGGGCGCGGTGACACTCAACCGCGGGGGCGGTGACAAGGGATGTAGGTAACGCAGGCAATGCGCTGGCACGGCGCGGGCGCTGCAGCACAAGGTCCGCAGGGGCGGTGACTTCTGGCCACGGGGACGGCGACAGTGTAGAACAAGATCTCGTGATTCTTCTTCCGCTCTTCACGTGATCAAATCACGTCCTTACCATTCCAAAACCACACACAACATGCACAAACATATACCAACCATCAACACCCTTAGCATACATCTAATCCTAAGCTAGAAAGATTGAATCAAAGAAGAGGAGAAGGAGAAGAACAAGCACTCACCACTACTGAAGATCCTAGACTGCAGGGAGGATCAACACACACCAAAGCTAACTTCAAAGCTCAACAACACACACACTAGCATCATCATCAACCACCAAGCCACAACAAAACTCTTCCAAACCAAAGGAGACCAAGACAAGGACAAAGGAAGGTGAAGGAGAAACAAGAAGGACGTAAGGAAGGCTATAACATGAATGAAAGGGAACCCTTGCTCAGCAAGGTAAAACGAAGAGGTAAGGTGAAAGGTAAATCACGGTCAAAAGAGTCAACAAAACCGGCTGCAGCCGCAGGACGGTCCCATGAGCCACAGGGGCGGAGACCCGCAGGGGCGGCCAAAATGCCCGCGGGTGCGGAAAAGTCTAAACTCGGCTAAAGCCAATCTCGGCCATGGTCCAATCTCGGTCCGGAAGAGTAGGGGTCTCACATCATCCTTCAACCAAACCTACACAAATTTATCAAAACAAAAGGGTTACTAAAGATTGAGTTTAATTACGTTAAAGTGAGAAAACGTATAAGGTCGACTAACCGGTACAAAATGTGTGTTCCATGAGATTAGTGCTATCAAGCGGATCATTATAGGCGGATCACTCTCCCGTGACATCTCTAAAGAATCTTTTAACTTCTGGATTTGATCCGTGATCATCAAATGTATGTTGTCACACACCAACTGAAATCCTTCAACATTCGAAGTTGGAGTTTGTTTCAGTAACGTTACTGAAACATTAATTACAATACAAATCAACTTTAAAAATATGATAAGGAAATGAACATTAATAAACATTATTATGCATTTGTCATTCTTGTGCCGAAATGATGAGTCATATCACACCAAGCTCGAACGATTGCTTCCTTGTACGGGGTGAACCAAATAGTCTCAAGGTAATTCATTAACCTTGGATATGCATGCCAATGGTTCCTCATTTCCAACAAACGGCGTTGGTAGCTTTCATTTGATCTCGACTCGAACAAGGCATGTCATTAGGACATGAGTCCGGCTCTTGGTTCCTTAGACTGCAATATAACACTCACTCTACTTACAATGTTGCACTATAATTATATGGAACGTGCACAAGATATGTTTCACCTCGGGAAATACTACCCTCAGGGCGCTTATAAGACCTAGCTCACGATCGGCGGCAATTACCTCCGGGATTTTTCCGTAGAACAAATATCGGACGCTCCTCAAAGCCCACTCGTAATGATCTCTGTTCTCGTGTGCCATGAATACAAAAGCAACTGCGAACGTCTTCTTTGTGCTTGTGATGCCGACGATCTCCAACAATGGCATATTGTATCTACAAGTAATACACACAAAAGATTAAGTTAAAGTTATGTACGACAATATGTTTGAGTTTATGGAACAAAGTAAAAACAAGCTTAATACTTACTTATTGGTCTTATATGTCGAGTCCATCACAATAACATAAGGAAACATATTGAGCAAATGCCTCGAATCGGGATGTCAGATAAAGAAATCAATCACCTCATCCGAGTCCGTACTTCTCTTTGCATTCACGTAATATCCGCGTTCCCTCAACATATGAAGTGCTTGTTGTAATGACCCTTTTTCCTTCGGCTTGTTCCATTCTAATCTTCAAACCATTATTGTAAACTTGCCAGATGGTGGTGACATTGTCAAGATCCTCTAATTGCATGGATTTCAACATCATCCCCGGTTTTAACCCGACACTCAATTCATGCTCCACCTTTTTCGCCCGTGTGGGAGTCAAATGTCCTACATATGCATGACCTTTTAGCACCGACGGAATTACGTGGTTGTAGACTCCACATACAACCCTCAATGACCATTTCTCTTCTTCAAGTTGTACCCCCTCAAGTTGGAACATGATCGGAATCAACATTTTTCACATTTCTAACATCTCCGTGTCTATCACATGCCAATTGTAAGATACAAAGCCCCCGTCTATCCAACCATAATTTTTTTATGACCAACACAAAATTCATTGAGTTGGTCATATACCGAGGCCAACCATTTTTTTTTCCTAAAATCTCCTCTTCTCTCAATCTCTTCCTCCTACCTCTCTTCTCTTCCTCCTACCTCCTTTCACTCCTAACCTGGAGCTCGTCATCCTCGACCTCATCGAGAGCAACACCACCAACCTCTGCATCTCCACCAACTCCACCTCTCACCCTCGTCTTCCTTTGTCTTTGTTTCCATTCCCCCCAGCTCTCTCCTCACACCATCACTCTCCATCGCTCTCTCTCATTATTGTCTCCACCGGCGTCGACCACCAACCTCGCTGCTCGTCTCACCTCATCGTTGTAAGACCCGATTTTTTTTTTAATTCAGAAACCAACTCGAGTTATCGGGGTTAGTCGAATCGAATCAATCGTGTAACAATTCTCTCTTAAGTTTAGGGCCTTAACTTAGCTTCCTAGTTGTTTACCCCAACTTCAAACTCCTCGTATTCTGGCTCACAATATAGTCTGGCTCGTGCCTCAAAAGATATTCAAGCCTAGCGTGTCCGGCTCAAATGATTAGTAGGCCAACAACTCCTTCCTCTCCCTTTTGGGTCCAGGCGAGTGAGCCTTAGACCGGCCCAGCTACGCGGCCCACTTCCCTTCTACCTCTCCACAAATCCACGACCCAGGTGAGCAGCAAGCCGACTTCCTCTATCCTTCGTCTTCCTCCCTTGTCAATTGGTAACGGCGGCATTTAACCCTACTTGGCAACTGACGGTGATTTTATAGGGATTTTTGTTCTATTTTACCCTTATACCCTTTCATTAATTATTTTCTAAATTAAGAAAGAGGGGCTTAGTGCGTATCAACGATACAAAAAGGCACTTGTACCCCATTCTTTTCAATCATATTTTCCACCACCTTGTTGCAGGTGCGCCATTCCACTCAAACACATCTTTCCTTTTTAATTCATGAAGAATATCTATTGTCGTCATATTTTATTTTGTTGACTATGTTTAAGATAGTGACAACAATGTTGTCAACTATGTATTTTGTGTAAGGGCAAATAAAAAGCAGATGCATGAGGTCTTTTTGATGGTGATTACATATTTCATAGAGTATGGTTATCACAATTTCCTTTCATCTAGTTTCGCCTTAGTTAATAGACCATTTTTTGCTGATATTTTTCGAGGATATCCATTTTTCATATATAATCACAAACATTTTATTGTGCATCTTTGTTCATTTATTAGTACAATTGTTGTTTTGGTAGAGAATCTTCTGCTTTGATTGCATCTCGTGTATAACCTGCCTTATCTAATTATTAGGGATGATTGTCATCTTTATTCTTTATATAGTTTCAAGATCTAATATGTTATGAAATTCTTGTAATATCCTCTTCTTTTTCTTTGCATCAAATCGTCAGGAGTATAATTTGAAAGCATAAAGCTTTACACTGTAAAATTGGTTTGATGGATTTCTTCATCCTTAAGAGATAGTTAGTCTTCCAATTAAAGACTGGTTTAATTTTTGTGTTACTTTTTTCCAAATTTGTGCTTTACACCTATACTAGTTTTAAACTTTAAGTCAAACAAATTATTTATTGACTTGAATATTTTTAACAAATAATTGTCCAAAATTCCACCCGTTGTCAAGCTTGACATTCTAACGAAGCAATCATTACAATTACAACTTGTTAGAGATATGACCACTTGAACCATCATCGTGGATCGTAAAAACACAAGAAAATATGTGCGGCAAAAAGTGGATGTTGCACAATAACGTAGGATAACTCATACGTGTGAACAATACTTTTACACAGAAAAATCCCAAAAGCCTAAAGATATGGTCATCAGTTCATATTTACACCCCTGTAGATTACAAGCTCTTGCAATTATGGACGAATTGCCATTCACTGCGGCAGAGCGGGTTCACTATTCTACCCAAAATTGAACCACCTTTCTGCACAAAATTTTCAAATCAAGCTTAGATTGTTCAAAGCAAGAGGGGAAATCAGAGTTATAGATAATCAAACTTTGCCTAGAGAAACTGCTTCAGCCAAGGGCAGTTTTCGGAATCCTTCTCTAACTCTGTTTTCATGTCACGAAGGCGCTGCAATGCCTCTTGTATGTTCATCTTGTCTAGTGGAAGCTCTGAAAACTCCTTCAAGAACTTATGAGCTCGAGTTGCACCTTCGGATGCATCATTAGGATCAAACTTTCTCTTCTGACCACCGGCCTGAAATGTCGTGAATGTACACTGTTATTGATGGAGATTCACAAATATTATACGGGATTTCTAAACGTACCAACTAGAACCCATAGTATTTACCACAACTACGCACTTCGCGTGCGTAGTTGAGATTTATCCAACTACGAAGTTGGTGCGTAGTTAGAGCGTATTTAAAAAAAAGTTTTAACAAACTTTACTCGTGCGTAGTTGTGGTGTGAATAAAGAAAGTCACCGGTACATCTATCAACCCCATATTATTATAAACAAGATTATTCTACCTCTTTGTTAGACTCGTTCTCAAAGATTGTAGCAGGGGAGAAATCTTCCAACTCTGCAGCCTTTTCTCTAGCAAGCGCGACGACACTTTCAGGGAAATTCGCAAATTCTGCAACATGAATCCCGAAACTTTGATCACAAGCTCCAGGCTCCACCTTGAAATGAGAAGCAAAAAGGTGTCATACAAGTAATGTATATTACTCTTTAAGTTCTATTAAGATCTGAAACAGAACAACAAGACTCAAGACCATAAGTCATAGCTAACCTTGTAGAGCATGGTCAACTTGCGACTTGATGGGTCTATATGCGCACTAACATGGTAGTTTGCCACACCAACAATCTGTTTTTCTGAAGGTTGTTCCCCACAGTGTTTCTGAGCTAAAGCGGTCAGTTCATGAAAATGGGTAGCAAATAAAGTAGGTGCTTTAATCACTTCAACAATGTGCTCACAAATGGCCCAAGCTAAACCTGCATACGAGGAACCAGGCAACGTCCTTACAAGGTGAAGTATAACAAGAACTAAAGAAATGATGCATCAGGTTAATCCAAATTGCAGTATACATGAAATCACACAGCCCAAGTAACCATAGGTATGCTTGGAATCACCATGTGATGAAATTATAAGCAAAGCTTTTTGTGAGTTTAGAGTTCAGTGTAGTTCAGCATAATTGATCTTTGGTTACAATTGCCTTTAAAATTTGCATTTCAAGGGCACACATGTGACTACTAATTTACAAACATTTTGAGATTAGCAAAGATACAAAAATGTTACTTCAGAATAATACATATAAATGATATATAACACGGGAAAATATCTGAACTTTTGTTTTTAGTCCATTCTTAAGAAAACTTGCATTATCTCGAGATGATCAATAAAAATATCAATATTCTGGGGTAAGATGTAGTCCAATCCAGTGGCTTTACAAATAACTTTGTAACTGAAAGCCTTTTGCATGATTCTATTATTATGAATACAAACTTCAGCCAAATAACTAGGAAAAGGGAAGAGAAAAACAGATATACAGGAGTTTCATAGGTCAGAATGCAATATCTAGATGAAGAATTCTAAAGTAGAGGAGGCAAGAAATTACTAACCAAATCCATCATAAGTCGATGTTCCACGGCCGAGTTCATCAATAATTATCAAAGATTTGTCAGAGGCCCCTTTTAATATTGATGCCGTCTCAAGCATTTCTTGCATAAAAGTGGACACTCCTCGCAGCTACATGAAAGGAAAAAATTGGCTACATAATGCAACTGGGATTGCAGAATACATTTACAAAACTTTTCCTCAATCCAGACACCAAGACAAGGTATCTGTCACAGTATCATGCATTCATTGAACAGAACATCTCATCTTAAGAATTCAGTATTAGGAATACACCTAATAGAATATAAAATGATAGAGATAGCTAGCCAGTTCAAACATTTCTAAACAAATACTATTTGTATGTAAAAATGATCAGCACAAAGACAATAGTAAAACTTCTAAATGGTTCATGCCCATCTCAAAACAAATTCATACATGAAAGACACCTTTACAGGAATTCCGATGGAATAAAGCATGCCAAAACTAGTCACCCAAAAGAAACACATTTTAGGGGAACTGAGAGAACCCAAGGATCTCAAGACGAAAGCCCCTGAATACGACAAAAAGAACAAGTCACTCTGGCCACAAGAAGGAATGCTTTTACACAAGAAAAATACACACCGTCTGTCCATAGAGGGTCCTCTTACACTGACCTTAGCAAACTCACTCTTGTCACGGCCTAAACTGTATCTAATTATGGCCCCCAATAGGGTTCACCCTTATATTCCTTAAACACATCACCCCTTATGAGGCTAGATTTCCTAGCATATATTCTCTCACATTCGTAACAAATGGTTACTCTATTTATTTACTTTTGAAGCTTCTAGGGCTTGACATATGATCAAAACATTATTTTTGAAGTGCCAAATTCTCATATTAACGATAAAGGTCTTGTATACAGGGACTCACTTGGCAGTCACCTGCACCAACACGAGCAAAGATGCAGTCTCGAATGGAAATGCTGGCCTTCTCACAAGGAACAAAGGAACCCACTTGTGCCATCAAAATATTGACACCAACCTGCGCAACAATAATAATACATTGGGGGGGAAACTAATGTGGGTTAATATGCGAACTACCACATATAGATATACATATAAAACTAATTAAAAAGACGGTGAAGGGTGTAACAGTAGCTACAAAGAAGAAAAATAAATTACAAAAGAGTTGCCTGGATGGGCAAAATCTGACATCTTTAACCAACATATGTACAAATAATGACTATTTTACAATGGTTTTGAGTCCAACACAATAAGAAACAATATTAATCAACCAACACTCAAATAACAGTATAGTCCGATTCAAACCTGTCTAATGAATGTGGATTTTCCACCCATGTTTGGCCCTGTGATTATCTGGAACCAGCTTTCCCCTCTAATCTGCAGTGAGGAGTAAATGATCAATGCAAATAGTCAGAATCTCTGCTAAAATCACCAATGACCCAACAATTTATTTTAAGTGAATATGATAAGCATCAAACTCACTAGTCTACAATCATTTGGTATGAAGTTGACCCAGTCTTGAGCCTCTACACAAGGATGCCGACTTCCTTCTAATACAATATCTCCCTCTTCCTATAATAGAAATACAAATGAAGTTAGGAACTTGCATCCTACGAGAAGATTTGAAAAAAAAAAAAAAACTTTACATATCAAGATAAGAAACACGAGCAAGCCATTACCGATGATGTGATATCTGGTCTTGCATAAGGAGTAGGACAACTAGTAGCCAAGTCAGCAAAACTAAGTAAGACATCCAGTTCAGATAGCCAGGCAGCCATTGACTCAAAAACCTGCCAATCCAAAACATTCTTAAGTGTGCAAATAAAGGCGCTCAAAAGGAGGAACAAGGAAATGTATAATGGATAACGTTTATGTAATGCAAAGATCCATATATACATACCTCTGAAAAAGTTGCAGCTGTTTGAACAACTCGCTGGACCAACTCTTTTTGGAAATTCTTGTATTCTTCAAAAATTTGCTGGTACTGATCCCCTAATCTCTTAAGCTTAGAGTTTGTAAACTTCACACCGTCTTTTCGAGTTTCAAGGACAATAAACTGGGTAGTAAGCTTTTTCCTAATCTTTGGTTCTTCCTTCTTTGTAATTCTGAAAACATGTCCAAATTGTGTTCCCTTATCTAACTTTAATGCTTTGTCGACAGGGAGGTCAAGATCAATTGCCGTTTTCTCGTGTAAGCTGTGTATCTGTGAATCAATCACCTTTTGTTGGTCCTTCAGTTCAAGTAATTTCTGGTCATAACCAGGTGAAATCATGTATTCACCATTCTCTAACTGATCAAGGTCAACAGAAGTTTCAACAAGAGCAATAAACTTCTTGAGGTGATCATCATCTGTTAAAATCTCCAGGGGTTCTTGAAATCTTTCCTTAATTAATGATGAGAACTGCCCATCATATCTCCTTAATGCATCTATAATATACGGAAGCCTGATGCAAGACTGAAAAATACAAACATTAGATATCAGTCACAAGTGTTTATATGAGGGGTCACTAATAACTAGCAATTTATGAGCATGAAGTGACAAAGTTATAGTAGTACATTGCCAGAATGTAATTATGTCATGGTTCTGCAGAATACAAACTGTAAAATGCTTCATCAACTAGAGAGCATACATCAATATGTTGAGGGACAAATATGATATCCTTATCAAGTAATTACAAAAACAATAAAAATATAGCTACCTGATAAAGCTTCACAACATGGTTCAGTCCAGCTCTCTTTTTCTGAAGATTGCGAGTCAATAGTACAATATCTGATATTCTTTTCAGATGTTGTCTCAGATCCTGACGAAGTTCAGTATCATCCACAAAAGTTTGAACCATATCAAGCCGTGCAGTTATTTCATCAACATCTAGTAAAGGTTGTTTCAGCCACATGTGCAACAGCCGCTTTCCCATACCAGCTGTGCATGTTCTATTCATTAGACCAAACAAACTGAAGTTTTTGTTTGCATCAGTTTTGCTCTCCATGACATTTAATGCCCGCATAGCTGCAGAATCTAACCTCATGTAGCTGCCAAGATTGTATTGTTTGATAGTATAATTCCCGTAATTGCTCTCATCTGAAAGTAGTTCTGCATAGGATATTAAGCAAGCCAAAGAACCGGCTGCTAATTCAAAACCAGAAACTAGATCACGCACAGGCTCAATAGAACCTTTGACAAGCCTACCTAGATCTTGAACCACGTCCCTTGATTTGAAGTCAGATTTCTTTCTTTCAGTTACCAACACACTGCATCTTGATAATGCATCAATTAAACCTCTACATTCAATTGCCTTTGCAGTATCAGCAGGTAGTAAGCATTCCTTGCAGCCAAGCCCCACTAAAGCTGACTCCACATTGGTGAATTGGCTATCATCAATAAATTCAGTTAATCCGGCTACCCTCTTGGTAAGATCAATATAACTCAACCCAATTGTGCATCCATTCTCACGAAAGCTTGGCACTAATGCAACAATTGCTGGTGAATCCTGCATTTCACTGTTGGAAAACAAAATCTCCTCAAAACTACCAAGATTTCCAGGGCTTCCACTTTTCACAAGCCTCCAATTAGAACCACTACCCTCGTACAGCTCAATAGTGTGATCAGTCCTCTCCAAGAGAAGATCACGTACTATTGTTTCAAACATGTTTTTGCTGACGCTCACACTAGGAAGTGAATTAGACCCACTAGTTAGTTGCCTAAGAGCAGTAGTAGTGTGGTAGTATGTTTTTGCAATAAAACTTGCATCATCACCGTGAGCAGTGTAATAGTCCTGTTTTGAGGCATCAAATTCTTATCAGATGAACAAAGCAAGGATCACGAGAAAATCACTGACAAAAATTCAGGGGAACAACTAATGAATAGGTAAAAAATTCCATGCTATCCATGCAAAATGACAACTCATTTCATATTCTTATTCAACTTTCTAATTTCATTTCTTCCAATTTAACCAGACAATCTTCAACTTGACGAAAAAGTAAAAATCAATAGTCACAAGAGATAAATTTAGCAAACCAAACACGCAAAACAAACCTATGAACTTTCTACTCCAATCCCAAGATGCAACTCAAACGAAAGACAAAACTGACAGTAAAAATTACAAGTACAGTTGACTCAATCAAAGCCATATTAACTTATTAACTAACATGTATTTTTACCATCATGCACTAAGGGCTTGTTTGGTATGCATATACTTGTATACCAAACATAGGTATGAACTTTTTTTTTTTTATGTAGATACCATATTTGATATCTAGATATGAATACTAAACAAAACCTAAGCACCCAATAAATATATCACTTGTATTCAGGCAGATAAACAATGCATTAACAGATACAAAGACAACAGAAATAAGGGGAACTGACCCGACGATCGAAGAACCTTACGACACGGGAATCCTGACAAATAGGAAGGTAATTCAATCTTAAAATTTGAAACATCAAAGTAGAAACTAGAAAATTGAATCAGTAGATTGTCCGAGAGTATTTTGTTTCCCTCTTTTGGACTTACATCAGGTAGTGTTTTGTAGAACGAGAGAAACCCTTGTGCTTGCTTCGCATCTACCACAAAACAAAACAACGATTATCGTTTCGAAATACAACCATACAAGTAAATATTTGCAAAGGGTTTGTACAAGAAGAAAAAAAAAAAAAGGGTTTATGAAATCGCTTACCGAGCTTAATCTCAGGGAGCTTGGTCTGGTCGGGGAAATCGTCCTCCATTGTCAATGATTGAGTGGAAGTGAGAGCGAGTTTGGAGGATGGGAAAAAGGCAAGCAATCGAGCGGTGGAGTCCTTTTTCAAGGAACGGGGTGTTGGGAATTTTGGCGGGAAAAGGACAGCGGGAAATGGACGGCGGGATTTTTGCAGAGAAAGAGAGCTAAAGAAGGTAGGGGTTAGAGAGTGAGTTTCTTACTCGTTCTCTAACTTTTAGGTTTTCAATCTCACCTCTCCTCTTCTTTTCCCGTCTCTCTCTGAGTCTCCTTCCTTGCGAAATCTCCACCGCGAATCTGCGACCACCACCGAACTGCTTCATTGGCTGGTAGCCAGTCTCTCGCCGCCCTCGGTTTTTCAATCTTCACTTCGTCTCTCTCTGCGCATCTCCTCCCTCGCGAGCCCAACCTGCTTCGCTGCGAGCTTCGAATTTTCTCCTGATGGCTGTTTTTGTTTATTTTATACGGCTCTTTGCACCATAATTCCTCATGGTTCGTCGGCGCTTAATTCTTCTGCTGATGTTTTTTTGATATGTCCAGCTTGCAACTTTGAAATTCGTGATTACTGGGTTTTCAATTTTGAATGCATTGGTAATTTTTGTTATCTGCTGCAATTGATTCGTCTGTTGTGTGTTTTGCTGTGTAGGGATCTCTAGATTCCACAAAAGCACCGAAATCAGCGGTCAAGTTTTAAGGTAACTGATCAAGGATGACGACTAAGTTACATTTTTGTGTAATTATGTGCGGATTTGGATTAGGTTGTGGTGAATCCAGTAGAACATTGATTTGCCTAAAAAACAGTGAGGACCAAGTTTTGACATCATCTATTTGCATACTTATTGTAATAGTTTTACTTGTTGGTAAAATCAAATTTTGACTTGCCGTTGCATATAGTTAGTGAATGTTTCTGCAGAGAGATGAAATTAATTTTGCAGCATTTTCATTGCATGCTGGGCATGAGAATCTTTATTCATGTACGCTACATGATACAAATAAGGTCCACAATATCCTTACTTGCTGCTCGAAGAGGATGATGATGAAGCCTGAAATGGCATACAAATTTAACTCTTGACCCCATGCACATATCACGTAGCCTAAGGTCAAGGAGGGTCTTCTATCTCATCATATTTCTACATACAAGGGCATTTTGAGCTCATGGAAGTGTATCAGATCATTGCTCTTGTTAATATTCACAAATATATCCAATCCTCTGTCTATGGATGGAAGGTTTTGTTATCTAATTCTTTTGGTGTTTTTCCTGCAAGTAGTATTATTCTTCTCTCCTTCATCTGTTTTTTTCCCCTTAAAGATATCATCTTTTATCCTTTTTTCTTTGCTGGCCCAATCTGGAAGATCAAATTTCTGTCTAAGGTTATTTTGTCTTTGTTTTGTTCTCTTTTTTGGTATAAGATGCATTTGATGTCATAAAAATAAGACCTGTTGTCGATTTGAAGAAAGTCTTCTTTAGTGTAAGCATCAAAATGACCATGTCTTAATTAGTTTGTCTTTCATCGTGAGTCATGATGCCTCTATTCAGTCAGTTGCGTCACACTGTTACGAAGTTCAGTATGTGGTCATTTGCATATGAAAAGTTGTTGAATGAATGTTCATAAAAAATAATTTGTGATAAAGTTTAAGTAGATTTAGATGCAAAAAATCCAGCATAAACATTTCAGCTTCAACAACTATAAAAAAATCTTTCTACTTTGCCCGATCATAAATTTATCAAATCCTTTTTTATCAAATGCGTATCCAGGATATTCATTGCGCACGATTTCATATACTTTTTAAATTCGGAAGATCTGATGAAGTTCATCGGCTTCTGGAGGTTTTTCCCGGCTGCGACTCCTACCATTAATTCTGTTGGAGTTCAGTTCCGGCCATAGGCTGTTCCCTTTTTCTTTGAAATGCATTTACTCTCTCTGAAACACGTTTCACCCCTCCCTAACTAATCTTCGTGTCCCTTGGAGAAGAGTCAATGGAATGTTGACCTCAGGCACATGTTTCTGACACTTTTCTTCCGCGTTTCACGTTTCACGGAGTTTCCAAAACTTGACACGTAGGGTCTGGATTGTTCCAGGTAGGGACAAGGCATGTAAAGATCCTGGATGGGGAAATGTGAGGATGGTTGATGATGGACTTGTACTACCCTTGGGCAAAAAATGAGAAGGATCTTTGACCTGTAAAAATTTAAAGTTAGGGTGGGGCACCCTAACTTCATCTTGTACTATCTATTGTTGTCTGTACAGTCGAGTTCAATTGTTTATGCAATTGTGAAGATGTGTTGTTGTATGGTAAAATATGAATGGTTGTGTCTAAACATTTGCAGGAAAGAATAGCTTATTTTGAGATCCCTAAGAAGTATTATCATAAAAATGGCAAATTATCTCAACCTTGACGATATCCTTGCAGAGGAAGTGGTTTGTTTGACTTCCCCTTTTATCTTTATATATGATCTAATATAGTATCATATATTCAAGGCTGGTTTATTCTTGTATTTGATATTCTCTTGCAGTCAATACCTGTGGTTTTTGAGAAGGCGGCTTCAGGAGTAGGGTTGCTTGATCCAAGTTCCGAAACTAACAATGTACAACTCTAATTCAATGTGTGCTTACTGAATGGAGTATGGATAAATAATTTTAACATTATTACTGTTTTCAGGTTGAACAAGGTTCTAAAGTTGAGCTTCCTTTCTGGCTAGCACATGAATTACATTCTAGACAAGCACTAACAATGAGTATTCCTCCCTGCTTCAATCAAATGTAAAGCTCATTCTTACGTATGTTTGGTTCATTTGTCCATTGAATCATTGATAGCACTGTTGGTTGACTTGGTTCTTCCGGTGCCCTTTGTGCTGTCCGTGAACCCTGTTCATTTGATTGTTACTGAATTAGCATTGAGCAAATAAATTAATTTCACTGGTATCCATTTGGTTTTTATTAGCTTTGTAACTTTAATCTATGATTTTTCTTTGATCCAGGACAAGGAAGGAAATCCAGGCTGATGCTGCATCAGTGGATCTACGGAACCGATGCCTCTACTTCTATGAATTAGGGTGTAAGCTAGCATCGATGTAAGTACACTATTTGTGGTATTCTTTTCTCCTTTTCCTGATCTTTCCTTACAATGAATTTGTTGAAATTGAAAAGAGAAAGCATCCTCTCTCTCTCCTCTCTCTGCTTGAGGTTTTTGTTAACAGTCGAAGAACATTGCATATTAACAACTACTTACCTGTTCTCTCTGAATAGCAAACTGTCTTGCTAGCTAAGATGAAAGAATATTGCATATTAGCACATAATTACCAGTACTTCATATCCTCTTTTACTTTGTAGCTGGAATAGTGCCTTGCTCATATTTTGTCCATTGGCAATTATTATAAGCTACACAGCTATAGATAGTAGAGATGTCAAAACATATTAAACGATATACTGGCAGCACTTGCCAAGGAGGAAAGCTTTCAGACACTGTCATAACTCTTTTCTACTTGGTTTGCTGAATATATGTTTTAGAGTTAAAAGAGTGAGAACCGAGAGAATTCAGTTCATGATGAAGAAACAACCTACATTAGGGCATTTATCCATCTTATTAACCAAGGAAGAAGACAATTTTGATCATACATTGTCTATCATTAGTCTTACCTTCCATTGTTTACCTATCCTTTTTTTTTTTTCCTATGCTCCTCGTGCTTGTGTAACCCTTGTATGTATATAAAGATAGGCTCATTTCCAAGATGAATAATACTCTTCTCTTAATGAACAGGGTTGGAGATAAAACAATTGGATCCTTCCTCTTGTATGCATTTTCAAATAGGTACAAGGATGTTCTTAGCAAGGCACACACTGCAGGTTTTGTTCCATCATCAAAGCCATTAACTCTCCTGACCACAGAGGAACTACGTTGTAAGTTCCAAAATGACAAAACCTCATAACAGCTCTTGCTCGCACCTCAATTTCAACTGATCTTTTTTCTGAATGCATTGACATAGTGTATGAGACAGCTCAATCATCAATGGCAGCATTCAAGAAGTGGAGAATGGGAGGACCACGCTTCGAAACAGCTTCAGTTCTTGGAAGGAAGAGAAAACCTGCAGACTAATCCTATATATGACTGCTAAAACAGCATAATGTCAAGGAACTAAGCAGTTGGAACATTTATGTGCCCTTTAGTAATTCATTTTCTTTACCCTCCTTCCTCTTTTATGTTTAGTTTAGGCTGTTTTGCTTAAACTAGTTTGGAGTTTGGATTTGTGTTAATCACTTGTTGATGGTAGGGTGAATTTTGGTACCAATGCTGCATGGTTTCCCTTTTTCTAATGTATGGTATCAATATAATAACGTATGGCTATTCCTCTCCTTTACCAACAAGATGAAATTTTGGTACCAACAGGCCCAATATTACATAGTTTCCCCTTTTCTCATTTTTTCTGTTTTTTCGGTTGCTTAACGTTGCATATAAATAAAAAATTGGTTCGATAGGGTTATGCACTAAGCATATTAAAAAAAATCGAGAGAATTGATGTAAAATGATAACCTAGATCCCTACTCAATTAAAAAACCTTTTTTAAAAATTTTAAATGAGTTTATTTATACGGAACACATTAATTAGGAGGCAAAAATGATACTTTATACTTCTTCTTGTTCTCTTGGATTTGGGTTGAAAGTCTTTCTTTAATTGGAACCCAAAATTTAATACTTGTTCTCTTGGATTTGGGTTGAAAGTCTTTCTTTAACTGGAACCCAAAATTTAATAGGGCGATACTTGCTGGATACACATCATAATATGTGCGCATCAAGAGGCGTACAATTTTTTTTGCGTGCGCATTAGGAGTCACACGCTTTTTTATTATTATTTTTATTTATTTTTACGGCTGTTGGAGGCGCATGAGGTTTAAAAAAATAGCTGCGACTTCATTCTTCTTCTTCCCTCTCCTTCGAAACAATACCGAAGATCAACTCTGGCGAACAAACCGTACCCCGGTGAACTGAGTCGAAAAAAGTTGTGAAATCGGATAAGTTTGTACTTCAAGGCTTTGATCACCATCATCCAGATCCATTTTAATAGTTCTTTTTGTATTTACGAAAACATTATGAGTTTAAAGTTGTGTGTTACTGCCGATTCCCTACAACGCCACTTATAGAACGAAAATTTATGTACACTTGTTTTGTGCTCATTAGGAGGCACACACTAATACGTATCAAGCCCGGAATTTTTTTTGATTCTGAACAAAAATTGTCTTATTTAGATTCCCTACAACAAAATCAGGAAAAGGATTCTCAATAGCCTTTTTTATGAATTTATGTTCCTCTTGAAGAAAGTGGAAAAACGAATTTTTGGTATACTCTTCAATTACAGTGACGAGAGCTCTATTATTATCGGAGATTTTAACGATTTTTTAGATTATCCGACAAGTTTGGTGGTGCTCATGTTAACTCAAATTGACTCCTCGGAATTAATAGTTTTATTTCTTAATAAAGTTTAGTTGACATTAAAACCTCAGGTTATAACTTAACTCGGAAGGGAAAAAAAAGGAATTGATAACACTTTTAAAAAACTTGATCGGGTTGTTGTTCATCTTGATATTATTCAATGGTATCCGAAAATTTATACTTTTCGAACATTTTTTTTACAACTTCGGATCATTATCATATATCTTTTAACTTAAAACTCTTCAAAGAATAAATTTATTTGTCAACCATTTAGGTTTGTACTAATGTAGACTAAAGGCCATATATTTGATAATATTGTTAAATAAGTTTGAACAGCTCATCATGCAGGTTCTCATATTTTGATATAGGCAAGAAACAAAAACCGGAAATAATTGATAATGGTCTCAACCCTTCCGGATTGCAACATCCTTCTTAATAAACAAAAATATATCAAACCAGGATTCCTCAAATATTTTAAATCTAGATTTCAAAATTATAA
Organism: Fagopyrum tataricum; assembly: GCA_002319775.1. Taxonomy (NCBI): domain Eukaryota; kingdom Viridiplantae; phylum Streptophyta; class Magnoliopsida; order Caryophyllales; family Polygonaceae; genus Fagopyrum; species Fagopyrum tataricum. The sequence goes on from CM008282.1 coordinate 6,063,023, forward strand.
TGTTCGAAAACATAAATTTCATGAGCAATTAAAGCACATTACCTCAAAAGTCTTAACTAATTAAAGATAATATCTCATTAACCAAACCAATTTCTAATAAAGAAATTAATGAGATTGTTTTTAGGAAGAATTGGGTAAGCAAGCTTTTTTTAAACTAGTGCGGTAAATAGGGGTAACAAACTAGACCCATATTATTTATAAAGATTAATTAAAGGGCTAATTGGTAATTTTAATTTATAAAAGTTTTAATAAAGTCTAGGCTCAAATTGACCTACACAAAGCCCAGACGTCTAAAATAAAAATCTTGTAGTTAGTGGATTTCGAACTCTGTTACTAACTAGACTAATTGAAATTGGTAATCTATTGTTATTTTTTTAAAGTTATATTTAATGTCTATTTACACAAACTAGTGTTACACAAACATAATGTTTGATTTTACAAAAAATTGTAATTACACAATACCTCTTTCGAGTTACACAACGAGTTACACAAGTTGTCCCGATTTACATATAACCTATATATCTACACAAACCGTCGTCTCGACTTACACAAGCCGTAACATTTACACAAGAATTACACAAAGCCTTGATTTACACAAGTTTAGGTCATTTACATAAATATAAATATTCCATATTTTTTGTAACTTCACAAAATTTACACAAATTTAGGTCATTCCATAAAATTTCCCAGTTTCTCTTAATTCATCGGCAATTGTGGCGGCTAGGGTTTGAAGAAGAACAAATCCACCCTTCCTCGGTTCGAAGAAGAACATATCCGTCCTTGCTCGGCTAGGGTTCGAACATGACGTTGCTCGGCTAGGGTTCGAAGAACAGATCCGGACTTGTTCCGATGGTTTTGTTTCGAACACGATGGCGACAAGAAGTTGAATAACTCCTCCCCGAACCTTGACAAAAAGAATGAAAATTTTTTTTGAACAGATCTGAAACCAAACGAAGAAGATCGAGCAGATTTGAAACAAAGAAAAGCATATATGAAACCCTACAAAATTGAACAATATGAAACACATACCTGGCGGTGGTTCTCAACAGATATGTGTCGGGTTTGACGGCGGACCGTCTTCTCCGACGAAGCTCGAGGGTTTACCACCGGTAACTGCTTGAATTTGGTGACGACTTCGGCGGTTCCAATTTGGTGTATGACTTTTAGGGTATACGAAATCTAATTAGGAAGGCACATTATATAGGTTTTTAATCTTTACGCTTTTCAATTATGTCCCTGTAATTAATTATTTTTAAATTTAAAAATTTTACAGAAAAACAGAGGGATCTCGTTAGTATCAAATTTACAAAAAAAGTACTACAACCTCATTCTTCTTTTATTTTTAACATTAGATCAAACAAAATCTCTCACTCTAGATCTATAAGTCTTTGTTTGACATTCAATAAAATTATTCTTAAAAACTTATCTAAAAGACTATTTTATCCAAATTAATTCACCCTTTCCAAGTTTTTGTCCCTTAAACAAGACAATATTATGTTTACTAACGAAAATTTTCACTCTTTTTAAAATATAAAGGTAAAAATGGTTTTATACTATTAAATTGAATATGAAAAAAATATATATTACATGGCGGAATGGTCCTTTGTCATTGACAACTTTGGAAATTTGGTTTCTCTTCTAGTTTTGTGCTTGTATTTATGAATACGTCTCGACGATTTTTTTTTTCTCTATTTTTGTTAATGATGAACTTACGGAACAAGTTTGATAACCTCAAACGAGTGGCTTTCAAGATATTTGTTTGTATATTACCTTTTGCTACCGATTTTGCAAACATGATCTCACAATTTTTTTCAAAATTTTGCTCTTTTTAATAAACTTACTCCTAAAACATACACAAATTTACTTTATCAAACACTTAATTAGAGTTCTATATTTTACGAAATCATTTTAAAAACTACTGATTTATTAAGCCAAAAGATTTTTAATATCTTAAACCATCCAAAAAAAAAGATTCAACTAACAAAAAAAAAAACTTGCAATGTCCAACATCACTTTGTCCATTCTATTTAGGGTTCACTTTGTCCATACTTCTGTTTGACGGCCCTATACAAAATTTTCAGTTCATGTAACTTGAGTGAGTCTTTTGTAAGTACTTTTGTATGTCTTTATGAAAGTTACTCGGTTCTAAAAGACATATATTTACCTAACATTAAAAAAAAAGTTATCTTTAACTCTAAATATTTTGCTAGTTAGACGAGTTGAGTGTTCAAGTGCAGTGTATTTACTACGATCAATATATCAGAGTAGACGAAGACTTCACCGTACCTCCCTAAAAGAAAGTCGGTGAAAAAAGACGTATTGCCCATCAATTAAATTAAAAAGAAAAAAAAATTCAGCACATTAACTGCCTGACAGGATAAGGTCACACAAATATATCATATTATCTCTATAAATAACTAGTTTATTCATAAAACAATACTTATGAACATAATTTTCAAAAACTAGTTTTATATCCTCTCTTAAATAAAGACTTTGAAAATGTAAAACGATACCTAAATTTGATCAAAATCTAAATACTGGTAAGTAATTGGATACATCCGGTTTCTACTATCTAAAACTGAAGTAAAATCCAAAAAAACCAAGGAGAAAGAGATGAGTTTGCTGACCTTGATATGTTTTGATAACCGGTAAAAGTCAAGTTTCAGTGCTTCACGAAAGCTAAGATTCACATGGGCTCAACTTAGAACCGGATAAGATTCATACCTATCTGAGATATATAATTGGCATAAGAAATTTCAAGAAAAAAGAAACTTCAAACTTCAAATGAAACATCAAAGTGTTTTTGCTATTTAGGGCAAATGGTTAATTCATTCTCTGGGAGGCCAAGTATAGTTCACATAAAGTACCATCAATATTAACTAGTAAGTATTAGTTTAAAATACATATATTTATATTAAGGAAATGTACTCACTTACCTTGTTTTGTTCTTGATTTTCTGCTGAAAGATTGTGGTCATTAAGAATTGAAATGATGGGTATATAGGTGGAGAAGGGGAAGGACTCAACTAATAGGCAAATTGGCTAGGGCAGCTAAATATATTCCAGACAAGTGTGTAAGAGTTTGAAAAAGAGCGGCATGTAAAAATGGTAATTGATATTTACCATACAGGGAGGGCTGGCTTTGAAAAAGGAGTGGTCGAAGGCATTTGATTGAAGGTAGGACACTATGACTAATATTATAGCCAAGAGCAGGAAGAAAGAGAAGATGGGCCAATATTGCAATTTTCAAAATTTCCCTAAGTGTTAGATTCATTTACCCAGAAATATATTGTGTATTTTGTTTTACATTCCCCCCCCCCCCCCCCCCCCCCCCCCCAAATTTCTTGTTAAATAACACTAATTTTATATATTTCTAATATGATTTAACATTTTATTCATCCAAAACAACACAAAGTCATCAAATTTGGAACTTCAATATTAAAAACCTTAAACCCTAATTCCAAAACCGCAATTTAAAGATCGAGAGAGTCGATAAAAAATGAGTTGAGAAAATAAATTAAAATTAAAATTTTTTTCTTAACCTTATTTTATAATTAAGTTAAAAGTTAGGCTATAAATTTTGTTTTTAGTGGAATGAAACCATTGATTTTTGTACTGTCAATTTAAGTTCACTGTTCATATGCAGAAGCTGCTCAAATCTGAGTATTGTATGGGTCAAAAAGCATTAATGTTCAGATTTTGATTTCATTTTATCCACGTACAAGGACAAACAAAAGAAAATAAATAAAAAATTATTTCAACTTCAGAAATTATGTGAGAGTACAAGTACAAACAAGACGATACAAGTATCACCAGCTTCAACTAATATGTTCCACATGCATGTATGCTTCAATTGACACATACAAAACTCAATTATTGTTCCAATTGACACAGATGGAAAGACAAAAATAAGATTTAAGGAAATGTATAGAATGTCTTGATAGGCAGTTTAGGTGTTATGTTGCAAATATCAAGCGGATAGAAAAAGAGAGAAAAAAAAGGTGTAATGTAACCCTTTAGAGATGAAGAAAAGATAGGGATAAGCACGCGTCGGAGAAGAGAAAACCCCAGCCAACAATATTCCTCCACATAATTGATGGATAGATGTGTTGTTTGAGAGTGAAAGGGAAATGGGTATTTTCTCTTTTTGTTAGAAAGTGACCCTAGAAGACCATCAAGATTCAAGACCGGTCAAATTGACAAGTTTTTGTTAACAAAGGACACAATTAACACTTATCATAGTGCCTCTATTCCTCTTAATCTGGACAGATTAGGGTTAATAACCCTAGCTTAATTTAAAGGGAAATTTGCAAGAAACAGCCCTACAATATAATGAAGATGGCATAGTTGAGCTTAGTTTACACAGCTTTAAAGATTCAGATTAGGTGGGTGTAATTTCCACTAATTAAGAAGGGGGAAGCACTCAAACAAGTGATTAGAAAAAGTGACTTAACTTTATAAAGAGGGATCAATTCCTCTTGTTACATAAATTTGGATCCCACGTGAAGAGCACCGCCTTCTCTGTCCCACATGGTCATTTCTGATAATATGGCTGGTTTGCACCTGCTGCTTCTTTGGTATATGTGGTCACTTTCTAATCCTCTCCCTTTCATGTCTGCAGCTCAAATAACACTTCCTTTTACTTTGTCAAGATAATATGAGGAAAAAGTTAGGTATTTCAAGAGTTTCTCAAGCATAAATTCTTAATCGTGCTCTCTTCTCATTTGCTTTCCCATCATCTTCATCTAACTAGCTTCTGAACTATTTTCCCCTCTTTTCTTTCCCTTTCATCTCTTTCTAACCTCACAAAAACTAGAGACGTGATCTAAACGCAAGGATTCAGTGAAGATGCATGATATGAGAGCATTCAGATGTTATACTTCACTTCTTGTGGCTTGAGTTTAGGTAACTAATCAGCATCCCTCTCTTTCTGTATATGTATTCGCCAGCTAGCTACCAAAAAGTTACTGATGATATTCTACCTTTCAATTTTATAACTGCAGCTTAATTAACACAGAGAGCATGAAATAAGGGTAAAGTTTTTAGGAAACCTATACATTCTTAACTAGTAAGAAGCCAAACAAGAAGGTGTCACTTGTAGAATCACCATTTTTTTTTTAGCTACATTCCAATTGGAAATAGTTTGATTTAGGTATACATGTGTCTTCACTAACAAGATTATATTTCTTTATCTGCAGGTAATTTTCTGGTGGAGAATTTATAGAGCTTGTGTTTATTGTCCTTTAGTGTCTTCCTCCAAACTTTCCGGACCTTGAGATAGTTTGTTTTAGAGCAATTTGTAGCAATGATGTTAACACCCAATAATGATCTTGATCCTATATACTTCATGGATTTACCTTCACCTTTAAATTTCTATGAATTTGATGGCTCTATCTTTCATGGCCATGACCAGTCATTTAGTGTTGGTAATGACATATCCCAATCTCAAACAATTAAAGAGCCCATAGTAGTAGAACAAGACAATGTCTCAAACAAGAAGGAATCCAGGAGAGGAACTTATAAAGGAGATAGACACAGCAAAATCCCGACAGCGCATGGGTTAAGAGACCGGAGGATGAGATTATCACTTGATGTAGCAAGACAGTTTTTTAAGCTGCAGGATATGTTGAGCTTTGACAAGCCAAGTAAAACTGTCAAATGGTTGCTATTGCAAGCAAAATCATCTATAGAAGAGCTGAAGAAAGCCAAGGAAAGCCCTAGTGGTGATGCTACTAAGTGTACATCATCTACTTCTGAAGGTGAAGTTGTGGAGAGTACAATTCATGAGGAAATCATAGATGAGCAAAAGGCTACTACATCTAAAGGAAAGTCTAGGAGAACAAGGAAGAATGTTCTAGCCAGTCCACCAGTTTCAAAACAAGTGAAGAAGAAAGCTAGAGAAGAAGCAAGAGAAAGAGCAAGGGAACGAACTCATCAGAAAAATCAGGCCAGACTTTTTGAATCAAGTTCTCAGACCCACAACATGAAGCCATCTTCAGATGCTATTTTTGAGATTGAACAGCACTTTCAAGATGAAAGAAACCATTTTCAGTCTACAGATCAAGGTTTCACTACTACAAATTGGAACACTATGATGAGCCTAAACTACCATCAGGAGGCTGATGCTTGCCAACTTGTATGATCCTTGATCCTTTTATTTTTCTACAAGCAATTGATTATAATTGTATGGAATTTTTTGTTCATCATACATGATCACTTGATCACCGATAATCTAACTCTATTTATGCTTCAATCTTTCAGAACCCTATTCAAGAGTTTCATGAAACACCAAGGGAACCCTACGACCATCCACATCTGGGCCAGTACTGGTATTTCTGATGGCGGAACATTTCATTCATCTCCTGTTTGAAGTTATGTATCTCTCCAATTAGTATTCCACATATCATCTTATGTATTCTAGTTAATTATTTGCATCTTTTCTGTACATAATTAGTTTCTGCATGTATTTGTTGTTCCTCCTAACTGCCTTTGAAGATATAGTTCATATATGAAGCTTAAGGTTAGGAGAGCTTGTAGAGTATTTGCTATATATGTATTTAAGACTAGGTGCTTAGAAGGAAGAAAATCCATTTGTAACATAAATTAATTGGTGTAATGAAAACTGAAGGCACTTTGGTCAAGTCAAAAAGGAATTATTTTCTAGCAGTTGCAATTTTGGTGTAGTTCAGATAGCAACTTCTTCGCAGGCTGAAGGTCACTTTCTTTCTAGTGCATTATACTCTAGACTACCCACTAAAATCATTTTCCAGACTAGTAAGCTTCTAAACATTGATCTTAGCTATTTGGGGTTTGGAGAGATTTCTATGATCATGCAATCTTATTAACCAATTACAAGGTAGTAACAGTACTTGACAAGAGGCTTCGAGACGTTTCCTATTGAACAATAAATGAAAAGGTCTTGCTCGGTTCGGTTGCTTCTAAGTATTATATCCAAAGGCTCTCTATCATCTCCAAATCAAAACTTGTCAATTTGCAAAACCCCGCTCACTAACAAGGGAAGAGATTATACTTTTCAATGAGAATCAGATGAAAGACAATGACTGGTTATTTTATCCAATTCTCTTACTAGAAACCAGCTAATTCCTACTTCTTGAATCCTAATGATACTTAGTGTGATAGGTAAAATTAAAAAGAATTTCCAATACAATCCCGACAATATAATCAAGAGTCACAAACTATCTGCAAAGCACGATGTAGACATAACATAAATTGACTCTTTAATTCACTGAATGATCTCCACACTTGTTAAGAGATGTCCAATCTAAAAAGAAAGGGTTTTGGTGGAAGATTAAGGGTTGTCATTGTATTCACATGGACCATTATCCAGACTTCCGCTTACTTCATACTATTACTATAATTAATCAGCATGAGCTTAATCCTCTAAATTAAAATGCTCTATTAGTAAACTTCATCGGATGAGTCATTCTAACTTGTTTCATCTGTGTACAAACTTTATCTAATTGCACTTACCTTCTTCAAAAAAGAAAAGAAATTATCAGATAAGATACTTAATTATATGAGATCGATCACATGTATCAAGCCTAAAATTCAACAAAACAACAGTAGAACAATCACCTAAACCACTAGTTGTGGGAAACACTTAACATGAAAAGGACAACTAATCATAAAGCTCTAACATTGAACATTTAATTTAAATAAATCTTACCAATTAGTTAACTTTCTTAGGAGGCTTATGGTTTCCTGAGTGACTACGTGGCTCACTAGATGACAGCCCTTTTTTTTCCAGTCATATCTAAATATAGGTAATGTTTAAGCCTTCTATTTTAAATGTTTGAACTGTGTAATTGCATTGGAAAATTCACTGTCCTTATGTATTGGTGTAGGTGTAGTATGTGGAATCACTTGTACAGATAACTGACTATGCTTTACTGGTCAGAAAGCTAGGATATATCAGACGAGTAAAGTTGATTCTTTGACTCTTGGTTCCTGTCTGTCCTAATTTTCTCACTAAGCATACAACATTGTAATTCATCTATGGGGTCCTTTTTTTAACCACCGTCTTATAAGGTCCGAAGCTTATTGATAGTTGAAGCTTATTGAGCCGTCAAAATAGATACTTGATCGAACGAAATTATTTACTTTAATTATAAATATGAATGATTATGAGTTATATTTATAATATATCATTCGAAAAGTTATACGATAACACAAGAAAAATATAAATTTTCATAAGTTTAGGCTCACAAACCCTCATTCTATAGTTCATTTTTTTTCCCCATAATATTCATAAAGCTTCTAAAAACAAGCTCCCAAAGGGACCACGTTCGGACGATTTACTTTTGTGTACTGCATGGTCAATAATTGGCTTCACAATTAAATAGCAATATGAACAGTATCGACAAAAGAGAGGGCTAACAAGTCCAAAGTTAAGAGTACGTTGTCAAATATATATTTAGATATTAAGACAGTTTTAAAAAAATTTCTTAATGGTGCAAAGCAAACTTAATTCTCAGTGTTACGATAATAATTTTTAGTTTTCTAGGATTTCCTTTGTAAAAACTTTTGTATTTCTCATGTGAATCATGTGTGATACTTATATGTTCTTATTATCGTACTAATACTACTGACTTCTAAATATGAATCGGGAATAAAAGAAGAAATTACACACAAGCTGTGTAATCAAAGGGGAAAATAGGAATATTGTGAACTATCAGGCAAAATCAATCATAACAAATATCAAATTTGCGTTTTTAGATTATTTAGTTATTTTTGAAAACATATAATGTATTTTCAAGTCCAAAAGATTACAAAATTGACATCCGGGGAATATCACAACTTTCATTTCTATGCAGGAGATCAAGGTACTGAACAAGCAATGCTTACAAATGGCAAACAATAGTATATATGTTGGCCTGTAATATGTGGATCAACATAAACTAATCCACAAGAATCGTTGAAGCATCACTCATGTTAAAAAAAAATGTTTAGATGAATATGAAAAAACTCGTAATTCGATCAATTTAAATCCGTATTAGTTCGACCCACTAGGAAATAGTGTGGGAAATTTGGATACCCAGAGATTTATATTTAGCCTAGGGCAATTCTGTGTATGTTATTTGCTCTTCATTTAAATGAATCACCAACCCTTTCATAAGAAAAAGGTGACTACAATAATTTCTACAAGTGTCTTAAGTCTCCAAAAGACAACCGTCCTATAGTTCTAGTATAAAGGTGCCATATCCATTAAGATAAGCCTAGCCAGAGGATGATGACGAGATTGAGGTGTTGAAAGAAGATGAGCAAAAGTAAGTCTTTGCACAAGCGGTCAAGAACTTTGACTGTAAATCTTCATTTCACTTACTCCTTCCACTAGAAATAAGAAACAAACAAAAATAACCTAGGTTTAAGGTCGAACAGTAATAGTAGATGTTCATAGTCCAGACGTGGAGCAATGATTCTCGATTCTCAAAAACGAAATAAACAAATAAAATTATTTTTAAGAATGAGATGGTTGGGAACAGGGATATGATCGATATTTGACACTTGGACTTCAGTGATCCAATTGTTTGCTACTAATGAACCGTCAATTCACACCAGCCTCTTGCAACTTGACAATAACTTATAATTCTCATCCGAGGAGATCAGGAATGAACACTTTTTTGTCTTACACGTATACAAGAAAAAACAAAAAAAACTTCTCAACAATTTAAAATTAACTAGATAAGTATTATGGTCTTTTGATCGATCAAGGGGAGTTTGGCTTTTCTAAGGACTTTAGGCCCGTTTAGTTTGAACTCCGGAAACGGAAATAGAATGAAAAAGAATTCAGTCCATACGTATATCTTTGTTCATGAAATTTTTTGAAATCATTTTTGTGATTTTAAGTAATTGGAGTAAAATTTAATTAGTTTTGATACCTATAGATAAACAATATGAGAAAATAAGTGTATTTTGCATGAAACCAAAAGAATGATTCTAACAAATTTCATGAACAAGATACATATAGACTAAATTTATTTCCATTCCGTTTCCAAAATTACAATCAAATAGGACTTAATGTTCCATACCGTTTCACCTAACCTTAAACCGACCCTAATGTGTTAGAGTGGGTTCTCCGTCTACATAATTTATAATTTTGAGTTTGGGTTGCTTTTGGAAAAACAAAAATCTTATTGTTTATGATATTTATTTGGAGTAGATGTTTTTATACTTTTGATTATTAATTTTTATTATTTAGTATGATAAGTTGAAATTTTGGACTTTTGGTTTTGTACTTTTACTTAAATGTTTTATATTTAATTTTCATAATAAAAAAAAATGTAGGTAGGTCGAACTCAAGCCCATTTAGACCTACCATAATGAAGATGGTATTCAATCCAATGTATTTAGAGTTACAGATAGGGTCAAATTTGAATCGATGAATAGTCCTATTTTTAAGGTTTTCTTGTTAACAAAAAGGAGAAGTTCGGTATACATGTTTAGTTATTAAAAGACCGTCAGATTAAAGAAAATCAAACAAACAAAAAGTACCAAAAGGACGAGATATAGATAGGGCCAATTGATAGCCCTATGTTTTCTTATTCATGCAGGTTCATTAAACTCTTTTCAATTTTAGTTTTACCCTTTTTTTTTACCATTTTTCAGCCAGTGTAGAATTAAGTTGAAAGAAATTTAAAAAAAAGAAGATACAAATAAAAAGAAAAAGAAGCATCTCGGGAAAACCTAAAATATCAGACAAACATCCCAAACCTAACAAGACAAAGGTGTTGGCTTTAGGTAGTGGGTATGAAGTCCGCACAAGTAGATAAAGACAATGTACACTACTTTAATTACATTTCATCAACAACAACGCAATATCTAATTTTAGGGTATATGCAACTTTTTTCTATTAACCACTTCAATTATCATTAACAGTAAAACAAGGTAGTTATAAAGATAATTACTTAATTAGTGATTGTGGCGAGGTGGACAGTAACGGAGTTCTCCACATAATCGAATTTCAAGAAGATTTGACATGGCTAACAGGCTTACATTCTAAGTGTGAGAGGACTTATCCTTCTCTGTTTCTGAGTGAATTTTCTCCGAAATATCCCCAAGTATTTGTACATTGCTAGTCTTTGTTAATGCAAAAATTTCCGGTTTCAAAAAAATAAAAAAGACACTGACAAATTGGGAAGAAAGTCCAATTTAGCGGAGTACTGCTACATGGTACCAAACCATAGACTAAAGGAGAGATCAAAAGGCCATTGTGTGCTAGCAAGCCTTCAATGGAATGGATAGAGTTTCTATAAAACAAAACACCACTATCCACAACACCTTTATTAGCTAACTTATCTATGGAATTGAAGTACATTACAAAAATTTATCTACGAATGAACCTTGAAGAATGTATTATATATTGGAGGAAGAAAAAAAAAACACGTGATTTAGAATATTTGTACGTTTCGGGGTGCAATTGTTAAGAGATTGGGGTACTTTTTTTTCTATGATTTACCCAGGCAAAGTACAAATCTTTGTATACTTATGTGATCATTTCTATACCTTAAATCAGCACTTATTTATCACCCTTTAAAGTCAAGGTAAAAAGGTTAGAAAGGAAAACGATCATTGTGATCAAATTTCAATTAAGATCACTGTAAACTTACATCAATTTAACGTGGATAAAATTGAAAAATATTGTCTACAAGATCTAAAACAACAAATATTGTTTGATAAAATTGAAAGACTGCGACACAAGTATTTCCAAACATAGTTTCAACTCCCAACGCAACTAAAATTGCATTTTATTTGAAACCCAACTTGAAAAATGTATTTTCAGGTTGAAACTCAACGTGAAAATGTTTTTCATGTTGCAAGTAACCCATTTTCATAAAATCAACAAATTTAACGATTTCAATCACTTGTGGAAAAAATCCGGCACAAAGTAATATTAATTCATGATTTTTTTAAACATGATTCGACCACCATTTCACCTAATTAAAGCAGATAAAATTGAATTTTTGGGGCATTATCGTGACCCTGGACCCAAAATGCTGAAAATTAGGAAGAAAAACACAACCGACTAAAAAGCTTTTATATGAAACTAATTTTCAATCTAATAGATACTTCAATACAAACGTTTAATTAATCAATAAGTGTCAGAATTCTAACAAATCAAGATTTCCACAATAGATGGAAGAAAACCGCAAAGAGATCAAGAGTGAGGAAAATAATGGGAAGAAAAAAAAATGTTGGCCTCATTTTGTAATTTTTCAAAATTTAGGTTGCATTCCATAATTCCCCCTTCATCCACATAGTATATTGTCTTTTTATTCTGTCACTGGAATTACAAATAAATTTTTGTCTCATTTTGTAATTTTCAAAAAAATTTAGGTCATAACCCATAATTTCCCTTTACCAATCTAATGATCGAAAATTTTCGTCCAAATTCATCCAACAATTCCCATAACCGAATCGATCCATAAACTTTAACCTACAAAAACCTTATAAAATCCCCTTAGGAACATAACCTGTCCTTCTTTGTTTTTCCCTTACACTGCGCTTAATTGAGATTCAATCAAAGTGAGTTCTTATCATTCATATTACCAAATGAATTTTCATTCATTTTACATCAAATTATCAAGTAATCTAACCCCCCGTTTGGTTGTAACTCCGGAAACGGAATGAAAACGAATCTAGTTCACATACGTACTTTGTTCATGAAATCATTCCGGTTAGTTTCATGCAAAATGCATTTGCTTCCCCTACTTTGTTACCCTATAGGGTATTAAAACTAATCAAATTCTACTACAATTAGTTCAAACCACATAGAATGATCCCAACAACTTCATGAATAAGGGTGTACGTATGGACTAGATTCGTTTTCATTCCGTTTTCGTTTCCGGAGTTTAAACCAAACGGGCCCTAAATGTAATTAACTTAATCATGATAATCATTTGAATTACGTAGTAACTAAATTACATTTGGGTTTTGGTATCCAATAAGATAAGGTTCACTATCCACCAATGTTATGTATAAAAACAGAAAGTAGTAGGCGGTAGATATTATGGACAACAAAATTATAGCGACTCCATCACATGCTAGATAGGTTCATGCATCTTGCCAGTTTGAGAAAAAAACACCCCCCTTAAGCAATGCACCAGGACCACAAATATACTGTGCCGCTACTTTCTTGTCTGCGAATGAATTCAATTCCTATCTCCGTACTTTAGCTGTCATAAGCTATGTATTGAGATTTTACAATTTTCTCCCTATTATTTTATCGGATTACCTTTTTCTTCTTCATAAAACAATACCCTATAACAATTTCCATAAGCATTGTAATATGATACAATTATGAAAGGGTGCGGTATTATCAAATAACGTAAATGATTTCTCCATGAAAAGCATTTAAAGTTTTACGCTGCGTGAAAATCTCATGTGATTTTAGAAAATTGAGTGATGAATTTTATAACTTTGTTTAATTGGGATGACTTTCTTTCTGGAGACGTTTCTTAAATGTGGTCTAAACGAATATTCCGAAAGATGTCGTAGTTATATGTCCCTGTTGATCGTGGTTGTGTTCGAGGTCTCCGAAGATCCTTCATCTTGGTGGAGGGAACGTCGTTAGATCCACATTTCCGCGTGAGGTATGATATCCCCTTGAAAAGGGGTTTCTATTATCCTGCTTCTCGGCGGCGAGACACCGCGCTAGTTCATATGTTTGCTTTTGTAGCTATTTACACGACGGTTTGTCCGTTTTCCGATTTTCGGCCTTTCGATACACCAAGTTTTTTGGTGTAGTCGAGCTTCTTGCCTTATTGATAAAAGAAAAGTAAATGATTTGTCCAAATAACACAAATTTAACATCTAACCCTAACGTAAATCCTAATTTTTCCAAGTATATGTTTGGAATTATCTAATCCCTTAAATTATGCTTATTATTAGCTAAAAAGTAGTTGAACAGTGCCCAGTAGGGTTCAGGGGATGAGTCCTTTTTATTTGAATTCTCTAAAACCTGGAAATGTCCATTGTAAACCAGGTAAAGACTCACTATTAGGGATGAAATTAATGATTTGGATAGTGATAATTGGTAAACTTATTCCGTCATTTTATCCATCTAAAGTCTGATGCACCATCAGCCTAATATATCGCATCCATCTCATCCCTCTTTTTTGGGGTGTTTGAGTTAATTATGCACCTAAGGTATGCTTGCGAGCGAAGGTTCCTACCAGTGATTTAAGTTAAGGGTTGCGAGCGGAGGTTCCTATGGTTGTGCGACCGAAGGTTAAACCCTAGATCTAGTTTCCTTCCCTTCTCGCCATCCTCCTGCGCAGCTGCGCACTGCTATTCCTTCCAGTCTTCTCTGCTGCGCTTCTTCAATTCTTCTCCTACGTTTCTTCAGTTTTTGACATAGTCATAAGACTCGCAAGCCATGGCTGACGAATTCATAGTTCTTCTCCTACGGTAAAACAAGAACTACAACTTTTTAAAAAAAACGGACCCGCGGGCTTTCCGGGTTCAGACAAGCCAAATGGTCCGTGTTCCCGGGCTTGACCCGAGTCCGACCAGGATAAATAGACATATTGTTGGTACAGGACCTACAGGTCTGGTCCGAATTCGGTACGGGTCCGGGGATACCAGGTCCAGTTAGCACAGTGAAAATATTATAAACGCATTATATTTGTTTTCCATGTAAATAGTTTCTTAATACTTTTTTGCAACCTTATGTTTATTATTTAAACCCCTAATTTTTATAATTGTAATTCTAAATACCTTAATGTTTACAATGTTAAAACAATACTACCAATTTGAATCCGTTGATAATTATAATGTATCAACCTTTACAATGTTAAAATAATACCACCAACTTAAATCTACTTCTGAATTCTGATATCCAACCTTTACATCGTTAAAATAATATCACAACTTAGACCTATTGGTATTTATATTCCAGTGAAAAATTTATGATGTGATGATTTTAAAAAAATAAAAAAGACTAAATTGTTATCATGGCAAATTAATATTAAATAAATTTGCATAATGTAACATCTCAAGCAATAACATTTTTTATCTTTCTAATGAAACTTATACATAAATAGTGAAAGAGGTGTTATAGATAATAGAGAAAAAATCAAACAAGTTGCACGAATAATTGACATTATAATAGTATAATAATATGAATCGTATACCAAATCAACGTAAAGAATCAAAAAACTATAGAATCAGTCGTTCTTGCAGCTTGAAATATGCTCAACAACTCATTGAGTTATTAAGTCTAAATTTTATTGTTATTTCTTTATTAGAAAGAAGAAAAAACAATAGCTTCTAGCTAGTGAACCCAGTGAATTGGAATGATATTTATTAATGATTTACAATGAGGTTCTACCGGACTATAAGATTGATATCCATACGAGTTATTCCATTATGTTTCACCTTTACAATTTTTTTTCCATAATAGAGATAATCTATTGAATTCGACATATTTTATTAAAAGTTAAAAATAAATTGATAAAAGTTAAAAATAAATTTTGTACATTTCGATTTATATGTAAACTTCATGATATCCCTAAGAAGAAGAAAGACGTGAATCCAGAGACATCTAATAACCGATGCAAAAAAAAAAAATAAAGAAAAAAAACTGATTATTTGTTTCAATTGGAGAGTTTGCATAATGACCACGAGAAATGGATATTAAGGGATATATGTTGTGTTTACAACTACCATTTTCAAAAGACCGTTAAGGTTTTCAATCAATTGACACCCACACAATGTCAAGAAAGTAAGCCAAGAACTCGGTCGCGTTTAAAACCGGAAAATTTCTTATGAACCATGTGGTTTGATGACTCAAACAATGTTACATTTATCCGATAGATTTATAATGATAGTTTGAAGATGAGAAAGGAAATATCTAGCGGACGAAGGTCAATTCAACACACACTTCATTATTTGGAGGAAAGAAATTATTTTATCGACTTTCGGACGTGTCTGGATACAAACGAAGTCTTTGATTTATCTATCTCACATCCGGGTACGAGACACTTGTTGAATTTATTTTCCTATGTCATCATCATGACACGACATATAAGACAAACGATTTTGTTGATTTCATTTTATAATAATACACATGAAATTATAATTATGTGAGTTCCTTCGTGTATTTTTTGTTTCTATAAATAGGCAAAATATGTTCTTACTTGAGATAGTTGGGATCACCAGTACAAAGTTGACGGTTGTCATTGCTTTTGTATTCATGGAAATGAGAACTTTTATCACTACAAGTGGGCCTTAAACATGCTCATGTATAGTTCTAATAGAATCTCGGGGGTCGTTATACCAATTGAGAGTTGGTTTTCATCAAAGTCTTAGGCTTTCCGGAAGTGAAACATATGTTATGCACATTTTATATCGAGTGCAACATCAAATACCGGGCGCGGTGGTGACACTTTCACATGAGATACGAGCGGTGTTTATCTCATTGCAATTATCTATTTATCTATATGAGTCTTGACCATTGATAGTTATTGTGGTTACCAAGCCATTGTCTTAGCTAGTTAGCTTCAAGATACCCGGACGCCGATAACTACTTGATTGCCCATAGTGAATTGGTTATGGAGTTCCAAAAACGGAAAACGGTCTACACAATGGCATTCCTTGTGTATACTATGCATAAATTATTCTACATTTGGAAGTATAATTGTGTACATGAATTAACTGTTTGATTCTTATTTCTAGGCGAGTGTACATACTCCAATGGTTATCTAAAACGTTACTCCCACGTATCAATCTATATGTTTAGTTAAAAGACGATACTCGGACGACAATAACTACTTGATTGTCCATAGTGATTTGGTTATGGAGTTTTAAAAACTAAAATTGCTCCTGTACGAGGACGATTAACTTTAAAGTTATTTGTTCTCGCTCTACCACTAGAAAAGAAGAATTCTTGCTAACATGGGTAGCAACTCATCTTTATAAGTTAATCACCAGCCTCATTCAAACGATGCAAAAAGACAATTTTCTGCGATGTAACAATACCATCATTAGGGGCAATCTTAATTCCCCTATAAACAACTTTATCACATGGCTTGCTGCCCTTTGTAGATTTCCAACTAACTCCAAACGAATGGCCTAGGGTGTTACCCTCTTGTATTTTGTGCAACGTTGAAGATAAAACCGAGAATCATCTCTTGCTCCATTGCCCTTCATCGAAAACCACCCTCGAATCCTTACTCAATTGGATGTGCATCTGGCTCAGCTGACTTAACACCACCAGCCACAAGAAATGCTTCAAAACGCAAGTTATCATTGCTACTTCACTACCTTCGTATACTTCATCTAGAAAGGCAGAAATGATCTCTATTCTTCAACGGCTCTCCCATAAACTCGGCTGCTACCACCCTCTCCATCAAGACTCGTGTCAAGTCACTAGTCTCTACGATTTGGAACAAGCACTCTCCTTCTTCTAAGCAATGGATGACTACGCTCGGCATCATTAACACTACTTAGCTTTCACCTCCCTCTTTGCCTTGTATTCTCACTTTAAATTTTCTTCTCTATTTGTATTCTTACCCTCTTCTGATCATGTAATCTTTGGTTCAAAAATTAAAAAAAAAAAGTTGAGATCGGTTTCGTATTATGACAATGTTTGAAGATTTATATGTTATTGAAGATTTTTTAAAAGTTTATTGCATTGTGACAATACACCAAATGATTTGGGCTACGAAACTCTCTTACTAGTTATCTTACTAGTTAACTAGTATCTAGACTTACTTAGATTGACATCGATTTGTTTTGGTGTCATTTGAGGGTTCTAATGGTAAGAAGTATTGGCTGACAGGTTATAAACTCATAAATTCATAATATTGCTTCGCTATAATATAGTTTTAGGATGCGAAAAGTAGTTTGTTGGACACTTTCACCATAATTTCTAGGCGTGTTTTTTGTCAAGATATTTTTAGATTATAGGACATAGAAAAAAAAGATGACTGTATATTTGTAAATTTTAAATCTCCCCCAGAATTTAAATTGAAATTGAAATTGAAATTGAAAGGAAAAGGTGGAGTAGTGTCAGAAAGAACAACAGATGTCAAAATTGTAAAGCGGACGTACGATCGGCAAGATAAGGAACAGGGAGGAGTGCTGGGTGGGAACAGGATTACCATCTCTCCACTCTTCAGCATGCAGGAAGATGTACTTTACCTGATGACACCCTCTCTTTCGTGAGAGATTACTTGAGGGGATTTACTATTAAACAGATTTAAGGAATCTTGAACCGTACAGTTATAAGATACGTTCTTAATTACCCGTTTAAAATTATGATTTTGACTGATTGATTGATTTTTAGTTCCAATATTAAATTAAACGTATCTGATTGGTTTTACATGATTATCCCAAAACCCTAATTGCAACTTTGCAATGTTGGTATGGATACCTATTTATAAATCATTTATATTTATAATAGGGTCAGTACTACTACTCTAAAAGTTATAAAAAAAAAAATTATTTACAGATATAGATTTAAATACTAGTCCAATTTCAGAATAAATATATAATTGGCTTCTTTTGTATGTGTAATCTATCTTCAGGTAAGCTTTACAAAAATCCATATCACTCACCTAATATATAATAGTGGCATGAATATAAATTTGAATTTGTCTAAATTATCTGATCTTGTTTTTATTGTTGGGTTGTTTATTACGGATAGGTAAATTACTGTTTATCCAAAAAAATTAAAGAATCAAGGAAGACCAAATGTCGAAGAGTTGACCTTTTTACTTTCCTTTGTATTGTTTGATATTATCTTTCTTATTTTAATTTATTTGAATACCGAATAAAATAAATAATCTGGACGAAGTTCAAATAACGTAATATAACAAACTTCTAACCTAATTATTTTTAGAAGAATATGAACCCACAAGTTGAGGTTGGTCTACAAAGAGCTGTAGGGTTTCCAACTAAAGTTTCATAGAAGGTATCTGGGGGATAACTCAATGGTTAAAAGACTTGCAGATAGGGACATAGAATAAAAAAACCCTTTATTTTAATTCCTTAAATATTGATAATTGTCTAAAATTTAGGGTACCATCCAAAAATTTTAAAAATATGTACTTAATCCAAAAACGTCAAAAGTACAGGGTTGCAATTCAATATTTCTCATTATTTTTAAATTATATGAAAACTAGGGTGTTAATCAGTTCTAGTCCTTGACGACATCGTTGGAACTGAACTTGTCTTCCGCAGTTTTGTTCCTCCGATTAATTTGTTAATTATTTTTTAAACCGTACCACTATGCAATGGTTTCAACCCATTCTTTAAAGCAAAAGCATATAGAAACTATTTTACTTTTTAGATAAATTAGTAAAAGTATATATATATATATATATATATATATATATATATATATATATATATATATATATATATATATATATATATATATATATATATATATAACAATTATAAAAAAGACTGTCAACTATATATGCATTTGTAATAGCGAGTCCAACACTATCTTATATTTTTCTTTATCATTCATTCATCACTAAATCAACTTCTTCGGTTCTTCAACTTTTAACTAACATAGAATTGTCTTCAATCTAGTAATTTATTCCTCTACTATCTTTTTCTTGCTAGTTTCCTTGAGTTATTATTACTAGTTTAGACAACCCGGTTTCAGTTCATTTCCATATAAATTACAATTTCAAATGGTTCCAATTAAGTTTAAATAGTTCCGGATCAGCTCAAAACGGTTCCTATGTGATTCGGTTACTTTACAGTTTCACTAAAAATACAAGACCTGAACCTCATAACTAAAATGGTTCGAATCCCGGTTCTAAAGAAAACCGGCCACGGTTTAGGATTCTAATGAAAAATACATATCATTAGATAGATAAAAGTAAATTTCATATAAAAAGTTAAATTTAAAAAGGCTAAAGGTTTGTAACGTAAAACCCTTAATATCCGTTGAAAAAAATCAAAAAAAAAATTATTATTAAACATATAAAAAGTGAATGTCATTAAAATAAAATATTCAAATTTGTTAAAATATCCTTTTTTTTAATCAATATGTAACAAAAAATTTTTTTAATAAAAACTCTCATCACCACACACGGTGCGTTCTCATCGACCGTTTTCAACCATTTTTTCTTTTGAAAAAAAACACAGAAGGGCTCTTATTGCCCTATCTCCTACGTGTCATGCTAGGGTAATAAGAGTACACGGCGAGGGTCTAATATCTACCTAGTACATAGAATTTCCTTCAAAAAAAATATGACAAGTACATGGGACTGAGGAGTGCAGTAAAGAAGCTGTTAAGCAAGGCAAAGTGCATGCAGAAAAACACTGATTGGAAATTGGTGTAAGGAAAGTGCAAAGATAAGAGGCAAAAAGGAAGATTGGAAACTGGTGTACAGCTGTAGGTGAATGAACTAATCATGAAGTGGTATCCAAAACCCTTAGTAGATACAGTAATTCTCGTGTGTCAAATATGCATCATGTATGGTTGATTTACAGGGACTTTGGCGCAGTAGATAAAATCATCATCGTACTGCCCCTCTGTGTGGGTTTACAAAATTTTAAAAATGAATAACAAAATATTGGTCATCTACACCCGATGTGTTAACGCTAACAAAATTTTAAAAATGAATGACAATTATGGGAATTTATGTTTTTCTCTTTAACTCCACAGTAATGAATTATGGAAAACTGTGGAAGTATTAAAGGTTTTAGTCATGCTCAACCTCTTATACCAAACAAACCATTGGTTTGAACGGTTGTGTGATGGTGGTTATCAAGATTTTTGGACAATAATCAAATCCCCCTGATTTGTGAGATATACACCGTCTCAGCATCAAAGAGCAGTATACTTGTTTCAATAAATGTGGTATAGAATGGGTAATTATATGATGCTATCAAACATATGTACGTGATTTACAGCTTCTAGGTGGTATCCTTTGTCACCCAAAGACTCCCAAGGGCAGTTTTCATTTCCAATTTCCTAGGTTAACTCAGATATTTTATGAGATTTTTGCATATGTATCGTTTTCATTTTCCGTATCCGTTATCTAACAACCTGGATAAAACAATAAATTCAATTGCTATTTTTCATGCAACAAAGTTGGTATAATTGTGCAAACATTTCATTTGAAAGGAGAGTTTAAGACAAGCGTACCGGTGAAAATTGATGATCAAGAACTATATGTGAATATTTGCATTCGCTCCGGCACGTGTACATAAGTGGATCTATTTGGCCTGTATAGATTCATCAAACAGATAGAGGGGAAATTGTAAACTAAATTAGAGAAATTACTATCACAAGCATCAATCAGTTCAACAACATAAAGCCTGAGCAAATATGCATTTGCGTCCCACACAAAGGATAATGAGATGAACGCTAGATAACTTGATTTTGAACTTCAATATATCAGGTATGAACATGATGGATATAGCATATATGTGCAGGTATTGGGTAAGAGATGACAGTTTATCATATTCTAAAGGTTTGATATGGTTAAGCACTTAAGCATATGTTGATCAAGAGATTTCCCAAAGTTTTTACCATTTACAAGAGAGACAAAATCCTTTCAACTAGAGATATTGTTACAGTGGATTGACTTAGATTTTGGTGCCCCATATAATTCAGCCCGATGGCCAGTTTCTTCATGATGAATGTGGCCTACTATGATCCTTGGGTTTTAGGCTCTAGGAAAGAGGCCTATAAGCTAATTTGGCAGCCACCATCCAGTCATATTGCATCAGATTTATTACTATGACGCTAGTACCTGAGTGGCTGCTAAGTTCATTCATTGAACATCAACAAGCAAATGCACCTATTACTGTCAGCTAAAACAATCATGTACAAGTCACAGCAGTTCACAACTTCACATCGATGATCTCAACAAACAAAAACAGAAGAAACTCTTAGCAACATAAGCAGCATCATTTATTTAGTATTATAGAAGTTCTCTCGCTTCAGCTTAGGTTTAGGGTGAAAGGTGTATGGAAGTTGCATCACAATAGTCATCAAAGTATATGAAAAGTATATTCGTGAAATTGAAGGTTTACAATGTTGTTCCTTGCATCATTACATATATCCATAAGCTTTAAGGAGTATTTCTTATTTGGATACCACAAACAGCTATTCATTCTAGTAGCAAGAAATAAAAGCCTTCAAATAAGAGATCAAGCAAATATTACGCAATTGAGGTTTTAAAACCCTAAGAATCAGAACTGCAGAAGGACGACTGAGATAATAAATCCAAGATATCAGTAAGTTTCAAACCATTCTAACCTCTACGGTAATCACACTGTGACTTGCGATACAATATCCAGATCTATATTCATTCGCAGCCTTTTGATCGACGTAATCTGCAGCTATCTGCAGTTCGTTTTACAGAAATCAATTTGGCTAGTCTACAGATCAATCGAGCGTAAATGCGAACAGATAGAGGCAAAAACCACAAATCGTGACTTACAGGGCGAAATCACCATAAAACTGCTGAAGATTCCCATCGATCGAACAGAAATAGGCGTCCAATGGAGTAAGATCTGTTTACTACTTCCAGAATCGCTCTCAACCGCTTGAAACTTCGAAAGTATATTATAAAAAGATATTGAGAGAAAGTGAAAGAGCAAGCACTTAAAGATGAGGAACCCTGGAGGAGTCGCCAAGAATGGAAGAAATCGGAGGAAGGGAGACGATCAATCAAGGTGTGACAGCGAGAAGTACGGGGATATCGATCGCAAATTGAATCCAAAACACTGTTTTGAAATCGCTTTTAATTTTCTGACAGTCAGACTCCATTGTAGAAGCAAGACAGAGAGCATATGTTGAATTCAAATTGCAGTTACCTCGATAAATGAGGGGGAAGCGGCCAATAAGGACTGCAGAGAAGGGGAATGTGTGAATATAAATAGGGTTCGGAATAGTGGAATCCACAAGTGTCCGGTTTTCATAATAGCCGACAACCAACTGCTCTCCAAAATTGCAATCTTTTGCGTCCCCACTTTGGTAACTTGATACACATACATTATTATGTACCAAAACAGCTACCCTCATATAGTCATATGTAAGAACGTTACATTTGCGAATCTCGCGCAATGTGTATGTGCCTCACACGCATAATCGTTGCGTCCGCCCATGATTCGCGCTCATAAACATTCGAACCTTGGAGCAACTATCATAATTCTAAATGTTGGATTCAATTTCACACGCGGTCAACATGTGTCCCTCACGTGGATGCACCCCATAGCCCTCTCTTTCTTCGAATTCGGCTTCTCGTTTCTTTAGTGCCGTCACATGACAAAAACGAAGTTTAGGGTTAATAGCAATTGCAGGTTGCGTTTGGGCTCCACACGCTATTTAGCTTGCGAGCGTACTCTCGTTCCGATTGTACGGGCTATATGTAAAAAAATCTTCGTGGTATATAGTATCACTATTAAAGTTTGACACATATAAAAACCTTAAACTAAAGTTTGACACATATAAAATTTAACAATTTATATTTTTAGTCAATATTCTAAATGAAATAGAAAAACCCTAAAACTAAAAATAAAAACACATGCCAAATTGTTATTCTAATTATATAGATACACCCAATGCGGTGTATTGCGCCCCGCTCTCCCAAATTCCACCACACATAATATGTAGGTTTTAGGCTTTTAGCCGGACTTCTAAACAGATTTTTTTTGTTGGTGGATAATTTAAAAATTGAGAATCTAACCTTCAATTTTTTATTTTATGATTTGTAACCTTAAAGAAGAAATTAAATTTAAAATATTTTTAAAATTTTATTTATTTGGATTTTTTTTATCGTCAACAAATATACCCTCTATAATGTGTTATTAACTTATTAACGACACATATATTGTCAACTATTGATGACAATGCAATTATGTTGTCATTAATTGTATAGTGACAATTTGTATTTCCAACAACCAATTGTGATCAATTATATTATCAACAACTTATTGTCACCAATTGGAGTTGTCACCATCCGATCCGGTCGTTTTATCAAACACCTTAAATACACGACAAATCAAAATTCTTGTAAATCTAAAATTGAATCACAAGGATACCATATAAGTCTTTTTTTTTAAAGATAAATTAAAGGAGATATAATTTACATGATCAAAATTACAATAATTGTCAACGGATCAAAATCAAAATTCATAACCATTGAGTGAAACCAATCTCACATCCTTATGCCTCCATTTTACAATTGATATCCACACTACATGTTCACAAAATCTCACGGATATAGTTTGCGTGCACCAAGCCTTCATTCTTGTTTTATAAGCCTTGATCTTCATATCTTGTGTAACCAACAATAATCCCTTTATGTTCTTGATCAAAGGACGAGGGGACATGATATCGGGTATTACGTGACCGTTTTTTAACTTGTAAGGACGAACTCTTGAATAGAACTTTTGTTGTTTAATTGTCTGATATATCAAGCTTTATGTCTTTTTGTTGTATAAGGGAAGTAATTTGGGCCATCCTTGCAAAGACAAGGAAGGCCCGAGTGATCACATCTCCGTGATTGACGGATGAGCCGTCAAGAACAAGTCATATTTACCGGTCGTTAAAGAATATATTTCCGGATGAAAACTTCAACGACTTGGAGACCATCGACATGGGCGGTAAGGGCAAATTGGACTAGGACAATAATAGCATTGGTCATGACATTGACTTCCTTGAAAACATGTTTGATACGTACTTTATCAAAGGATCGCACAACGAACATAATGTCACCTTTTAGCATTTTCACTTACCAAGGAGCCTTCTAAAAACTCCTGACACAATTCATCGCATTCAAGTTGTTTTTCTCGATTTTAACTTTTTGGTGTCCTATAATTCCATTTAGTAGGGCATTTGCTTCAAAAATTGACAAGTTTAGAAGTTTACTGAAGTTCTTGCATATGGAATTGACCTTTGTTTCACATATAGTAAACCAGTAGGCCGATTCTCCATTTAGTAATTTTGACCCATCACAATTAAATTTCACGAATACCTTTGATGGTCGTTTCTATTTATATTATTTATTTTTCACCTATTTGTGTTTATTCTTCTTCGGAAAAGGGGGAAAATCATCATCCTTGTCCTTTTTTTGAGTCTATCTAGGATTGGATATGCTAGTAGATATTTTTCTCTATCTAGTCTTTTTTGTAAAAGTTATGAATTTTAAGTTCATCTAATTTCTAATGTAAGAGCCTTAGTCTTTTGGAGCTGAGTTGGACTTAGCCGCCCCTGCGCATTGCGCCGCCCCAGCGGGTTCTCTGTAATTCGGCCCCCGCGGCTCAGGATGCCCGCCCCTGCGGTTTCCTGCGGCTGCAGCCGACTTTGTTGACCGTGGACTATGCTTTTTTTTTCTTCTCTTCCTTCTTAAGCTTCTTCTTGACCTCTTGATGAAGGGTTTCTTTATCTTCTCCAGCTACCCTTACGTTCTTCTTTCCTCCTCTCTTCTTCTTGATCTTGTTCTTGATTTCTTCTTGGTTTGGAAGAGAAGTTTGTGTGGTTTTTGGTGGATGATGATGTATGGATGTGTTGCTGAGCTTGGGAGCCAGTTGAGTGTGTGTTGTTGATCACTTCCTTGCTTAGGCCACAGCAGTGGTAAGTTCTCTTCTTCATTCTTCTTTCTTTCTTTCCTTTTTCCTTCTTTGCTTTCTTTTCCTCTTCCTTAGCTTAGGATTAGTTGTTCTAGGCACGTTTTGATGTTCATATGTGTTTATATATGTATGTGTTGGATTGCTGGACATTGAAGACTTGAAATCATCGTGTGGAGAGTGGAAGAGAAGTCGAGGATTACGTTCTGCACTGTCGCCGCCCCCGCGTCAGTGAGCCGCCGCCCTTGTGTGACCTTGTCACCGCACCCGCGCCAGAGAGCCGCCGCCCTTGCGGCCACGGTCACCGCCCCTGCATGGGAGTGTCTCCGCGCCTGCGCCTGCCGTTGCTTCGCCTCTGCGTCCCTCCCGTCACGCAGGTGCGTCTTGTACATGATCTACCTAGAGTAGTGTAGATCCTTTTCTTTCCTAGTATGATCGGGTTAGTAGCATGCTAGGTATGTGTATGAGGATAGAATGATGATGAGTATGATATCGATATATGTTTGTTATGGCTTTGAGGTTTAGTAGATTATCGAGGTTTATAAGTTGGATATGATCCTTATGGATCCCTTGGGTCTAGGTGTGACCCCTTTGTTTGATAGGAGACTTGATATCTCTTTATGCTTTGTTATTAGGCAGTGTTGTCCTCCAGATTAGAGTGGATCGTGGTTGAGAGTATTCCGAGGTTGAGGTAAGTCCGTAGGACTAACTTAGCTACCAACCTTATATTGGATGTATGCATGAGTGGTGTGTGATATATACTTGGTAGCATGCCATGTTGATTATATATTACCGACCTATGGTTTAGTGATCGCCCATTGTAGGGCCATGATAACTTGTCCTTTCATCCCGCTGGGAGTCTGAGAGGTTCTCTGTAGGCAAGTCAGATCTAGTAAACGGTTCGGGCACTCTCCACTCCCATAGGGTATACGGGGAGGTGTTCCATGCACCACTCCAACTGGCTATGGGACCCAGAGGCGAGGATTATATATTCCTCGTGTCACATATGTTCATATACATCTATATATATATACGATTTGAGTGTTGGACTTTATAAAGATAATAAACCGGGTAAATATGTGACAACATGATTATGTGGTTATGATTTTCTGATTTGTGTTTGTGCTTATGCATTATCTTATATATGAATGGTTAGCTAACGGTTTTATACCGTGTTGTAGATACTTTGCAGGTTAGGAGAGTTGTAGAGTGATTCAAATGGGGTGATCCGCTGAGGGCTCCGTACACTAGGTTATGCGTGGGATATGGGATATTTTGTATGTACAAATACATGTTTTGGTTGTACTCAGCGGTACTTTGTATACCTTTTGATATGTATATATTACAGTTTGATGTTTGGTTTAAATCTATCTGTGCCTTGTTGTAAGATCCAGTGAACTTGTTGTCAGGCTAGGGTCAGGATCCATTGTGAGATCCTAGCTCAGTTCGCCCCGAGTCCTACGGATTTGGGATGTTACATCTAAAACATCATATACTCCATCATATATAAAAGACCATTTTGAGTTTCTCGGGCTTTAGTATACCTCTTAAGTTATTTAATAGTTTGACATGGTCGCTCCGAATTTTAATTGATTGTAGATAAGAGGTTGCTAGAGCATGGTAATAGTTCATTTAAGGTTTTCTTAGTAAATGGACAATCTAACATAATGTGTTCAAGATGTTAATACACATTTCATCGAGACTACCACTCTTTGTATGTTCATCCGTTCCTTTGTCGGGATTTGTTTTTTTTTTCAAACAAAATTGTTAGTTTTAGGAGGCATATCTAGCTTCCATACCCAAGCTACATTATACTCCTTTTTCTGAATTAAATTACTTTGTTGATCTTGTTGAGAAACAACCGTATTTTATATGGAGTCTAGAATAATCTGTTAGTAAATTCGTATCTCGGGATTTATCATCTCCAATCTGTTATTCAGAGTGAGACACATCGTTTCCTAATGCATTTCCATATCTCATGTTGTCTCGGGATAATGAATTTACATGGTTTGAGGTTTGGGTTAAAGACTATATTGTGTTCCAAACATTTTAATTAGTGGTTCTGGTAAAATCCAATTATATGTCCAAACCTTGATACCTTTGCCATCTCTAACTTATCGCCAGAAGCCCGTTTTGAAGTGTTCTCTTTCGTCGAGTATTCAAGAATGCTCTTATTCTTAAGATATTTCTATAATTACCCGAACCCATATGTATTTTGGCTCAAATAAAATTTTCTGTAGCAGTTTAAAGTGTAATAAAGTATTTGTATCCTCAGTTTTCATGTTTCTTAGGGGCTTCCTTCCTTCTTAGGTTAACATATTTCGTCTCATCCTATGCAAGACCTTTACTCATCCCCTTTGTTCCACAAAAGTTGTATGTTTACCATGTCCAACTCGTTGTGCACATGAGTTAGGACTCGGAAGGGAGAAAGATTGCATAGTAAAAATTTTCATGACACAAAATTTGACTTGTATGATTATCTCTCTTCTTTCTTGGTGGGATAATGAATTCATTTTCCATTTAGCTAAATGTTGTTTTGATGTTGTTACAATATCCTCAAAAGTATCCTTGTTAGCCTTTCTATTTATTATTGCGAAACCAAGGTACTTCTCTAGTGCCACAAAGTACGACATTCCCAAAATATTTCGGATATTTGTACGTAGTGGTTAGGTTTGATGCATTCTTTGTTATTAGAACACTGATTTTTGACATTTGACTTTATACCCGAAGACTTTATAATAACTGATAACATGATTTATCGACCTGTTTTACTCATGCATTTAGTTAGATTTCCCCTTTCCACATTCATGTTTTAGCCTTAGTTTGTGCCACTTATGCTTGTTTAGTGTTACTTTGCAAGAATAGATATCTACACATGCTATTTGTGGCTTTGTAGGTGATTTGACACATTTTGGAGCTAAAACGACGTATTTGAGGATCAAGCCTCGAAGTGGACGCATAGGAGCAAGCGTACGTGCACGGGAAAGGTGAGGAATCGAGCTAAAGGCGCGAAGGAACGAAGAAGACCGCGTCTCGGACCGAGATGGACCGATCTCGGTCAGACCAGACCGAGATGGTCCAAATCTCGGCCGAGATTTATCTTGGCTCGCCCAAGATTGTCTTGGCTCGGCCGAGATTTATCTTGGCTCGGCCGAGATTGCCTTGGCTCGGCCGAGATGGTTCGAGCTCGGCCGAGATCGAGAAATCTCGGCCGAGATTCCCGATGTGCTGATGCGTTGAAGTTTCTGTTGCTGAATCTCGGTCCCGACTGGCCTGATCTCGGCTGAGATTTCTGCCCGAGATTTCCTGTTCGGCAATTTTATCTTATTTTTGGATCGGTTTTGGCCCAGCCCGTCCTTTGGAAGATTGTTGCCTATAAAAGGGAAGCTCTAGGTTATTTCTAAGGGTCCGAATTAATCCGTTTCTTTTAGGGTTAGGTTACCCCATAGGGGGAGCCGTCTCCTCCCCTCTCTTCCTTTCTCTTCATCTCCGCCATTGTTCTTCTCTAGTTTAGATTGAAGTTTCATACTTTCACATTGAGTTTTGTTTGGAAGACCTTGTAGGATTCAAGATTGAAGGTTTCCATTTATTGAAGTTAATTTCTTTTCATTCCCCTTTGTTATTTTTTTAATTGTCTTGATATGATTGTTATTGGCTAGAACCTTGTGGTTCCAAGGTTGACAGGAATTTGTTTATGCCTTTGATTATGATGAAATCTTGTGCTTTATGTTTTGGCTTTGAATTGCTTGAAATCCTAATGGTTGGCTTGGACTTGAATCTAGTTAGAATCCTTCTAGCTAGTAACCTAAGTTGGAATTGAGACTTACCCGGTGATATTCCTTCATAGATACATGAGAGATTGGTCATAGGTAATAAAGGTTTATCCTTTATTGGTTGAATGTGCTTAGATTCCTTGCTAAGTAGGGTAATACCTGAGACTTACCCGGTAATGGTTTACCTTTCCCTTAGTTTGTAGTCTGGTTTGTTTAGAATTTCCTACCTCTCTACCTTGAGACTTACCCGGTAATAGGTAGTTGGTTTGGAACTAGATAGTCTTGAGACTTACCCGGTAATAGACTGTCAGCCTAGAAATGTTCATCCTTGTGGCTTTTCTACCATATATCTTTATGAGTCTTCCTAAATCTATATGTATAAATAATGACCTTGAACCCTTGGAATCCATTTTCTTCCCTTTAATTTGATTATCTTTTGTTTTATTTCCTTTTATAAAACTGCTCTTGATTGAAGGTGATATCCAATTGAGAGCAACCCAAAACCCTTTTCAAACCTTTTTGACTTCTTTCTCTTATCCTTTCCAACCTCTTGTCTTTAATTGAGATCTATTTTATATTTAACCATTGCTGCATATTAATCCTCCCAGTCCCTGAGATCGACCCTGGAATACTTACCTTTACTGTGATTGACCCATACACCGTGGGTTCGTTGTTATTTAGGGGATTATTTTCAAGTTATAAATTTAAAACTATCCCTTCCTTGTTTTACTAACTTATAGGTCTTTATCATTATTGATAAAAGGTTTATAGGGGTGTAAAAACAGAGAATAATAACTATCAATAATGTCAGACGTTTTTTGACATAATCCCTAGGTTGCTTTGGTGAAGATAATAATATGATCAACAAAATCCATAAAGGGGCTAATTGTACCCTATCTCGTAACTAGAACCCTATACTTCTCTTTTTTTCATTACAGTGTTTGTGTAGGTTTCTCACTTTCTCATGAGAGTATTTGCTCCTATATTGAAAAGGAGGGGGCACATGACACGCCCTCACTCGCCGAAACCCGGTCGGTGAGGCTGCCATGTGAAAAAGGTTCAATTAAAATTAAAGCTCTTACTTTCCGTATAAATATTAATTCAAAAGTATCTTTGAGCAGGAATGAGAGTTTCATATATATTTGCATATTTATTTATAACTATAAAAAAAATACATTTTAAATGGATCATAAACGTAAAATGAGGCATCAACTTACAATTAAAATTACAACTTAACAAAAACACAAACTAAAGTGATACAGTAATTAACTTCAACATAATACATAACTCATACCATAAATTTGAAATAAAATACAAACGGTATAAACATACAATTCTAGCATTAAATGGACCATAAACTTAAAATAAACTCAATTAAAAAGTTCCTTTATCAAGTCATTTCAGCTACTCTTCGACGGAATCAAGGAACCTATCATGTCCACAAAGTTGTAAAGAAGGGTGAACTTCCTTTTGTCTCCTTCTCTTTGATCTTCTTCTCGATCCTTCAAGTCCATTTCTTTTGTCCTCCTAGCTTTGAAAATGACATGTATCTTAAACAATTCTTTCTACACTTTCAACGTTTCTTTTTGTAATTTTAGTTTTTGGAGGTGAATATCAAACTCTATTATTATAATCTCTTAAATTGTCAAGTGATTTAGAATCATCAAAGGTATATGTTGTACTTATCGGTCTCTTCCCCTGCCCTTTTCAAACTAGTATGTCCAAGAGGATGGACAAATGAGCAATTTGGGGTTCCACGTCCACTTTTTGGAGTTTCAAGATTGGATTTTGATGTGTATGCCCAAGAAGAAAGGAAAAAAACGCCCTTACTTAGGCCATGACCATAGGTATGGTGTTGCTTTAGACGTTTTTTTATTGGACTTCTTTTTGTTGATTTAGGAAAGTGGTTCGATGCACTAGGCGACACACCGTTTAATGGTTTGAAAGGCAAAAAAAATAGCAGACGGAAAAACCGTCATAAAGGAGCAAAACAAACAAAAAATAAATAAATACACAAAAGTACACTAGGAAATCCCGGTAGCAAAGAGGTCTTCAAGGGAAGGAGAACGAGCTAGTCACATGAAAGGAGAGAGACAAAGTCTATTGTCGAAGTGCACATGAAGGAAGCTTGGGGACAATTGTGGACACCTCAGATTTGGACTCGAAGAAAGTGTCATCAAGATTCGATCACAAATCCACAACCCCTCCTAGACGAACAACTCGAGCCGCCAAGGAAACTAGCTCCAAGCTTTTGGAAGACTCCACAACAACACAAGAAAACCTGACCCGACAAGTGTATATCATTATGTAGAGTATATTTTTGGAGAAAGAAGCAAGTTTTGTAATATTGGATTTGTACAATCGGATTGTGAGCAACTGTATAAGTTGAAATTCCAGTTTATATATATATATATTAGAGTTAGGATCATGTAGGAACCTCTCTTAGAGTAGGGAATAAAGACTTATAATAGCCGTTGGATTAATACTGATGAACGTCCAAGATTTAACATTGTTTATGGTAATAATTAATGAGAATATTATATTGCCTCTAATAGAATTATGATAAAAATATTTTAACGACCAAATTTTCTCTATAAAATATAATATCGACCCAATATGAAAATAAATTATTTAGAAATGTTCGTTAAATTTGGTCGTTAAAATTTGTAATATGGAAAAAATGCT
This sequence comes from Fagopyrum tataricum, assembly GCA_002319775.1. Taxonomy (NCBI): domain Eukaryota; kingdom Viridiplantae; phylum Streptophyta; class Magnoliopsida; order Caryophyllales; family Polygonaceae; genus Fagopyrum; species Fagopyrum tataricum. The sequence continues at coordinate 6,095,046 of CM008282.1, forward strand.
GGTTAAATTTGGTCGTTAAATATTTTATTAGAAACTAGTTTATATACCGTGCCTGTACGGATATTTTTAATTTATATATATTAAATGTGTGTTTAATATAATAATGTTGAAGTATAAGAGTAGAAAATAATTTATTTATAAACTATAAACAACATTTGTTAAACATTCAAATGTTATTTAAATTAATCAGGTAATTATAATTCATAGGTAAGGAATTATTAATAACAAATTCAAATTTTGTATGAAACTTTTATGTGAGAAATTAAAAGAAATCAATTGCAAATAATTTTATGAATTTAAGTTTTATAATATATAATTTAAATAACTACGTAACTTTTTAATCAAAAGAATTAAAAGAAGTTGAGGACAAGTAAGATTTTATGAAACTTGAATAAGTTTTTAGTTGCAAATATATACATTTACCTAAAAATAAAGATTGTTTTATATTCTTACAATAAAAAGTAGAGCCATGTATTTTTTATTTTTATCTGGTTAATAAAGGGATCACATGGAACAATCATCAAACTCAATTACATATATAAATGGTGACCAATATAACTATATCCCTAAAACACTGAAATATACGTATGCTAAAGAGCTTTAAAATTGGTAATATACTCCGATTATTTGCTTTTTTTTTTGAATGAGTAGTTGGTATTTCATATATTACATTTTAGGATGATTTTAAATAAGACATAATATCATATTTGATTTCAATTTTTAACTCAATTTTTTTTGAAAAAATCAAAATAAATTTTTTTTGTATATTCACACGTATGTTAAATTAACTAAATGAGTTTTCTTTTAATTTTGATTAAAGACGATCAAATCTCAAAAATTAGATACCAATCATATCATAGTTTGTCATCCATCCAATAGTTTGTTGTTGATATCCAATCTGTTTTTTCAAGATATAAAAGTGTATTATCTTTATTATTATCTTTATTATTTTCTTTCTCTCCTAATTTCACTATTTCTTATTTTTCGGATTTACTGATGAGAGTTGATCTTATGTGAGAAAATCCAGACTCAGACTCAGGTACCCTCATCAAAAAGCTCATCAAATTTGATAAATATATATAAATCTTTGCAATTTGAGAATGAAACCAACAAAAGAACCAACCCAAATGCGGTGGAGATGAAAACCATCAAAATAATCAGTACAAAAGGGCATTGGTGGGATTAAACTGAACCCTTAATAATTGCAACAGATGAAGAGCCGAGTGGTCTTGAAAAAATCAGTTGGTAATCCACCTAAGTTGTTATAACGAATCAATCAATATACCGTAAAACTCTGATGAAAAACTAAATCTGAAAAAATGTTGTTAAAATAATTTTGTAAAATCTTAAAAATTCAAAGTTAGTACACGAAACAGACCAAAAGAATTTGGTTGAATGAAAATTGTGAAAGAGCTAACCATTTTTTTTGACTGAATGGTCAAAACAGGATACAATGAAGGTTAGTAAACAAAAGAATCAATTGCGATACATATCAAATACAAAATAGAAAGGATTAGGAGCCAACCACAATTACAAATTCGGTAAAATGGAAAAGAAATTGAATCAAGCACAACAAACATTATTAACGATTTGAAAAAGAGGGAACAACACACATAATCATCGATTTAGAATAAAAGGAGAAAAAGAGTTGAAAGGATCGAAAAGCTAACCATTTATTCGGCCGAATGGAGCCATCTGCAATCAAAACATTAAAATAGGAAAAACATCAGTGAGCTTGCGTGACTAAAATCCTTTAGAAATACGTGTATATATATATAGCAATCGGAAGAAAATCTTATTGAATAAACTTTTATCAAATTTTAAACTTCTTCAATAAGCTTTCTAATTTATTGATAAGATTGATATACAAAAATCGGGGAGAAGAAACAAACAAAAATTCGTTAAACAAACTAAAATTGGGCTGATAAGATTTACAAAAACCGGAAAAAAATTATAGTTATAATTATAATTATTATAGGCAATCGTGTGGGAGAAGATTCTTATAATAATTTTTTGATCAACGCTAAATATTAGTTAACAGAATCAAACGAAATCTTTTATAATTTTTAATTTTTGTTTAATAAATAAGATTTATTGGCTTAATTAAATGTTTTAGAAAAAGATTTATCCCAAGAAAAATTGATAGGCCGTCACGTCAGCTTAAATGACGGCTCTTTTAGTATAGGTATATAGATTTGATCGTTAAATTATTTTCATATTGGGTCGTTATTATATTTTATAGAGAAAATTTGGTCGTTAAAATATTTTTATATAATTAATATAGTAATCGCTAAAATTTTGTGGGTCGTTAAATCTTGGATGTTAAATATTTTGTGGGTCGTTAAAATTTCATAGAGAAAAATTGGTGGTTAAAATGTTTTTTTTCCATATTTTAACTACCAAAACAAATTTTAACAACCAATCCTAACAAATTTAACGAACTTTCTTATAAAATTTATTAACGATTAAATTTCTCTATAAAATATATTAACGACCAAATATATTAACCAAATATATTAACGATCAATTGCTTCAACGTTTATTTTTGGGATAGCCCAAAAGTAAGAAATTTGTTTTCCTAATTTGTATCTTATTTAATGAATGAATAATGAAAAATGAACAATCATGTGATTCTCACCTTGGAAAGCTTACTATGCACTTTCCATCATGAACGTACAAATTTTAATCCAACGAATCTTAGGAGTTCCTATTCCCTATTCTAAGGACTGTTCCTACCGGATCCTGTCTATATATATATATATAGGGTTAGGATCACGTGAGAACAAGTGTTACGGTAAGAAATAAGAACGTATCTCAAGCGTCGGATTAAACAATGAACAATCATGATTTAAAGTTTATAATTGGTAAGCGTGTGTTTTTTTTAAGACGATATTTAAATTAGAGCTTGTATACATTTTAATTAAGGAAATACGATATATAAAATTTGTAAATAAAAGACACGTTCATAATATTGCTAGTCAACAAGAGAAGCAGACAAGCAAAAAAATGTACAAATATATTCTTACGAGTAGTAAACGGGAGAAGTGGGGCAAAAATGCAAGTTTATTTGCAAATGTACGAATAATTTGAGATGCGCACTAGTGCCATAAGCACAAAGTACATAGACACGTTTCCATGAACACGCTAGTACACAAACATGCACTAGTACAAAGTAATGAGCACGACTAGTACACAAACATACACTAGTACAAAGTAATGATCACGACTAGTACACAAACATGCACTAGTACAAAGTAATGAGCACGACTAGTACACAAACATGCAGTAGTACAAAGTAATGAGCATGACTAGTACATTTCCTAAATCACAATAGTAATTGTCATATGCACGAGTACACAAGCGTATTAATAAGCACGCACATGCAACGCACCCGTATGAGTCATATGCACGAGTACAATTAAAGAACGACTAGATAATTTAAACCATAGTAACACGAGTATATAATGTGTGAAAATTTGTACGCCACCATATGTCATGCACAACAATAACAGGTTTTATAGACGAATACAATTAAATATGAACAATAGTAATGCCCAATGCATGCACGAGTGAAAATAATTTCTTCGGGATGACAGAACAAAAAGACAATGAACACAAGTATCTTGTTAATCGGGTAAATATGTATATTTAATTATGGAAATTAATTATTCCTTTCTTGTTAAGAAACATAGTAATTATGATCCATAAGTACTATTGTATCATGACCGTTTAATTAATTTAATCATGTGGTTGAGATGTGTTCTTATTTCTTACCGTAAAACACGTTCTCACTTGATCCTAACCCTATATATATATATATCTATGTATATATATGTTTGTATATATCTATGTATATATATATATATGTGTATATATATACATATATATATATATATATATATATATATATATATATATATATATATGTATGTATGTATGTATATATATATATATATATGTATATATGTATGTATATATGTATATATGTACGTATGTAACCCTTATGAAAAAAAACGTTAAAGATGAATAAAAGGCAAAAAAAAAAATTTGATTAGAAAACAAATGTCAAATCCATGAATCATTCTCTTTTTTTCCGTAGTCAAAGGAAAGTGGGTCTAATGTTAGCCCAATAAAATAAGAACATGGCTTCAGAGTGATAGATGTTTTTTTTATTTTTTTATTTTAAATCTTCTCAAGTGCTAGACGAATAGACAACTACGCACATTACGGCAAAAAAAGAAGAAGTTGCCGCAAAGAGAGTCCAAGAGAAGCGGCGGCCGGAGGCCGGAATCGATTTGGGAGAAGAACAAAAATTTCGTCGAGAGGAGTAATAAACAAGATCTTGAGATGGGAGAACCACCGTCCGAAGATGACTTGATTACTATGTTAAGGCTTAAGAGTTTGGGAAATGATTTTGTTGGAAGAATTTAGGAATTAATAATCTTAAGGTCCAAAAGCAGTCGACCCCAACAGAGATAGGAAGACGACAACCTTAAAAGCTCTAAAATTTGTCCAACCACGACAAAGATCAAGGAAATAACTTTTGGATACTTTGGATTTAAAAACTCTTGGTTTTTGAGAAGCAAGTAAAGGAGGACCATGCTTATCATATAGTTAAATAAGGAGGTTTTTTCAAGCTTTAAAAATAAAGGAGGTCGTCCACTATTTGGAATAAAAAAAAAAAGGTTGCTCAATTTCTATGTGAGTAAAGTGCTTGCTTGACTTGCCGTTCCATTGAGTTAATAAAGAAGAGAAGATGGCAAGATATGAAGATAGATATGGGATCTCTCCTATGAAGCAGGTTTGAAGAGCAAGATGAAGGAAATATCTTTTGGGAGGTCATCCCACTTCTTTTTTAGACGAAAAGAGATCCAATGATTGTTAGAGAAGAGTAAATCTTCTTTGTAGAGAACCGTCACTTGGTAGAGATCCGGGGCTACCGATAGTAAATTCCACAGCCAAAAACCCTAAGATCAAAATAGTCTGTATATCGACTTACCAAACCACACCTCAAAAGGTGTTTTGTAGTTTATGCTAGTGTGAGATCCACGATTTATCAAGTAACATGTTATAGTCACTAATGTTGCCCATAATCTTCTATTTAGTGTTTCATTAGAGAGCATGCACCTCGCTCTCTCTACTAAAGTCTAATTCATCCTGTCAGATATACCATTATGTATGTTGTGGTATATGTATGATTGTATGATGACTAGCAATTCGAACATTCTTGCATAACCAATCAAACTCAAACGAACAAAAATCCAAACCATTATTAGTTTGCAACCTGTTGATCTTCTTCCTGTTTGATTATCCACTAACGTTTTTCACTCCTTGAAGTTCTTGAAAGCTTCTCCTTTGTGCTTCATGACAAATAGTCAAGTCATTCTTGAATGATCATATATCAATGACAGTCAATAAATACCTATGACCTCCTAGAGACTCAGTGTTAGCCGGACCCCAACAATCCGAATGGATGTAATGCAAGTGTGTCTTTTGTCCTATAATACCATTTGAAAACTTGTTGCATGCGGTGTAACTTCTCAAGGACATAATGCTCCCAAAAGTCAAGGCTTGTGATCTTGTGACCACTAAGAAGATCTTCCTTTTATGACCAAGTCAATTGCTCCAGTAGATAAGATAGATGGTGATGGTGTCAGTTGATATTTATCACCCGACTACGCACCTCACCTGCGTAGTTTTGATTTCACCTTACGATTATAAATACGCGTATGTTGTGTTGGAGATAATCAGTTCCCACATCGAAAGATTGGGACTTCCCAGCCTAGTATATAAGGTCGGTGGGCTACTCCTCCTATTGTCAATTGGTTTTAGGATGGAACCTCATCGGGTTTATGTGTTGGGCTTGGGCCTAACGCGCATGTGAGCTCGGATGCACACGACCCCCGCTCTACCCAGTCCGTTTGTATCGGACTTTGACATGGTATCAGAGCTTTTTGCCTAACGGCACTCGATCCAACCTATACACGTGTCATACTTCCATGGTCATGTCAATCACCACCTTCCACCAACTTAAAGCCGGCATTGTCCATATCTCTATATACATCGGGTTAGTCCAATTTCTAACCTTCAAGCATCGGTATTCTCCCGAACTAAATTCGGTCTCATCCGAACACAACAACCTCAATATTGTATGAAAGCATCATCGGCTCGTCCGAAAGATTGGGACTTCCTAGCCTAGTATATAAGGTCGGTTGGCTACTCCTCCTATTGCCAATTGGTTTTAGGATGGAACCTCATCGGGTTATGTGTTGGGTTTGGGCCTAACGCGCATGTGCGCTCGGATGCACACTACCCCCGCTCTACCCGGTCTGTCTGAATCGGACTTTGACATGGTATCAGAGCGGTTAGCCTCTATGTGGCTCGCGATCCTAACATGTGGACAATTGCAACTCGGTCTATATCCTCTAGTTGCACTTGCGGGGGCGTGTTGGAGATAATCAGTTCCCACATTGAAAGATTGGACTTCTCAGCCTAGTATATAAGGTCGGTGGGCTACTCCTCCTATTGCCAATTGGTTTTAGGAACCTCATCGGGTTTATGTGTTGGGCTTGGTCCTAACGCGCATATGCGTTCGGATGCACACGATCCCCGCTCTACCCGGTCCGTCTATATCGGACTTTGACATGTTGTACGTAGTTGGAGCCGATCAATTACGCCATTTACGCGCACCGAATGCGTAGTTATAGTCGCATTCAGAACATTTAAAAAAAAAAAAAACTACAACTACGCATTTCATATAAATGATTAATCGACTCCACTCGGCTACAACTATACACCGTATGCGTATTTGTAATCCTAAGTCTAAAACCAGAGAATTACGCTCGAATTGCTTATACAAGGTAATAGATTAATGAATTTGACCCTGTGTCTAATAGAATAAAATATAGAACGTAGAAGATATTGATATAGAAGCTTTATGGCGATGGATCCCACGACCCACGCATTGCATGAAGTACACGCATGAGCAAACGGTGCATTAAAGATATGCAAACTACCATCCACCTGGCAGATATTTTCAAACCAAACCTGCAACTGGAAAGGAGAAAATTAAAGAAGAGAGAGCCAGACAGAAAGGGCAGAAGATCGAATTCGAACTACCATGAATGCAATTCAATCCAGCTTCCAATTCCCCTCTCGAACCCAACCACTCCGTTCTAAGTCTCTCTGGACTCGGAGCCGCCGTCAGCCCTCAGCGAACACCGTAACTTTTAAAGCCGCAATAATCAAGCCAGACATTTGCACCGCCGACGAACTCCATTACGTCTCGGTCCCAGGATCTGATTGGAGCCTCGCTCTCTGGCGTTACCTGCCTCCTCCTGATGTATCTCTTTCCCGCCAATTCAAAACTTTCCATATTCTTGGTTAGGATGTATGGAATTTGCTTTTCTATGATATATGAAATAATCGGTTTTTGTTTGGTGGTTGTGATTTCATCTGCAGGTACCTCGGAGAAATCATCCTTTGTTGTTGCTTTCTGGAGTGGGAACAAATGCTATTGGATATGATCTCTCTCCGCCTCGAGTATGTTTAATTTCTGGAGTGGAATTTGCTTTTCTATTATATTGCATTTTGTTCAATTTCTGTCGATTGTTCAAATTTGTTTTTGGCTTGTTTAAAGCGCTGAAAGGTTACTGTTATGGTTATGGAGTGCCTTGAATGTTATTTGCCAGGAAATAGGTTAGGACTTATTCTAAGTAGGTGAAAATTTGGTTTCATGGAAGTTCATGTTGTAGAGTTCATGATTGAGAAATCAATGAAAATTGACTGAGAATTGAATTGGTGTGACTTATTAAAGCCCTGAAACAGTGAAGCTTTATGATTATCAAGGGCCTTGAATCATATATAAGCGAGGGGACAGGTCAAGTAGGTAAAACAGGTTAATGGAAGTGTATTCTATGATCTTTAGTGTAAAGGCCCTGATGCAGAAACCCAACTGTCAAATCATAGGAAAACGATCGGGGTTGGTGATTGAAAAAATTTGTGCTTGCTTAATTTATTTTAAAAGTCAAGGCTGCAAGTTGTGAGTTACGTAACTAAGCTCAAAGTGGAAGGGGAAAAAGTTGTGTTTTAAAGAGTTCTTGGGTCACTTAAGGAGCCAAATCATGGTTCTACAGAAGTGCTTTCAGATTGGGCTCTAGTGCATATTATTAGCTTATGTTTAAAAATGTATGTCTCTCACTGTGGTGAAAACTTCCTAGAAACACAATTTTTGCAACTATTTTAACATTGCTTAACTTGCAGGCTTTCAGATAAGGGAGTATTTTCAGTACACACGCAAAGTATTAAGTGGTTGATCAGAAGTCTTAAACTATTTAGCAAAATCTATTGATCCAGTAAATCTGTATATATTGACAGTATGTGTTTGGAATTGTTTGTTTAGACTTTAGAGGAATTTATAGTATTTCTTATTTATACACTTTAACTTGTCTATGGTATCGTATATATTCTTTGTTTTAGTTACATATGTTGAAGTGGTTGCTATATGATGAGGAAACCAACCTTGCTATCTTCGTCATATGGCAACCACTTCTATCCATGACGGGCAAACTCTGTGTAAGCAGTAGAGTAGTTTGTTGATGAGAGTTTGGATGTTAGGTCTGGATCCTCTGGAATGAGTCTTCACTAACATGAATTTTCATGGTCATGGCTGGACAAAGTTTATCTGTCATGCAAAGTAATATTTATTTTGCTTCCAAATGGACAAAATATCAGGTTAAAAGTGTTAAACCAGGCGATGAGTGTGACAGTCTGGAAGTGTTTTTGAGGAAAGTTAATATATTGGAAGCCTTACCTTGTCAGTTGCACGAATCTATCTGAAAATGGAAGTTCGGAAAGGTTATGCTGTGTTTTGATGAGCATTAATCATGATGAATATGAACTTATATCTATGAGGTAAGTGTCAGTGTTGCCTTATTGGTAATCTTAACACTTAGTACAGCCATCATCTCCATCAAATTACCTTTAGCAGCCTCAGGATGCTTTTTTTTTTTTCTTTTCCCCCTTTGAGTATCTTAAGCCGTTCTTGGAGCTTCTTTGATGGCAAATTTTCTCCTTGCAGGCTTCATTTGCCCGACATATGTGTGAAAAAGGATTTGATACATGGACTCTAGAGGTTCGAGGAGCTGGCTTAAGTATGCGAGGAGCAGAAAACCTGCAAGCTGAGGATCTTGCCAAATACCTATCCAAACAGAGTGTGGAAGGTTGGTGCAAAAAGTTGTCCCTCCCTTGTGAAAGGAGACCAACGGGGTTTAAATTCTTCTGATAATCTCCTTCAGTAGCAGATCAAGACTGAAGTCCATATAACCGTGTCTGTTACGTAGCTATCAAAAAAAATTGTGTGGGGCTAGCAAGTCATGTTAATTATGTAGGAGGGTCCTATGTTCGGAAGTAGATCAATACAAGAATCTATAATATGATTACTTTCATAAAACTTTATACTACTAGAAACACTAAGATGTGTTAGATCACGGGGATATCCTTTCAGGTCTAATAGAAGCATGGCGTAGCTCTAACATTGGGAAAGAGATGAAAGAGATGAGCCAAAGAATTACTAATACTGTGCAAGGCTGGGAATCTCTTCCACCAGCCTTTTTTGAGTTGCATGAACGCATCTCGTCAGCTGTGGGGGATTTCAGGGAGCAGGTCGACTTGCTTTTGAACAATGACTGGGACTTGGATGAGTACCTTAAAGAAGACATTCCTGTCGTGGTATGATGAATATCTCACACCTTTTCAGCTGACTTGTGGAAATAAATTTACCAAACTCTGAATGGTAAATGCATCAAGTCCAAGTTGAATGGTTTTTATATTGTTGAATGATAGTTTTGTTTCACTTTCTACTATAGATGGACTACATTAGAAGCAAAAGCAAGCCCAGAGATGGTAAACTGCTGGCAATTGGCCACTCAATGGGTGGCATTTTGTTATATTCATTGCTTTCCTCATGCGGTATGTCCCACTTTTGTGTGATTTCTCCTTTTAAATTTTCTTGATTGTGATTATGCAAACTGAACTATTAACATGTCTGTAACTTTTCCTCTCAAGTTTATCTTATGTATTGCCTCTATATTTATTATCTATGAGCCACTTAATTTGAATAGATTTATACAATTCTCTTGAGCCTAATAGGGTACTAGGGATGCTATGGTTAATACAAGGGTATTTGATTCCAAGGCTTTCTCTTCCGAGTTCACAGATGTGATGGTATTATATAGATCTTAATTTGTCAACTGATATTCATGTTTTCTAGCATTATTCTGAAAAACACTGGAAATATATTAATATTGAAGATGTACTGCATGAACTATTACTGAATTATGCCAATCCAGATCAAAGACACAACACTTTGCTTGAAGATAATGAATAAAATGCATAGACAAGCCTGCAAAATCCGCAAATTGAGTTCATTCTGAATTAGATTTTGTTGAACATAAAATACAATGTGCAAAAAAATAAGGGTCTATGCAGCAGTTCATGCTTATAAGGATAAGGTCCCTGTAAAAACGTGTTAGTTAGGCCTGATAATGCCTTGTTATTGTCCTGCCAAACAGATCTTGGTTTTAAATTTCTCCGAAAATGTGATTTACTCATTTATGTAAGAGCATATGATAAATCTTATTACATTGTTATATTCTATCAGGCTTCAAGAGACAGGAATCTGGCTTAGGAGGAGTTGTTACCCTAGGCTCATCGCTTGATTATTCATCATCAAAATCCTCTGTGAAACTTCTTTTGCCTTTGGTAAGTGGGATTTTAGCAGGTAGAGAGGGTGAGTAATCTGAAATGCTTATGATGATCTGATGGTGAAAACTTCATTTTGTCAGACAGAACCAGCACAAGCTCTGAAAGTTCCTGCTGTTCCACTCGGTGCACTTCTTGCTGTCATACATCCACTTGCTACCCGCCCCCCTTACATTTTGTCTTGGTTGAGTTCCCAGGTTTCTTCAAAAGACATGATGCTCCCAGACTTGGTTGACAAGCTCATCATGAAGAACTTCTGTTAGTATTCAATATTACTTGTCTATCTCACTTCCAACCTGATCCTGTTTTCCTGATATAAACCCAACTTACTAATTATAAGTTTTGAAATATAGTTTTCAGATTTCCAGTTTTCTGGATAGTACCTCAGTATTTCCAAACTTCCTAATTTTTAGACACATGTTATGCGATCCACTTTCTCCATGTTTTGAATTACCCTGAATTTCATTTTGTAAGAATTTAAGTTAACATTAGGAGTTAATTACTTTGTTATCTTTTTTAATATCATATTTAAGACCTAAATTTCTCTATTTGGTGGATGTTAAACAATAATTAATTGGTTTTTTGGGCCAATAAAGCATACAAGTGACAGCTTACTGTGCATGTTCAAATTAATGTTTTAAAGGAAAAACTGTAAGGATCTGAGTTGTAGTTCAAGAAATACCCTAAACTGTGTTTTGTTTACACTAGTTTAAATGATCACATGATAGTTTGCATCACTATTTTGCTAATAATTAAAAAAAATGGGAGGGTAAATTGGTATCTTTTATTATAAAAACACTACTATATTTACACATAACATTGTCACGAGGCCAATGCTGTATATGCTAATATGGTGAAGTTAATGGGTCATCAATTTCACTTTTTTTTAAATTGACTGAACTGAAATGCTCTACTCCTTTGTAGGTAACTTATTTTACCATCTGTAAACTTGAATTTGCAGGTACGATACCTGCTAACCTTCTCTTGCAACTATCAACAGCGTTCCAAAAGAACGGGCTGTGTGACAGAAGTCGGACGTTTGCTTACAAGGATCACCTACACAAAAGCAATGTCCCGATCATGGCATTGGCTGGCGATCAAGACTTGATCTGTCCTCCTGAAGCTGTATATGGTTAAGGGCACTCAGATTTTTACAATTTCTTCATTATTGTCCCATAATAATTCTTAGTCATAGAGAAGAAAAAAAATGCGGCAAGTGATTCATCTTGAAAAATGAGAAGTATAAAAGGTGCACAAATGTGTCATAATGTGCAGATATCTGTACTTACAAGTGCACATTTCATAAGTATGGTGCATAAACAATACAAAATATGCCCATGATGATACACATTTGTGCACTTTTTTGCGCTTATTTTTCTCCCGAATCAATCTATACACATCTTCAACTTCAACTAATGTTTTGCAATTTCTTTTTGTGCATTTGATGGTGCAGAAACAGCGAAGGTAGTTCCTGAGCACCTGATCACATACAAGGTTTTTGGAGAACCAGGCGGCCCACACTATGCGCACTATGATATCATTGGAAGTCGTATGGTACGCCACAGTCCTGTCTTCTAACCCTAAAATTTTGCTCAGAGTCTTCTAAAAACAGTTGATTCATTCTCAATGGCTTTGTGCAGGCGGCCAAAGAAGTGTATCCATGCATTGTGGAGTTTCTCATCAGTCATGATTCATTATGATTTGCCAAAATTTCGTGAAGAGTGTTATTCGTTGTTAGTAGTGTACGGTAGTTCTGGGTCAAGCCTTTGTCGAGTTTGAAAAGTGTCTGCAAAATGGAGGATCATATTAATACTAATCCGGAAGCACCTTAGTCATTGCAAAATGGCTGTATATATATAGAAGATGAAATATAAAAAAACCCAACGGTAGTTTCATACTCGTGAAGCCTGTAGTGTGATAGCATCAAAGAAGAAACTAATGTATACAAGTATATATGATCATTGCAGTTGTTACATGGTATTACATTATTGTATAGGAATATTGAGGGAATTTATACTTGCTTATTTGTTGTCTATACAAATGAAAGCAGAATTCTGTTTTATTTTTTTGTTGATGTTTCAGTTTGAGAATTATTTTAAAATGCTTACATGCCAGACCATTCTTCAAATAGATCGAATTTATGCTGTGTAATTTTTGATAGCAGAATTAGGAAGTGTTTTTTTGTGGGAAACAATGTTTCTCACTCTCGTTCTATACTAGCTGGTTTTCTTAAAGAAATTCGTTACCAGGTGATATAGTTTACATTCATTGATCAAAGCAGTTAAAGATTCAGCTGCATAATTCTAACCAAATCTTCATACGATGTGTTTGTTATTACTCCAACCAAAACTGGAATGACGCTGCGAAGCCGATTGAGCGGCAGACATCAGTAACATTACACTCTACAAACAAACTCCTATATCAAAATCTTTAACACCGGTTCAAACAAAATGAACAGAACTGAACCAATGGCTTTTTGTCACAATTCCAATATATCTAGTTCATCGCCCTCATGCACTTACCAGAATGAAAATAAGCCATTTTTTTCGTTCTGTTAATTGCAGTTGAGCATCCATCATTTTCTACCTGTTTCATCAAGTTCCATACACTAAGCTAACGCAAGTATGCAGCCATATCAACACAATATTCTCCGTAAACACAGCCTAGGCACCAGAGACCAGAGAGTTGGAGGAAAACAATTGGTTTGGTTTGGTATTCCTAAGCCATTAGGGTTTTAGCTGCATGCCAAACAGTGCTCATGAAAAGGGCTTTCCTGAGGACCTGCAGAAACAAATTACAAAGCCAGAAATCACATGTATTATTTGGGGAACTTACAAGTAAGCTTTGTTTGGATGGTTAGCAAATGAGGGGCAATCTTCCTATTTATAGTCACGGTCAACTCCTCTACGAGAAGGTTCTGAAACTTGATTTTTATAGGTCAATTTAGATCCAACCTGACCCGATCTTAGCTATACAATTCCAGTATATTCTCTACGAGTCAAGCAAGCCTAGATGATTCTCTACGAGTCAAGCAAGCCTAGACGAGAATGTATTTGTGTAGAGAATTCCCAAGAGATCTAGAATATCTCGGCCTTGTCAAGACAATGTCGAGGTATTCTCCGTGATTCTGGATCATTCCAAAACTCGGTTTGTGTCGAATAAACATAAAAGTGGTGAAAATGGAAATAACTCACACTTTCAACAATCAAACCACTTTAGACCTAAAGAATGGAAGAAAATGGAAACATATTTGTTTGACATAAAGCTTATTTGGTAGCTTTAGCTGATATCATTACGTCTTTCCGGTCTTTCTGAAACAAACGAAAACAATCACTTCCGGTTTTGTTTTTCCAAGACAACGGAAAATCTGAAGCAATCGCATTTTCAGATTTCGCAAACATGCACCTGATTGTTAACTGTGAGGAGACGATCAGAGACTTTTACAGGCAAATTCAGAACCAATTGCATTGTAAAAAGAAAATATATGAAGTATGATCACCAAATAAGGGGCAGTGTAAAAATTGCCGGTAATAATGTAATATCTGAGATCTTAGAGAGGCTGGGATAACTTTCCGGGAGGCCAGGAGATGCCTCCCGAAGATCACCCATATACAAAGAAGTTCAAACAAGCTTGATAAATGGTGTAAAAATAGTGGTCTATAGGAAACACTAAGAGACTGCGGAATATGACAAGTGATTTCATCATAATTACACAAACCAGAACAACAAACGACAGAGTTGCTAAAAACCCGACAGAACAGAACACAGATAGAGAGTAATCGAACAAAACATCAACGAGGACAAAGATCAATTATAAATCAACACAGTGCAATGGGCAAAATTATAGATCGTTAATTGCAAAAGACAATGTAATGCGTACATAAGCAATGGCTTCACTCTTTCCTACCTTATAATCTGTCCTTTTTCTAAATATAATATCATAAAAACTAAATTGAGTGAGGAAATCACTGTTATCAACTGTTATAACAGATGAGAAAGAAAGCAGTAAAAATGAGGGATGAAGAATGACTGAACATTCTTAACACCCCATCACAGCGCAGTTATGGATATAACTATTCCTTGGTGACTTGGCAAACGACGACCAGAAAATTGGACGATCACAAGGCACCCAAAAACTCACTTCTACGATTCTTATAGGATTATTCCTGGGGCCACCAGCAACAATCAGCCGAGGACCACATCCTATGACAGCAAGGCCCAATCCGGTCGCCGAGGATGCATGCTCAGGCAGTTCCCCAATGGTAGACCAAGTCTTCTTGACCTTGTCATACTTTCTGAGATCCATGAAATAATGATCAGCAGCATACAATTGGTTATTCACAACTGCAACCAAAGGCGCTACAACAGCACTAGCTGGCATTTGATTCTCATCAGGTCCAAAACGTCCATAACCCGAAAGGTTAGGTATTACCTTCCAAGTTCTTGTTTCAAAATCGAACTCCTCACCGCAAGTCAAGAATTCAGAGCCAATTGCGCTTATCCCTCCAATCATAAGGAATTTCCCATCCATGTATACACCAGTGCATAACTTCCTTGGTTTGTTCATGGGAGGAAGTATCTCCCATGATTCTGTCTCAGAATTATACAGCTCAGCACTGTTCAGAATGTGACCTTGAGAATCGCAACCTCCAGCCACGATAGCAATGTGACCAAGACTTGCAGCGCCAAACTTGAATCTCGGTGAATTCATCACGCGACCTAGTGACCATGAATGAGTCAAAAGGCTATACTTGAACACAACATATGATAATGTATCATTCCCGAAAACAAGAAGCTGGGTGCCAACACCGAAGGCGTCCTTATCTGAATGCTTGAAGTCTTCACTGCAATCCATCCTAGGAACACGCATCCAACGATTATGGTATAAATCAAGGGCTTCCCAATCAGGTAACTGGCAAGAGTAGTATAGCCAATGCTCCGCAATGCCATTAACTCTCCGCAGCTTGTACATTTCTCCACTTCTCATCAATGAACGGAAGTTCCGGTTCAATGAGGCAATAAAGCCATATCGAGCTCTCGAAACACGCAGCAGACAGTTCATGGTGATATCACGGCCAATGGGCTCAATCAGGTCACCTGATTCATCTGCATTGTGCTGCTCGTCTCCAGCTTGATTGCTTAGCACGTCCTCAATTTGCACCATGATATCACCTTGAACCAAATTGATGTCTTGTTCACAAGAGTTTAGAAGTCTGTGTTGTGATGACCAGACAGGGATGATTCTCTGGTATTTATAGTCGATACAGACATACATGGGTTCCTTCCCATTGAGCAATGAATAAAGGTGCAGAGAACCTGCTGAGTGCATAGAAAACCTAGTAGGTATTCAATTAAAAGAGAAAAGCATGATTTCTTACCCTTTTTGTTGTGTCAGATGAAGTGAACATAGAGGATACAATGTTTCAGTTGATCGGAAAAGATCAATGAGAATAGTGGAATGATGAATACTAATAGGAAGAAAATCTTGGAGACAAAAGGTATGAGTGCCAGAGATTTTTAACCTAGTAGAATTAGCATAATAAGGTCAGATGAAGTGCACACCGAAGATAACAATGTTTTAATTCTTTAGAAAGGATTTCTTACTCAATTTGTTGGATGTCAGATAAAGTGAATATAGAAGATACAATGTTTCAGTTCACTGGAAAAGATCAAGTAAACGAGAAGGAAAATCTTCAAGACAAAGATGGAAGGTTTTCGAATATGCTCCAAATCTTATCAACAGAGATTTCAAAATCAAAAAATATTCAATTGAAATAACAAATAGAGGTAAAAATAAAATAAAAAAGAGATACAAATACCTATGTCAAATACAAAATAAAGAAGATGCAGTAGCGGGAGAGCCAATTGGCAAAATAGAGAAATGAGATAAGAACGGCAATTTAAAAAAAACACCCACCAAATTTGTAAACTGAATTTGGAGATGATAAGAGCAGTCTCTCGACTGATTGCATCGTCAAATTAGGATGTACATCATTTCCTTCTTGAGAATGAGAATAGTAATCGAACGTTTTTTTATCAGATTAAGATAGAGTGACACACGAAGGGAGATATTGGAATTTCAAAGTGTAACACATGAGAAGTAAAATATGACTTTTGAATGAAAGAATCGAACTTAAAAAATATACAAAAGAACATCACTACATGGAAATCAAATACATATGGGGAAAAACTTTGTATCAATTGAAATATATTTTCGTAGTTGGTTCACTTAATTTCCCATCAAACCTACACAGGTATTTTTTGTACTCCTGAATAACTTCTACAGAATAATGTTGTCCGTTCCAATCAAAACAATTGCTACTTTCATGGGTATCAATATGGTTCCTTAATAAGATAGTTCTTTGATAAGGAAAGCTTACTTCAATTACGGTAACCGGAAACAAAGCATTGTCTTCATCTAGGACACGAGCAAACCACCTCATGGATCTCAGTACTAAGCCTACGCTCAAAGAGTTGACCTGCCTCCTAGTGACGGAGCTGCAAGAAGGAAAAAGGTTTCATCGGAAAGGTCACATTATTTTGTAAGGACTAAACAGTTACAGACATAAGAAACCAACCTCTCATGAGATCGCATCAACATCCATTCTATTCAACATTAAACGTTACGAGGAATATATAGACCTTACAGAATAATGTGACCGTTCCGATGAAACCTTTTTCTTTCTTGCAGTTTTCGGTATTGATGTGATCTCATGAGGAGTCGGTCTTTAAGATCAAACTCAAAACCTTACAAATCAATTTAAAGTGCACATGCAATCTTCTCAAAAAAAAACACTGAACAATTGAGTAATATTTTATAAAAAGATAGGACTAATCACTAATCCTCTGTACATCAAACTCAAAACCTATTTCAATTGCATTATCCCAGATCAAATATAAGGAGTTGGCCTTTAAGATCAAATCAGACCCCAGATAAACAAACTCAAGTTGGCAGCTCAGTATATCAAACCAGCAAATATTAAGATTGCACATACGAAAAGAAAAAACTGCAAATAAAGAATTTTACCTCATTTGATTTCTTTGCTGAGAAGGGACAAGGGAGGACATCACAAACCAGCTCCTCACAATCTTCGAGACGCTATAGGGATGCTAAAGGTGCGTTAAGGAACATTCCATCTACAAGAGTTCCGGCAGCAATTGCCTCCTTAACTGCAATCTGAAAGGATTTTGATGCACGGCATAGAAAGTGGCTTTCAATGATACATCATTCCAGAATGAAGAAGCATAACTGCAAATGTTTCCGTATTGTCATCTTCATAGTTCACCCTCTCCTAATTGCAAAAAGCTACACCAGTATCTCGGTATTTTCCTTTTTATGAATAAAAAACAAAGTTTCTTTTTTCTTGTGAGCAAGTAACTACAGTTGGTATTAAATGCGTGGTGGGTAGAAAAGATAATCTTCTTAAGCAACAATAAGAGATGACTGCAAGAGAAATAGTTTTCCAACAAATGTTGCAGACACAGAGCACACCAAGCAATGCGAAACAATAAATGCATAGAGTAAAGGATATCATATCATTCTTTGACGGACATTTCAGTACTCCGCAAGATGCTACACTAACATGAACGGAAAGAAAGTTTAAATGAAGATTGAATTTATATACAGATGCACAAACCACAAAATGGTTACTAAACTTACCATTAGAAATGGAAATCTAATGTTGATCTTCAATATGTCACATTCCATAGAAGTTGTTGAATATTAAATGAATATGCATCTCAAGCAGTACAAGCATTGATCAAGACAGAGAAGATAAGGAGCTGCTTCTATAACATAATTTCAAAAGCTAAATGCACAGGGTAACTAACCTTATTAAACTGAAAGGTTTATCCGGTGTGATAAGGTTATTTGAAGATGTGTGAGAAGCATCTTCCCCATAATTCATCTTCAAGTTCTCCAGCCAAGCTGATGCATCCAAGTATGGAACTACACTCACACAGTCCACTGGAGTTGGTAAGCACGTAATTAAGAATGTGTTTCCCAGCAAATACTAATGTACACCAGCTAGTTAAAATAAGAAATACTTTCCATTAGAATACAGCGTGGTCACTCCATAAATTCTGGAAAGTACACAACAAATAGAAGCTTGCTTGCACCAAATTCATATTGAACACATCAAATCAACAAAAAAAGGTAGTCAAATAGAACAAAATAAGGCTTGCATGTACAAATGTCAGCTGTGTTTGGTAGAGGTTTGAGAGGTTTTACAAGAGGTTTGAGAGGTGTTTTATTTTAGTAAGAAATCTAACTCAATTATACACTTGGTATAACAAAGCTTTGAGGAGTTGGAGGTTTGCGAGGGGTTTTGAAGGGTTTATCGGTAGGATTAGAAACTATGTATATGAATAAAGAAAAATTACTCAAATTTGGAAATTACATAACATAAAACCTAACACTACCAATAGATTTCTAACTAGGTTTGGAAAATATGTAGGAATAAAGCACCTGTTGGATTTTCAAGGATAACTATTACGAGAACAAGTGTGAAACCATGCATAGGGGGGAAAGCATACAGATCGACACTGGTAAAGTATCATGGATATCTTACCTTTCCTCAATAGCATTAAGCAACCCATCTTCATGCAACTTGAACTCCACGTAAGTCTTTTCAGTATTCTATAAAAAGAGATGGCAGCAATATTGTGTGAATACTGAATAGTCCAAATTGTGATATCTAAGACAACTATATAGGTCAAACAGAAAGGATAAATGCCCACCACCTCCGGAATAGAACAAACTAGCTTCTGTCTGTCAGTTGGATCAGAGCTTGGATCCAGCCATACAAATAATAATCCACAATCATTTGCAAACACTTCACTTGAAAAAACACGTATTCTATCCATGAAACCCCGGAATAGAACCAACAAACTTCTCTCTGTCAGTTGGGTCAGAGCTTGGATCCATCCATAGAAATAATCATTTGCAAACTTTTGAAAAACTACGTACACTATTCATGACACCCCCAGAAATACCTCTTGCTAGTACAATAGAATCTAGCTCATCAAAGATTACCACACATGGGTTTGATAACTCTTGCTAGTACAATAGAATCTAGCTCATCAAAGATTACCACACATGGGTTTGTTTTTCTATCCTGTAAACATAGTGAACTCAACAAGAATTACATATAGTTTTAATTGAACATATTTGGATATTAAAATGCAACCGGTATGCTTTTAAAATCTATTAGAGAATCAAGTGAGAGAGGGAAAAAAAACTCATAATTGCCCGTACCCCTTTAAATACTTCAGAACATATCATGAATGTATAAGATCCTAACAAGAATCAAATTAGAAGAAAACAAAAACAGGTTGGTAAAGGGGAAAAAAAAACAGTAACCAACAGGTTAAATCTCTGTAAGCTCATTACTTTTCCCTCGAGTGGCCTCACTTTTTTTTACTAAACAAACTTTGTAAATGAACAAATAAAAGAACCAACAGCACCCTACTATTTCTAGTGTATCTCTAATTTACACCCTAACAATTTAGGTGTCCAATATATAAGGATGACTTATACAAATTGACCTAAAAATATATATTCATGTAGCAGTTCTATTGTTTTCTTGGACGAATCCTGTATCAGAAAATATAGATTTAAGGATTCATATTTGATGGTCCCATCATTCTAAACCTTGATCATATGTAGGTGTTTAAAAAAGTGAACACATAAACTCATATCATAGTCAGAATTTTATATCAGATTAACGATGTTTCTCAATCATTTGGTTTATATAAAAGTTGATGAGGTCCAAAGCCAGAGTTGAATGTGCTGGTTATATGTTGATTCAAGATCTGTGAGTTCAAGTTTTTATAATGGCAGATTCTCAATTATTGTTCTATTTTTTAATACTATTATCTAATTAAGTGTTTCAAACACCCTTAATCTTCAACTAGTGTATTACCCGTGCCCTGCACGGGTGTTTTTTTTATATATTACTAATAAAAATAATTCCTATATATTTGTAAATGTGTAATAAGATAGTAGAATAAATATAAAAAATTTAAATAACAAAAAATAAATTTCATTTACATTTTTTTAATGATATAATTTTTGAAAATAATTGGATTTAAAAACCACTTTTTAAAAAATATTTTGGGGGCTGCGTTAAACCTGGCGGCGACGACAAGTGGCTAAAATTGCTTATGCTTTAATAGATATAAGATAGGATAATTTCTTTTGAAAATAATTGGATTTAAAAACCACTTTTTAAAAAATATTTTGATAATAATTGGATTTAAAAACCACTCTTTAAAAAATATTTTGGGGGATGCGTTAAACCTGGCGGCGACACGTGGCTAAAATTGCTTCTGCTTTAATAGATATAAGATAAGATAGGATAATTTCTTTTGAAAATAATTGGATTTAAAAACCACTTTTAAAAAATTATTTTGATAATAATTGGATTTAAAAACCACTTTTTAAAAAATATTTTAGGGGCTGCGTTAAACCTGGCGGCGACACGTGCCTAAAATTGCTTCTGCTTTAATAGATATAAGATTTAATGCAAAGAAGCTGATGAACAATAATATTTCTTCATGGTCCTTCTGCGTGAATTCCTACAGTAACAATACGCTATTGTTATGGCTCATTTAAAACATCAAATGATTTTCAAATTGCCAAAGATGGTATAGACGTGTATGAGATGACTATAGATATAATCAATAATTCTATGTGTTAGATATCGCCACAACAATACCATAAATAGAATAAAGCAAAAACTCATGGAGATACTGACTAAAGTGGTAAATATATGAATAAAAGGCATTTGGTCCTACCATTATGAACTATGGGTGTTGTAATCTGTCAGCTTTTTGCCACATTAGCAGTTAGCACCTTTCTACAGCACATTGGATGCCCGTAATCTGTGGTGATGTACATCAATAAACAAAGAACCCTAGAAAATGAGGAAGTTGCAACAGCAAACAAAACAAAAAAACAAGAAGAAAATTGGGAAGCCTCAGCTTACCAGAAAATGTTCTAGAAAGAAAATGTAGACAAGTTATAACACCATATAAAAGTAAAATAACTGATCTCTGACGTGCAAATAGATATGTAGATTGAGAAGTTCCTGGTATTGAGACATCAGGAACCCCTATACAGGCAATATCAATTAAAATAAGCATAACTCGATTGGTGAGTTCAAAAAAGGAGACAATACATACTATATGTTTTGGGGGGTGAATGACAATCCAAAATACTTAAAACTAGTCTTGCATGGACAATTCTACGAGTTCACAAAAGGATCAAGTCAACATGAATACTTAAATCTTTTCTCCAGTTCTTTATTAGGCATTTCATCGAATGTTTTGAACGAATTATCGAATTACATAGCTAAACCCTAAAATTCAAGTGGCTTCATCAACAAGTTCCTAAATCTGTTAAACTATAAAACTAAAAAAGGAATGACAAATTAAGTACAGCTTGAAAGCAGAAAAGGAATGGAACGTATAAAAAATTGTGGAGGGATTAAACATATACAGGGCAATTTAGAGGAACAATTGATGGGGATTAATTAAACTACAAGAAATGAATTTTTTGGAAAGAAGAAAAGGTAATAAAGCAACCACAAAAGAAAATTCACCTGAATCTCAAACGGTGAGAAGGTCAGATCTTCGAAATAGAAAGATTAATACATTAGTCCATTCCTTGGATCGTTAATCAAAACCTAAAGATAATTCTAGCCAGTTTCTTTAGGCAAGCTATACAAACTCGCCACCGACTATAGGTAAAACAGGCTACAAATTTTGGATGAGCTTTTGCAAAAATTTGAGACAATTGGAAAAGATGAACAAAAGGAAAGAAAGAGTGATCAACATCGACAGGAAGAGTGACTGAAACCTACCAGACATCAGAGATCAGAAGCAATAACAACATAGAGAACAAGTCATTGAAGCCATCAACCATGGAAGAGAAGACATGAACCATCCGTGAGCCAAAAAGAGAGATCTACAAGTGAGCATTATGGAAGAGAACTTACATGGAAAACAACATCGGCAGTAAAACTGTAGAAGACAGAAAGAAGCTCAACAGCTCAGGTGGTTTCATTAGTGGGCTTTTAAGAAATGTAGGAGTTGACATGTGTGGTAACAATGTCTCTGTTCAGTTGAACTAACAGACTTTTATTAAATAGCAGTCAAAGAATGAAGAAGATATTTGAAAAAAGACATATAACTACTATTAGAAGAGAATATAAAGGATAGATTTTACCTTGAGCAACTACTGAACCACAATAACTACTGAAGTGGTTCCGTCTCCAACCTCTTGATCTTGTAGTTCAGCCAGCTGCACACGTACATATTTAATCATATGTTAAACAAAAAACATAAATATACTAGCAGAAATTAAATTGAATAAACAGCAGCACAGGCAACTAAACTTGGACAAATGAAGATAATCTTACCCTAATAAATGGTTGTTTAGCCTCCAACATTTCAAGGATAGTAACTCCTTCATAATTTATAAATACATTACCAATATCATCAATTAACATTTACAGGATTAAATAGAATTTTAGTGATAAGAAAATGAGGACGGAATTTTAAGTTGGATCCAAACAGAGAGATTTTCAATCCAGAAACAAAACAAATGTTTGCATGAGAAAAAGTTCAAACTAGTGACAGGACAGGGAGAAGGCTGTATAACTTGGGAAGGATTTGATCCATAACTAAACATATTCAATTGAAATAAACAAAACTCAAAAAGAAGGTAATATAGTATATTCCGCAGAGACCAGTATAAAGCATCCACTGGATAACCTTGTTATCCTTCACAACATTCCGACAAAAAAGGAAATTGAAGGGGAGACGGCAAATGGGTTACCAAATATGTTAATTTAATTCCAGAAAATTGATCATCATCACATCATCATTGCTTTATTCAGGTGAGGGTCCAAAAATTTTAGCATATTGTTGTCCTCTCCCTAACAAGAGAAGGATAAAACTGTAGGCCTTGGATTAATTTTTGTATATATATATATCAATACAGCTATCTTCCTCCTCGTATTACCTACAGTTGTTTCATTAATGAGAAAAGATTTTGTTTATATACTTAATATCTTCCAGCTTTACAAATCCTTTCAACAAGGAAGTTGATTCTATCAGCTTAATCATTCAAAAATATAACTTAACCGCGCACAATGGAACACCCAATCCACCATGAGAACTATCCAACAAAATTGCACAAGTGCAGGTAGGATAAAATCATAAAAAGTTCTCATACAGTAGTTCATCTCCACCATACTGCAATTGGTGTTCTTAGGTTTCCAGCCAAACCCACCTTGAATTGGCCAAACTATTGGAGAAAAATACAAATGCAAGACTGCAAACTGACCAGATTTTCTGCACCTGAAGACTGACAAGCCAAATAACACATCAATTCAACTTGTCAGGCTTCAACTTGCAAGTAGGGAGTGTGGGACCATCAGCAAAACCGGATTGCACCTCTGAGCTCTTCGCTTCATATTAGGGCTAATCACCACAAATTCATAAAAGGGAACTGAAGGGCTAAAAAAGAAGACAAAGTCAGAAATAACAAAATCGGAAGTGAAAACACACAATAAAACCCAACAAAGCTGGAGCATAATAACCTAAAATTGCGGAAGTCGGAGTTTGCTGGTGACGACGGTATCAGCGCCCGAAAGTTGATAGTCAATTATGCCTACAAGCGGTCAGGCTCGCTAATCGTACAAAAATGATTTCAATCGAAGCATCAAGCATCAAGCATCAAGCATCGGACACACTATTCAATTACTCAAACGGGTAGACATCTGTTTGTCATTGTAATTCAGAGTTAAAATCTTAAAACAACCTAAACGGCAATTTTGTCGCCTTTTCAATAAGTTTTTGTCAAAAAATCCTCATTCAAGATGGCATTTTCATAGTTAACGAGATTTTGCACCCTTCAAACAAAAAGAGAAGTCGGTTACAGAACTATGGTATACGGAAACTCCTGCACACTACTGTTTTCCGTGTCAAGAAACCCGAAAATTTCTCATACACTGTAAAAATATAGAGACAGCACGGTCAAAACACCTTTTCAACATCGAAAATGAATCGGACACAATTAAAGCATGGTCCACAGGTGGTGGCTCATCATGGGCTTTAAACGATACAAAAGTGATGAACAATACATTTATGGTTGCTACTACAATATCTCCTTACACAACCAATTTGCTTATCTATCCATAATTCTACAACTAATGATAACATGACATTGATTTTAACATATGTGTCCTTCTTATTATGAATTCATCTTCACAAGAGCTTTAAAATAATACTAGTTTAATTATTGTACCTTGTACGGGTTGATCTAATATAAACAATTTGTTTTATTTTTAAAAATTTTTAGGATTAAAATTTGTGTATTTTGATTTTATAAAAACTTGGAATTAAAATCTAATCTAATTCAAATAATAGTTGTAGTTACAACGAAATTAAAATTTAATTTAATTTAATAGAAGTTGTTTTGTGAAAAAATAATAAAAAGGGCCACAATAAAAGTAAATTACAATTTAAACAAAAGTTGTGATCAACATGAAAGTAAGATGTTTTTTAAATAAAAATTGTCTCGTTATAAAAGTTGTATCTAATTTAAATAGATTTTATTTTTATTTTATTGGTAATAGAAGTAAAGTATAATCTATATAGATTTTTTTTAATAAAAAAAATATTGGTGACTTTAATTCTCAAGACGAACTAGGATACACGGAAACCTCCCCATTTCTTGTCATGTATGCTTTCCGTTTCCGTTTCCGTGCAACATAGTTACACACATACACTACTATGGAAAAGACTTTCGCATTGAATGAAACTATATTATCAAGATGCTGAAAAAGTTTGAAGTTTCTCAAAAATTTACAGGAGGGATCAATGAATGTATAACTATTGTTTCGTTTTCCATCCTTGAAAACAATGAACCTACCGGTCAGTTCTTCAAAGACGATGCATGGTTAGTTCAAGGCGATCCTATTTATTCTCTTGTTAACATTGGAGCATACTTATGAAAAATCTCAAAAAATTCCATGACAATAAGAATCTTATTAAATTTCCTATTTGTAGGAAAAGAATCATTGTACTCTTTTTTGGGTTGCTGATGATATTATTGTTGGAGATACTAAGTTTTCACGTATAAAGTTGAGAGATTCTGAACCTAGTATATAAGATCAGTTACTCCTCATATATTGGGTTAGACTTGAGTCAGATGTGCATGTGCGCTCGTATGCACCTTGTCCATAATATTATGGGAATTTCCGGCATTGTGGTTCTAGACAAACATCTTGGATGCCCTATTATTAGGTCATTTGTACACGTCGAGTGTTGACATGCTCAAACTATGCTATTTTATAAACAAGTCAAGCATAAATTTTAAACGAGTTTTAAAATGTGTTCGTATTCGGCTCATTTATAAAAATGAACGAGCTCTAGCCTACATTTTTACGAGACGAGTCAAAGTAGCTAAGTTAATATAACACCCATATAGTGTTAATTTAGCCGTACGAGTCAAGATTTAGCCGAATGAGTTGATTATTGACAAACATCTTAGATGCCCTATTATTAGGTCATATAGTGTTAATTTAGCCGTACGAGTCAAGATTTAGCCGAATTAGATCACACTTGAAACGCTTCAAAATCTAATGCCCTTACATTTAAGATGTGATCCTAATCTAAAATATACGAGTTCATCATGCATGAACGAGCTTGAAATATGGATAAACTAAAAGAACTCTTAATAATACGGTCATGTAATCCTTCTTTATTCTATCAAAATTCTGACACATAACATCCCAAATATATTATATTGGTCTCCTAAAAAATATGGACGGTTTTCAACCAGATATATAGGATATGATTTGTATCATGTCTAATTATGATTGCAATTGGATCCAAAAGATGGATATCACCCCGACAATTATGAACTTTAAACTAAAGTTATGACTAAAGAAAGGCTTAAACGACAATAAGTTATTCTACCTATGGAATGTGTTATTTGCAATTGGATCCAAAAGATCTTACCTTTCATTGGTATAATATCACAAATTTGTTTCGATTATTTTTTTTTCAATTACGATTACAACACTAATATTATAATATTATCCATAATAGTATAAAATATTAATAATACTTATAAAAAAAACAGTTTATAAATAATTTTAATAATAAATTTATCAAATAATATGATATATTAAAAATAATATTATTGTTGCCATCTCATGTCATAAAATTTTAAATATAACATAATAAATGCTATCTAATGAAAATATTTTTGTGGATAATATGAAAATAAAAAAACTTATATTGTTATAATACAATATTATAAAATTTCAAATATAATAATTATTCTTAATATAACAATAAGAAAAAATTGTTAAAACGGAAAAGGATAAAAGGTGAGGGCGAGTGTAATTTACAAGATATTAAATTTATTTGTTACTGAAGAAATTCGGATTACGCCGGAGGTCAATCTGCACGTAATTGTTGTTGGCGCCCCTTGTTTATTTTATCTTTTTTTTGGAATCAAGTGTGGCGCTCAAGACCCTAAAACTAATTTTTCTTCAAAATCTCTTCGATGACAATAATACCCGTTAAAACGGGTTCAAACCCAGCTCGGTGTCCAAAATTTTGTAAAACTTTTTTTTTATTTCTTAAATTTAGAAAATTTTAAAATTAAAAATACTTGGCACCGACTCTTGGTACCGACGCCCGTTGAGCACCGACGAATTGTAAACTTTTTTATGTTAGTAAACACAAAGACCACATTCGTAATTTTTCTGATTGATTAAAATAAATCTCGTAAAAGTTGTTCTCGTGAGCAAATCGGATTTAAAAAATCCATTAATTATTTAAATATATAACCGGATTGTTAAAAGCACGGCGAGAAATTTACAAAACACACAGTGCAACGCAGACCGATTGCGTTGAAATTATTGAACTTCAACGCAGGCCGACTGTGACGAAACCCTATATGAGTGCAGTTGAGGATCCTCCTATATTATTTGGTAGAGTTTTAAAGAGCTCTCAAAGTACGATTTCTTTTAGTTTACCCGTATTTCTTGTGTTTTTTTGCATGTTTTTATTTTCAATTTTAATGTGTTTTTTATTCAGAATTTGTTCGGTTTTGTTTAGAACCGCAATTGAAATCTCGAACTTAGTTTAGGTGGAAAAATAACTTTATTGGAATCTCGAACTTAGTTTAGGTTATTAAAACAGAATTGAAATCTCGAACTAAATTATCAAAATATATTACACTTGGTTCCAAAGTACTAAATTATCAAAATATATTACACTTGGTTCCAAAGTACTAAAGGACATCTATTGTAGGTCCACACACGGGAGGACATTCTATCTTGCGTGCATCATCAAAAGCTTTATCCTCGTGATAACATGATTTATTGACCTGTTTTTGTCATGCATTTAGTTAGATTTTTCCTTTCCGCATTCATGTTTTGCCTTAGTTTGTGTCATTTATGCTTGTTTAGTTTAACTTTGCAAGAATAGATGTCTACACACACTATTTGTGGCTTTGTAGGTAATTTGGCACATTATGGAGCTAAAATGACGTATTTGAGGATCAAGCCTCGAAGTGGATGCATTGGAGCAAACATACGTGCACGGAAAAGGGCTAGGAATCAAGCTAAAGGCATGGAGGGAATGACCAAAGAGCATCTTGGTTGAGATCCAGCCCGAGACTTTTTCCCTTAGAATTATATTTTATTTGCGGGCTTTTTCCTTTTAGGCCCAATGTCTTTTTAGCTAGATGTTTATTATAAAAGGAAGTCTTGGATTTATTTCAAGGTGTGCTGGGAGTCGCCTAGAGTTAGCACTAGAGGGGGGAGCCGTCTCCTTCCCTTCCATTCTTCTTCATCATTGTTCTTCATTAGTTTAGATTCAAGATTGACACTTTTGCATTGAGATTTGTTGGGAAGACATTGTTGATTTGAGATTTGACAAGATTGCAAGTTTTCATCTATTGAAGTTGAGTTCTTTTCATTCCCTTTTGTTATTTATTTATTTGCGTTTTGATATGATTGTTATTGGCTAGAACTTTGTGGTTCCAAGGTTGACAAAGATTTGTTTATGCCTTGGATTATGATGGAATAGTTTGAGTTTATAATTGGTTTGTTTAGCCTTGAAATCCTAGTGGTTAGTTTGGACTTGAATCTAGTTAGAATCATTCTAGCTTGTAACCTAAGTTGGAATTGAGACTTACCCGGTGATATCCCTTCTTAGATACCTTAGAAAATTTACCATAGGTAATAAAGGTTTATCCTTTATTGGTTGGATGTGCTTAGATTTCTTCCTAAGTCGAATAATACTTGAGACTTACCCGGTGATGGTTTACCTTTCCCTTAGTTTGTAGTCTGCTTTGTGTAGAATTTCCTACCTTTTTACCTTGAGACTTACCCGGTGATAGGTAGTTTGGTTTGGAACTAGATGGTCTTGAGACTTACCCGGTAATAGACCATTAGCTTAGAAATGTTCATCCCAGTGTTTGCCAGTCATAGATGCCTTATGAGTTTTCTTGAGTCCATATGTATAAACAATGATCTTGAACCCTTGGAATCTATTTTCTTTCCTTTAACTTGATTTTCTTTGTTTTTCCCTTTTTGTTTGTTTGTTTTGACTTTCAATCAATAGTGACAATTGATTGCGAGTCCTTTAAACCTTTTTAAAACCTTTTTGACTTTTTTCCCTTATCTTTTCCAACCTCCTTCTTTATTCTAGATCTATTCTATTCTTAATCATTGTTGCAGATTAATCATCCCAGTCCATGAGATCAACCTCGGAATACTTGCTCATACTGTGATTGACCCATACACTGTGGGTTCGCTACAAATTGGGTATTTATTACGAGTTTTATAAATTTAAAGCATACCGTGATTTATACTAACTTATAGGTCTTTATCATTATTGATAAAGGTTTAAAGGGGTGTAAAAATAGCGTCATTCCATCCTCGCACGAAAAAGCTCAATCCAATCCGCGACACTTGGGTCTCGGTAATAATTCCATATAGGTGTAACAGGAGGTAAGAGTGCATCCGGTTTAAAACAAATCTATGAATGTACATATAAAATGGTTAGTTGGAGTAACGAAAAACACAATAAATAACAAGTAATTAAATGTTATATTGTTCACTTACCACTACATAATGTGTTACGCCTCCAACCCATGCAAAAGTATGTATCTCAGTAGGCGGACCTTGATCTAGAGCGGTCTTTGTTAGTGGTAAGCATGTTTGCAGGTTGTTTATGAGAATGACAACCATGACATGGTAATACGTTGCAGCGGCAAAAACCATGATAGACGTCGGCATCCAATATCTTGGCGGGCAAGAGTTGGGTAAGGCATAGCCAATGTCTTTGACGAGATCTTTAAAAGGCAAGTCACGAACCACCACCTACAAGAACAAAATTACAAATTATTTCAACAATGTAAATAAGTAAAAACTTAAAATTTATGTCAAATATACTCAAAATAGTTACATTTATGTTTATTGTTTCATTAAACCACAACTCCATAGCCAAATCAATACGGACAATCAAGTAGTAATCATCGCCTGAATATCCGGAAACCACTGCGATTGAGCGATATCCATAGTTCCCGTCTTTAATGACATTTCTAGTAGAGTGTATATAAGGAAGCATGAATTGATGAATCTCACCGGGACACCAATTATAATCCCCATCTACTTCACTCTCTAAAATTATGGGCCCTCTTCCATGAACTGAACCCGGGGGATGGCTCTGTCTACAACTAGTTGGAATCAACTCAATTGGGTCACCGTCAACAGGAGTCTCTCTTGCTCGACCCCCTCTTTCACTTTCCGAACCTAGTGGCCGACCCCGTCTAGTACTTGTTCTAGATGTCCTCGATCTTGATGCATGCTCCTACGAACTCGACTTTCTCCTTGTTGATTCTTTGTCATTTGGTCTTTTTCTTGGGCCTGACATTTGCCGGCTCCCTCAACATAGTGCTCCCTAGATCTATAACATCCTTGTAACACAATGTTATTCGCTCAATTTGATCGGAGATAAGCGGCCACGAGTCCATCATTAATTGCTCTGAATTTATTCAACATCTCTAGATGATGGTTGACATTGTAATTTGTGTATTTACCCTCTTCCGTTGAATCCACTAAATGCCAATACACTTGCTTCCAAAAAGGATGAATTTAATCCAAACTTAATGGAACATGTGCTTACATAGCTAGATAGAACTCATGAGCACAAGGAAGTCCAAAAGAATCCCTCCAATAGAAATCTTGACATGTGGTATTGTCCTTCAATTTCTTCGCCTTCTCATAGATCTCCAACAACAGCTCGAAGCACTCGTTGCTAACTTTATCCCGAAGCTTTCAAATATAGGTATCCGAATAGAAAACAAGATCCTCTGCAACGAACTCTCTAATGAAGCTTGTATCTTAGAAATTTGATCATTCACCATCAAATCCATGTTATCAACCAAATACTGAATTGAATAAACAAGCAAATGAATAAACAAGTTTACATATTTGTTGTCCTCGTGCCCAAATGTAGATCAAAGTCGACTCAAGCTCGAGATATTGCCTCTTTGAATGAGGTAAGCCACGTGTCCTCGAAGTATAACATCAACAACGGTTTTGATTGCCAATATTTCCTCATTTCCGTCAAACGTCGCTCGTAACTCTCACTTTGATTCAAACAAGACATTGTATTGAGATGCGAAAACTGCTTGTGCCTCCTTCGAACGTGTCACCGACCAAAATCGATGTTGAAACTTGCACTTTATATGAAACGTGCATAAAATGTGTTTCACATCCGGAAACACGGTACCTAGTGCTTTGATGAGGCCCAACTCTCTATTGTTTACAATACCCCGGAATTTTGTTATTGCATAAATGTCGAAGCCTCCCTAAAGCCTACTCGTAGAAACCGGAGTTCTCCTTTTCCAAGAACACAAATGCGATAGAAAACGTCATCTTCGTGTTGGTGATACCAACAATCTCAAGAAAAAGGCATTTTGTACATGTACCTTGAAACTTTTCAATATCACTTCACAAATTACAATGTCATGAATAAATAATATCAATAAATTTAATGATTTGAACTTACTTGTTTGTCTTGTATGTTGAATCCATGAGAATGACGTACAAAAATAGGTTCAACAAATATCTAGAACCCGGACGAGAGATGAACAAACCCCCGTGTCAGGACATTTCTTAACTTAGACATAGTAATCTTGTTGCTCAAGAAAATGGAGCGCTTGTTGGATTGAACCCCGACCTTCTGCAATCTCCTTCCTCACCTTCAATCCGGTATTGTAAATATGTCGGATAGATGTGACGTTGTGTGGGTCATCCAACTTCAAGGTTTCCAGTATATCTTTTGCTTTTAGACCCGACCCAAGTTCACGACACACCTTTTGATATTGTGCGGGTGTCAACCGACCGACGAATGAATGCCCCTTCAATCTCTCAAAGAGGTCGTGTATGTGGACTCCACAAATTACCCTCAAAGTCTATTTACCATAATCACTTTGACTGCCCTCTAACTCAAATGGACACCCGATCTTCCTCGACCTAGTTTCTCGACTACTTGATGCCTCATCCTCCACATGAGCGTCATTAATTCTTTCTCCTATGGTGCCCATAACGTTCACATGCATGTCAACCGAAACGTGTGCATACATGTACTATTTAGCCATGAAGATTTCGTTACTAACACCATATTCTTAGACCTCACCATGAACCGAGTCCAATTGAATAAGTTCTCTCTATCATGGAAAAACCCGAAAAGCTCAAACATAGCTCAATAATCGGTATTGGCAACATTGGGTACGTGAGTCCCTATTTTAAACAAAATACCTATTATTAATGTCTATCTAAGACAACTAATATTGTTGGGATACTAACAACTAATATTTTTGGGACACTAACAGCTAATTTTTTGTATACTATAATGATAATACTAAAATGAGTAATTCCAAATAATACTAGAATAACAAACTTACTAACAATTATTAACAAAATCAGAATAAAAAATATTGAATCACAAACCTACTTGGATGTGAGAAACAAACTCATCGGGACTGTTGTATGTGTTATTGCCGAATGAAAACGTGATTTCGTCTTCATAAGCCACCATCTTCACTAACGTTAATCGAAACTTTGAGAAGTAAGATACAAAACAAATGGGGTATATACACTGAAAATTTTGGTTACATTTATAACCACCGAATATCCCAACAGATATATTCCAACGAATATATTCCAACGAATATAAAATTATAGCCGTTGAACAACGTTTGAAACCAAGATATATATTTTGAACTTCAACGCAGTCGGCCTGCGTTGAAGTTCAAGATTCTCAACGCAGTCGTTCTGCGTTGAGTGTCAAAAATTTCAATGCAGTCGGTCTGTGTTGATACCATGCGTTTGTCCTTTGCTATTTTTTTCGCCGTAAATATAAGGTACCCATTTATAAATAAGATAAAATTAAAAATAGTTCTAGTCGCACCCGAGATCTTTGTTGCCTCTCTTTAAAAGTAAAGTTCATAGACATACAATCACTCTCTTTAAACATCAAAATATATACCAAAACCCTAACAAAACCATCCCCTTTCGTCGCTTGGAAGTTGGAGATGAGTTTGCAAACCATGAGCAGACGAGCAATTATCCTTTTGAGGGGGAGCTTCTCACGCCCATTTTATTCTCCATCACCTCCGAGTTGGATTCATCTCTCTCCTGCCTCTTATTCTCCTCCTACCATTACTAGATTCTTCTCGTCGAAAGCTAATTTCTCTTCGCAGAACCCGATTCGCCCCGAAGCTAATCCAACCGCCGCGATCAGTTCACCTGGCGACGATGCACTATCGGGTGGCGATGATATTAGTACCAAAGGTATTCTAATTACTCTTCGTCGTCAATTCATCGCTTAAAACTCTGATAATTCAACTTAATTTGATGGATTAGTTGCAGACGCAGTATATTTCTTTTATAGGGTATCTTCATAAAGTTTGTTGCTTAACCTGTTACCTGTGTGTGTGATACCAGAAAGGGTTGAAAAAGTTGTTACATTCAACTTCTAAGAGTTGTGGTATATGCCTTAAGCACAATACGACAGTGTCTTGAGGTGTTTAGAATAGTTCGTAATGGATTTCATTGAGGGTTTATTCAGAGGCTTAGGAAGTATGACGTTTTATATAATTGTATCCCTAAAGTAACCCTCACTCTATTGCTTATATGCTTCTTTTTTTTTACATCACAGCTACAGATCTCATAAGACTGCCTATCAATACTTATTTAGTTTTTTTTTTTTTTTTCCTGTAAGTAATTGTTATTGAGTAACACTGTTTCTACTTTAGTTTGGATTATTAACATTTGGGAAATTTTGATTAAGCTTGCTAGAGGCTTTTTTTTTAAAAATATTGTAAGCTTTATCTTTGTTTTTTCAGTCCCTCCTTGTAAGGTCATATACATGTTTGGCTATAGCTTATACTATTGATTTATCAGGTAGGTACAAGCGTAGATTCCCATTTCTCTACCACTGTGTGTGTATTGTTACTGGAATATTAGTTCCGGCAAATGTGTTGTGTATGGGTTCAGAACTGAAATAGGATTGCAATAATTAAAATTTTCCTGTAGAATAATGAGCCCGTTGAACAAACAAGTTGAAGTTTTCTTCATGTTTTAAAGAAATAGTTATTATCCTGAAGAACCACATCTTCCAGCGTCATTTAGCACTGGATTTGTGATCATGTAACTTTACTTCCGTTTTAACTTTTCATTTCTAGAATTTCGTCAATTGGTGACATGGCTTGCCACCTTCTGGTATGGATCGTTCCCGGCATGCATATACATCTTCATTTTTATGTCTGAATGTCCCTACAATCCCTTTGTATTCCAACTGGATATATATCGTTGTGTTGGAGAAGGGGCAGGCTTGATGACTTAGAACTTCAGTCTGTCTCTATTGTAACTCCTTGCTTCTTGATAACAAGAAAGAAACTATGCAAAAGTGTTCTTTTAAAAAAATTTTTGTATTGCCATTGATAGTAATATGCCTGCATTTTCCTCAAGGGAATGAATCAATGAATCAATGAGACCGACGAGCTCTGATAATGCAGTTTATTTTTGTCTAATTCTTCTGTACTATTAAAGGGAAACCTGATTTTCCATCTTCTTAATTTGCTAATTGTTTTAAATCAAATATCTTTCTCTAACTATTGGCTGTATATGATGGTAGAGCTACAGAAGAGGATAAACACGTACTTGGAAGGTGACATGGAAGTAATTCCTTCCATCTTTGAAGCAATATTACAAAGGAAGCTATCAGGGAAGCATAACGACACTGATGATGAACTGATGGAGGAGCTCAGGTCAAGGACGCCTCATACTTCTGGGCTTGAAGAAGACGATGAACTAACATCAGATGATGAATTTTATACTAGTGATGAAGATAGTGGTAGTTCATCAGAGTAAACAGAAGATGATAAGCAAAGATTTCCTACCTAATTCACGACTAGAGAGTAGTTCATCGCCTCCGGTTAGGCTTGATCACTTAATTAGCTTCTGCACCTTTAAGGGTATGTTTCTTACAGTCATAGTTTTTTTTTTTTTTTTTAATATTCATTTTTGTAAGAGGAAAGCTATTCGGGGTACTAGACAAACCTAGTAGCCCGAGTACTGTCATAGCTTTATTGATACACACCTGAATGCATTTTTGAGATCAATGATCATATAAGAATCAGTTGTACAAGCCTAGTAGCCCGAGTACTGTCATAGCTCTATTCATTTAAAAAGGAAATATAGATCATGGTCTGTTATGGAGATCTAGTTGTCTTTCCTTGCTGAAGCGATTGTCACATAGGACATTTGTTCATTAAATGAAGTCTTTGCAAGTTAGGCATGTTGGGTATTCATGCCTTGACTTGAAAAGGTGTTACAAAAAAGACGAATAAAGAAAAAAATTGAGGTTTAATATCTTCTAACTTTGCTAAAAATCAATATCTTAAAAAAAAAACATGATTAACAACGACCCTTGCAAATCGGAAATGCAACATTAACCTTCTTGATCCGCTGAGGACCTTCATCTTCAATGTCAGAGAAAGAAGTATACTCTGCTGCACAAATTCTCTTGTTAATACACCAACAACAAGCTCGGTTCTTGACATAACATGCACCCTTCCAGCCAATCTCGCACGGTATCTTGATGAAGCACCATGCTATGGCAACTGGGCACGAAACACATAACAAGCACCCGTTGCAGGCGAATTCTATAGCTTTCCCTTTACAAATCGAGGAGAAGCCAGGTTGATGGGTTTTCTTGGATGGACAAGAAGAGGAAGAAGGTGAATACCTTGTTTGATTCATGCTTGATTTGCTTAGGAACTCTGGTTTCATTGGTTCATCTGATTGCAGTTGGAGATGCAGGAAATGTTACAGTTCTTAGTTGTTGATGCATCAAGGCGTAAAAGTATCAAAAGTAGCTGGCCACCGAAAGCTCTGAGGAATCATATTCCACAGACAGTATTACACCCATCATATGCTTTCTTTCCTCAAAGTTTTATTAAGAACTGTAACATTTCCTACGTCAAACATACTTGACGCAAACAAACAATAGATCGAACAACAAAACAAAAACCACTAAACAAAGGCCAATATGCTCAAGAGCATACCAAATAAGCCGAATTAACCAAACTGAAATTGAAGTTGAAAAAGGCTCGAGGATGGCTGTTTGACGTATAGGGACCGAAAAACAGATAAACTTTCACGCAAGCAAGATCGAACAACAAAACAAAAACCACTAAACAAAGGCCAATATGCTCAAGAGAATACCAAGTAAGCCGATATAACCAAACCGAAGATGAAGGCGAAAAATGATTGAGGATGGCGGAACATAGCAAAAATACGGGATAAAATAGCTAATAAAACGTCTCACCGCTAGGACAAGACGTAGAAACCCTCAAGAAGAGAAAGTGATACGATATATTGATGATTTTTTTTTGATATTAAAGTTTAAAAAAATCAATTAATAAATCAGAGGGGATATTTTAATTTTTTTAAAATAAAATATTACTTTACTTAAAGTAACTGTATGGGTAAATAAATCACAATCACTAATTTTAGTCAATATTCAAGATTTTATCTATAAATATTACCTTTTTGTTATTTCAAAACAAAAGGTTCAAAATTTATGAAGTAATTTTATGGTAGCCCGGCATTTAGCTACGGTATGTATATGGATTATGGTTTAGTTACGGTTCAAGTTTTTGTTACTTTATGAGTTACGATCTAGTTCGGTCTAAGAATCTAATATCGTAAATTAGGTTAATGTCTGTAAATAATATAGACACGTAAAACCAAAGAAGACTCAAAATAAGTTATACATATGCATATAGAAAATACAACTTGTTAAACTAAAACCTTAATTAAAACTTATTAAACCAAACCCCCTAAGTTTCATTTATCCTATAAAACAAAATTCTAAATTGAAAAGATAAGTTTTAAACGAAATAATAATAACCAATCTAATATGTTCCAGACCTACTCTTTTTGAACTAATCATTCCGGTTCAGTTTGGTACACAACTGCAGATTTTTAAAGTTTACAGTCCACCGGTCTCAACCGAATTGTAGTACATTGGTCCGATCTATAGATCAGATACACATTTCCTTTCGGAACTTCAAATTACGCGAAAAAATTAACAAGTGCAAGACGCTTACGGTTTTCGAAATCGTCACGGTTTCGAAAACCGTAACCGTAAAAAAAATCTACGGTCACGGTTTCCGGAACCGTGGCGAATACGTTTTCCCGAAACCGTGACATAATTTACTTCATAAATTTTACTAATATAGATGTAAAAATTCTTTTTTAAGAAAATCCCACAATCACGGCTGTGTCAAATTTTTTTTTTTTCTTCTTCTACCACGGTCACGGTTTGACGGTTCCGAAAACCGTAAACGTCGTGCATTTGTGAATTCTTCCACCTGCATTTAAAATCACCCTTTCCTTTAGTATCCATTGTTAAATTGATGACATGGCATCATAGTTTAACGAATCTTTACCCATTTTTTTGAGTTGGATTCATGGGTAGCCAATGCGGGGTAAGATTGCCCTCTCGCATCCGCCTCACAATTCAAATGAAACATCTTCGATCCACAAGACCTATTTGGACTCTAAAAGCGGCCCATTTATAGAATAATTATTTTAATTCCCAAAATTACCCCTAATTCAAATGAAATTTCTGGAACGTCCTAGCATCCTCTACAGTCTTCCTTCTTCTCTATCTTCAGGATCACACTCGAATTCTCTACACAACTCTTTTCCTGCATCCTATACATCACTGGAAAACTATAATTCCATAGGTACCTGTCTAAGTTCTACACTATAAATACCATCTTTTGTGCATCTAAGCTCCGCAAGAAGCAAAATCAAGAAAACAGAAATCAACAAAGAGCATCCTACTACCAGCACAAAATCCCGAAAATGTCCTCTGCTAATAAGTTATTCATCTTCACAACCTTCCTGGTGTTTCTCACGGCGGCGACGACCACCGCATCTCTCCTTCCATTCCTCCTCGACCGCCGTCCACAACCCCTTCTAGACGACATATGGCCCGCATTAGCCGTACCGGATCCATTCCGGATCCTCGAGGAAATCCCATTCTCTACAGTAAACGACGGCGTTTTGGCGTCACCAGCCAGGGTGGACTGGAAGGAAACCCCAGAAGGCCACCTCATCGTAGTGGATGTGCCAGGCATGAAGAAAGATGAGCTGAAAATTGAGATCGAGAGAGACAGAGTGTTGAGGATCAGTGGGGAGAGGAAGAAGGAGAATGAGGAGAAAGGAGATCACTGGCATCGTGTTGAGAGGTCTTGTGGAAAGTTCTGGAGGAGTTTCAAGTTGCCGGAGAATGTTGACGTGGAGAGTTTGAGTGCCAGGCTGGAGGATGGTGTGCTGACTGTGCAGATGAAGAAACTTGCTCCTGAGAAGATAACGGGACCTAGGGTTGTTGGGATTGAAGGTGGAGATTCTGCAGCTCAGGTTGACGTTAAGGATAAGAAACAGGAGCTGTAATACTTGATATTTGATGATAATTGTCTGCAACTTTGCGAGAGTTAATTAGAAAATGTCTTAATTAATAATATGACGTCATACGCATGTAATGTGCTGAGTTTTAACATGAATATAAAAAACGTTTAATATAGTTAGGTTGTAGATCTTCAAAGTTTGTGAGTATCAGATGACATGCATCAAAGTTGGGACTTTGGTTAAAGCGATGAATCGATCTTCAACATTTTGATTTGCATACCTTTCAGATGCTATGCCACTATGCTGATGTCTCACTAGGGGCGGAGGCGCAAATTATTTAGGGATAGAAGTTTATAATAATTTTTCTGTATGCATATTTTTATAATAAAATGGGTTGTATTAATAAATATTTATGTATGCATTTTTAATATGTAATGAATATGTATATATATAATGGAGGTCTAGATAAAAAAAAAAAACAAATATTATAATTATTTTACTAATAAATTAGTGTTAAATTTATTTAGTGTCAAGATAACTTTAATTTTCTTTTCAAAAAAAAAGTAGAGTTAAATTTAGAAAGAAAAAATGTTAATAGAAAACAAAAAAAAAAAGAACTGTACGTTAACTATAGTATCATTTATTTATTCATTTTTACTTTGACATTTTAATCCTATTTTTCCGTTCCGTCAATGATGTTGGTACGTAGTTGGTGTTCCAAATGTGAAATAATATGGTGTTAAAGGGGCTCATAATTGTCGTGGTAATAGACTTACTTGGGCCTACTTTGGAAGATTTTTTCAACTTTTACGGTAGGAAGTTGTCTCTTGAAACTGTTCTCATGCTTGCGGATTAGATGGTAGGATTTTGTTCGTTTATCGTGGAACAAATTATGGTACCTAGTATCTTATCTATGATTCTTCCTTATTGAATAAGAATAACTGGTCTTTTATTTTGAAAAAAGAATAACTGGTCTTTTTTTATTGAAGATTAATAGAGTTGAATTTGTCCAATGCAAATCATAACTTTTTCGAGCAAAACCGAACAAACCATTTGATCCGCAAGCACGAGAACAGTTTTAATAGGCAACTTCTTATTGCAAAAGTTAAACAATTCTTTCAAACTAGGCCCAATAAGTCCATTACCAGGATATTATTGAGAGAATAACTTGACTGAAAAAATGACAACATACAAGTCTTCAACATATCTTGTCAACCGTCCACTTAAAATTTAAAGAAAACGTTGTGAAGGCTACTGAATTTTTGAATAAAATCTCCTAGTAACCCTATACCTTTTTAGATCTAATTTTGGAGGGGTGGGGGATATCAATCATGACATACGTGATTGACTCATGCACCCATCCTTAGCTCAAAACTAATCCAAAGTTATTTTTACTTTTCTAACACTTAAAATTAGAACAAGATTTCCTACAAATACATAACTTGTTTTGTGTAACACCTTGTTTTGTGTAACACCCTGAATTCTGAGAACCCGGGATTTCATTGACTAGAACCTCACAGTGGATCCTGACCTTGATTTGACATCAATGAGACACAAACCTTACAACATGGCATGTGCCATATTTTAAAGGCAAACTCTTATAAACATAAAAAGTCTTGAAAACAAACTAACTCTAGACAAGTACAACAACAATAATGAAACGAAATAAAATCAAACGTAGTCTGCTAAACAAAATAAAGAAATAAAAACTCCCACACACTTCCTAGTACAAAAACCCGGTTGACCACTCCACTGCCGATTTCTTGGCAGATACCTAACCTGCAAAATCTATCAATACGGTATAAACCATTAGCTACAGTTATAATGATAAAGGCTACTAAGGCACATACACAAGTAGGGAAAACAGTAAACAACTCAGCATGCACAAACAAGGTCCCGGTTATTATATTTTCGTTTGGTGGAATTGGTCATCCTATTATTCAACTTTTCATGGTAGCACGAGGTTCCTCCAATCCTCGCCCCCGTCCCCGTAAACCAGCAGGAATTGTTTCAATGCATTTCCCCGTATACGCTGCTGGACTGGTCGTGGGAGCCTTCCGATCACTATCGGCCCGGACAGTGATGCTACAACCCGTTATAATACACTTGGATCTCTCTTTATAAATATAAAAGCAGTGATCTAGTTGGCTCATAGCATACAATCACACACTACCCTAGTATGCCTGATAACATGATTTATCGACCTGTTACACTCATGCATTTAGTTAGATTTCCCCTTTCCGCATTCATGTTTTGGTCTTAGTTTGTGCCATTTATGCTTGTTTAGTTCTACTTTGCAAGAATAGATGTCTACACATGCTATTTGTGGCTTTGTAGGTGATTTGGCACATTTTGGAGCTAAAACGATGTATTTGAGGATCAAGCCTTGAAGTGGACGCATTGGAGCAAGCGTACGTGCACGGAAAAGGCGAGGAATCGAGCTAAAGGCGCGAAGGAACGAAGAAGACCGCGTCTCGGACCGAGATTGACCGATCTCGGTCAGACCAGACCGAGATGGTCCATGATCTCGGCCGAGATTTCACGGAGCTCGGCCGAGATGGCCCTAGCTCGGCCGAGATTTCATGGAGCTCGGCCGAGATGTCCGAAGTGTTGACGGGTTGCACTTTCTGTTGCCGAATCTCGGTCCCGATTGGCCTGATCTCGGCCGAGATTTCTGCCCGATATTTCCTGTTCGGCGATTTTATCTTACTTTTGGGTCGGTTTTGGCCCAGCCCGTCCTTTGGAAGGTTGTTGCCTATAAAAGGGAAGCTCTAGGTTATTTCTAAGGGTCCGTCTTTTGTGCTGGGAGTTGCCTAGAGTTTACCCTAGAGGGGGAGCCGTCCCCTTCCCTTCCCTTCCCTTCCCTTCCCTTATTCTTCTACATTTGTTCTTCTTAGTTTAGATTAAAGTTTGACACTTTTGCATTCAGATTTGTTAAGAGATATTGTTGGATTCAAGAATTGAGAAGATTGAAGGTTTTCATTTATTGAAGTTAAGTTTTTTTTATTCCCCTTTGTTATTAATTTATTTGTCTTTCTTTGATATGATTGTTATTGGCTAGAACCTTGTGGTTCCAAGGTTGACAAGGATCTGTTTATGCCTTGGATTATGATGGATTAGATGGTGCTTTGTTTTGGATTTGAATTGCTTGAAATCCTAATGGTTGGTTTGGACTTGAATTTAGTTAGAATCCTTCTAGCTAGTAACCTAAGTTGGAATTGAGACTTACCCGGTGATATTCCTTCATAGATACATGCGTGACTGATCATAGGTAATAAAGGTTTATCCTTTATTGGTTGAATGTGCTTAGATTTCTTTCTAAGTAGGGTAGTACCTGAGACTTACCCGGTAATGGTTTACCTTTCCCTTAGTTTGTAGTCTGATTTGTTCAGAATTTCCCACCTCTCTACCTTGAGACTTACCCGGTAATAGGTAGTTGGTTTGGAACTAAATAGTCTTGAGACTTACCCGGTAATAGACTGTTAGCCTAGAAACGTTCATCCTTGTGGCTTTTCTACCATATATCTTTGTGAATCTTCCTGAATCTATATGTATAAACAATGATCTTGAACCCTTGGAATCCATTTTCTTTCCTTTAACTTGATTATCTTTGCTTT
Source organism: Fagopyrum tataricum (assembly GCA_002319775.1). NCBI lineage: Eukaryota > Viridiplantae > Streptophyta > Magnoliopsida > Caryophyllales > Polygonaceae > Fagopyrum > Fagopyrum tataricum. The sequence goes on from CM008282.1 coordinate 6,137,452, forward strand.
CCCTTTTTATTTGTTTGTTCCGACTTTCAATCAAAAGTGACAATTGATTGCGAGTCCTTTAAAACCTCTTCAAAACCTTTTTGACTTCTTTCCCTTATCTTTTCCAACCTCTTGTCTTTAATTGAGATCTATTTTATATTTAATCATTGCTGCATATTAATTCTCTCAGTCCCTGAGATCGACCTTGAAATACTTACCTTTAATGTGATTAACTCATACACTGTGGGTTCGTTGCTATTTAGGGAATTATTACAGGTTATAAATATAAAACTATCCCTTCCTTGTTTTACTAACTTATAGGTCTTTATCATTATTGATAAAGGTTTATATGGGTGTAAAATCAGTGAACAATGCCCTAAACAATTCTACGGTAGCCAAGTGTGTCCGATGAACTCACCTTATCCGTACTGGTCTCCAAGGTTATTCTCGATCTGCTAGTAAGTGGTCCCAAATCCTGAATAAGATGTATTGACATCTTAGTATTTCTCGTTCTATAATTCTATCATTACAGAGTACGATATCTAACATCACTACTCTTATCATTCTTTACGACCGAGGTTCTGCAAACCTAGTTGTCCATTCCGTAATTCATATCTTCATCATTTTGTACGTATTCTAACTTCAACATTCCGTAAGTTCCAATCATTCTACTTATCATTCGGATTCGGAAAAATTCCATCATTATCCATAAATCTACTTATCTTCCAATTTCCATTCTCACTTTATAATCACATTCTAAAATCATCAACTTTGTAAATCAGAAGTCCCGTACTTAATCTCATACTAGCGTATCTACCCGGTACTACTATATCTTGCTTACTCTTAATTAGTATGATCATCCTCCATAAAAGTTTAGGTCTTACTTTGCAATCCTATAACATTACATCCGATCGTTGGATCGTTATACCATATTAATGTTACCACATACCTAATATCATCTAGAGCATATAAAAGTTTTAATGATAAATGTTAGGTGTTCGCTGGTTTTGCGCCCTAAGAATCCGTGTCAATAGTGACAGAAACCCAAAGGTTGACAAAACAAGAGAGGGATAATTTTAAATTTATAAACCTATAAATAACTCCCCTAAATAGCAATGAACCCACATTGTATGGATCGGACAAAGTAGGACAAGTATTCCAAGGTCGAACACGAAGACTGGGTGGTCTAATCTACAACCATGATTAAGGATATAATAGATCTCAAATAAAGGAGGTTGGAAAAGATAAGGGAAAGAGAATCAAACAGTTTTATAAAGCGAATAAAAGAAAAGATAATCAAATTAAAGGAAAGAAAATGGATTCCAAGGGTTCAAGATCATTGTTTATGGCATATGGACTCATGACGACTCATAGGGATATATGGTAGAAAAGCAACAGGGATGAACGTTTCGACGCTGATGATCTATTACCGGGTAAGTCTCAAGATAATCTAGTTCCAATCCTAACTACCTATTATCGGATAAGTCTCAAGGTAAAGAGGAAGGAAATTCTAAACAAACCAGATTAACAACTAAGGATTAGGTAAACCTTTACCGGGTAAGTCTAAGGAATTACCCAACTTAGAAAGCAATCAGGCACATTCAAGCCAATAAAGGTTTCACATTTATTACCTATGATCAATCACTTATGTATCCAAGCGGAATATCACTGGGTAGGTCTCAATTCCAACTCAGGTTGCTAGTTTAGAAGGTTCTAACCTAGATTAATGTCCAAACCAATCATTAGGATTTTAAGTAATTCAAAACAAATTCAAGCACAATCTATTCCATCATAGTCCAAGGTATAAACAAATCCCTATCAACCTTGGAACCACAAAGTTCTAGCCAATAACAATCATATCAAAATCTACAACTAAGAAAGACAAACTGAACATGGAAGGGAAAGAAAGAACTCAACTTCAATGAAATCTTGAATCCAATAATGTCTCCAAACAAATTTGAATGCAAAAGTGCGAATCTTTAATCTAAAATAATCTAAACTACGAAGAACAATGGTGAAGAAGAAGGGCAAGTTAGGAGACGACTCCTCCCTTCTAGGGTAAACTTTGGGCGATGCCCAGCACACCCTGGAATGAATCCAAGACTTCCTTTTATACACAAAACCTAGCTAAAAGACATTGAGCTTAAAAGGAAACAACTCGTAAATAAATTATTACGCTCAGGGAAGAATCTCGGGCTGGATCTCGGCCGAGATCTGTTGTGGTCGGGGCCGAGATTTCGTGTTCGATCTTCAGCGTCATGGGATCTCGGTCAAGTCGACCGAGATAAGTGGATCTCGGTCCGAGATTGGACCGAGATATTGCAACAGAAACCTCCATCTCGGGCCGAGGTAAGTGGATCTCGGCCGAGATGGCTCCCTGGTCGTTCCTTCATGTCTTTAGCTTGATTTCTAGCCCTTTCCCATGCACGTATGCTCGCTCCAATGCATCCGCTTCGAGGCTTGGTCCTCAAATACGTCGTTTTAGCTCCATAATGTGCCAAATCACCTACAAAGCCACAAATAGTGTGTGTAGACATCTATTCTTGCAAAGTATAACTAAACAAGCATAAATGGCACAAACTAAGGCTAAAACATGAATGCGGAAAGGAGAAATATACCTAAATGCATGACTAAAACAAGTCGATAAATCATGTTATCATTAGGTTTAGAGTACCTAATGATGTCCTCGAAATCAACTTCTCGAATAAGCAAAACCCGGAGAAAAACTACACAACTCCGTTGGTCCAAGGTTCAATCCCTCCCGATATCAAGGATGTCCCTACACTAGATATGGAGACCCAGGTTCGAATCTCCTTAAGAGCATCAGGCAAAATTTTGGCAGGAGCGTGGAACCTCCGGTGGCTCGTTGCTACTCTCGCTCTATTTACTGTTTCACCAAGTAACAAAGGTTGTGTGGTTGTTTATGAAAGGAGAAGCGAGAGGGAGTAAAGGGGAAGGAAAAAGCTTGCACGTGCAGTTAAGGGAGATGGTGAGGGGACAACTAGCGTCTAGGTGCATCCTGGTCAACAAGGCGTTTTCAATGCGGTTTAAGCTCCAACGGCCACATTCATTGCTCCCGTAACGGTTGTCATTAATGTGCATTCATGGCCCTATAATGTCCTTGACGAGGAAGGAGAGTGGTTCTCCACTTGGGCCGAAAACAAAAGGAATAAACCGGGTCCTTTTATCTTGTAAAACCGTCACGGTATCGTTCGATTTGTTTCCTTGGTGACTCGGGTTGGAATTTCGGAATTAAGTAAATAGAATTTTTTAGGTTATTACATTTTGTGAGAAGAACAAATGATTTCAAGCACAACAAACAAACATTTCTTTCAAGAATTTGCTAATATTTGGCCACAAATGCGAGCATATTTGACCACTTGAGAATCCAGGCTGCTTATCATGCTATCAACCACCAAATTTCTAGACAAAATTTATTTATTAACTAAAGAATTGGTTAATATTTTGTGACTTTGACTCGCAAACATGAGAAGATGTGAAAGATATGAAAGAGTTAGAAATAGTAGGGACATTGAACTACTTACAAGATTAATTGCAACCTCCTCGTTTGTCTGAATATTTGTTCTTGAAAAGTACAACAAGATCATCATATCTACCAAAATGACTAAGGAAAGAAAAACCCTAAATTTAAAAACGGAAATAAAACCAAACCGAGATAGATCTCCCCAAAAGATCGATTGCTGAGCTTGTGGCCAAGGCAATACTGATTAGCAATTAAGGCTTCCATCCAAATCCAGAATAAAATCCAAATATGACCCCTCGAACTACGAACACACTCAGAGACAATCGAAAGAATTAGAGATTAAGAAAGAAAAATTATTAAAGATATGGTTAAAAATAATAACATTTGTTAGATTCATAAGCTCTTTCATGTTTGTGAGAGTTAAGAGCATCAACTCTCACAAACACCGCCTAGAAATTGGGTGATATGAATAAATATAACCTATTTGTAATTGGGTCTTATCAATATGAATACATGAAATCCGCTTGCAATTGGGTCTCATCAATATGATTACATATAACCTACTTCAGAGTACGCACTTGAAGGGTAATATGCCAAGCCAAAAACACCGCCTAGAAATTCAATCAAATACACCAGCCATAACAAAATTTTGATCAGTTGTTAAAGAAGCTTAACTTTCCATCGGATTACATATAACCTACCTCTATAATGTATCGTACGTCGTGCTTAGGTGCTTCAATTCCAAAACTATGAGGGAGAGCTAATAAGAAGAGACAGAAAGAATAAATTAATGAAAAGGCGGATAAAACTATTGTTTATATAAGATGATCAGGCATGTATATCAATCGACAAATTATGGCAATTTAGCTTAGTGGTTGAGATTTATTAAGTTGTTGGGATTGTGTTAATATTTTAACAAAGATTAACTTAAATATGCGGTTAAAAAGTGAGAAACCCAAAAATAAGAAGAGATTTTTATGATAGGATCGATTATGTGGAGATTTGTCGAAGAAGATTCTAACCCTAACGACAAGCTCAAACTTTTTCTTTTAAATATGTTTTTTTTTTAAATTTTGAATAGTTGGATATACTCTGGATGGATTTTAACAAGCTAACATGAGATCATTTTAATATATATACACATATACATATATACACTATATATACACTGATTTTTTTAAATTAATTTAAATAACATAATTAAAAAATGTTTCGGCTGACGTTAATAATAGGGCGATCCTAATAGGGCGATACGTGGAAATAGTACGTCCATTTTTATACATATATATATATAACATACACGATAAAAAGTAAACTAAACATATTTACATTAAAATAAAATATGTTTAGATCTCTATTAAATATAAAAAATCATTAAAGATTTCGAAAATATGCACGGATACTCTTTTTAAAAATAATGTCAAAGTTGTTCATATATTTATTGAAGTGAAACAATTTTGAAAATTCATAATATATATTTTTTCTAAACATGAAAGAAAGATGAGAATTGTATGATAGGAACTTACAAAATTTTGGATTGTAAGAAAGTATGAGAATTAAGTTAGAATATGTACAAAATGATGAAGATATCAAATTACAGAATGGACAGTTAGGTTTGCGAAACCTAGGTCGTAAAGAATAATAAGAGTAGTGATGCTAGATATCGTACTCTGTAATGATAGAATTATAGATCGAGAAATACTAAGATGTCGATACATCTTATTCAGGATTCGAGAGCACTTATTGACAGATCGAGAATAATCTTGGAGACCGGTACGGATAAGGTGAGTTCATCGGACTCACTTGGTTACCGTAAAAATGTTGAGTGTGTACTAGGTTAGTGTGTGATTGTATGCTAATTAAAATGAACCAACTAGATCAATACTTTTTATATTTCTAAAGAAAGGTCCAAGTGTATTATAACAGGCCGTAACATCACTGTCCGGGCCGATGGCAACCGGAAGGCTCCCCGCGACCAGTTTAGCAGCGTATACGGGGAAATGAATTGAAACCATTCCTGCTGACTTACGGGGACGGGGGCAAGGGTTGGAGGATCCTCGTGATACCATGAAAAGTTGAATAATAGGATGATTAATTCCACCAAACGAAAAGATAATAAACGGGACCTTGTTTGTGCATGCTAAGTTGTTTATTGTTTTCCTTCCTTTTGTATGTGACTTAGTAACCTTATTGTTCGCTAATTTATGACCCCGCAAATCCTTATCAATAATGATACAATTCACAAGTTCATAAAACACGATATGCTTTAAATTTATAACTCGCAATAATCACTCAAATAGTAGCGAACTCACAGTGTATGGATCATACGCAATAGATCAAGTATTCCAATGTCGAACACAATGACTAGGCGATTCAGTTTGTAGTTATGATCAATGATAGTGTAAATCTAGGCTAAGAAATAGGTGAGAAAAGATAAGGGAAAGAATATCTATATTTTTGAAAAAAGTTTTGTTATGTTCTTAATTGAATATCAGATTCAATCAAAAACAGTTTTATAAAGAAAAACAAACAAGAAATAATCAATTAATCGCAGAATGGATTCCAAGGGTTCAAGATCATTGTTTATGACATATGGACTCGGGATAACTCGTAAGGATCTATGATAGAAAAGCTACAGGGATGAACGTTTCTCCAGTGATGATCTATTACCGGGTAAGTCTCAAGATCATCTAGTTCCAATCCTAACTACCTTTACCGGGTAAGTCTCAAAGTATCTAGGGTGAAAATTCTGCAAAAACCGGATTCTCTAACTAAGGATTAAGCAACTCCTTACTAGGTAAGTCTCGGAAATTACCTAACTCATGCAGTAATTAGGCACATTCAATCCAATAGAGGTTTTCACCTCTATTACCTATTGTCAATCTACTTTTGTATCTATGAACGAATATCACCGGGGAAGTCTCAATTCCAACTCAGGTTGCAAGCTTAGAAGGTTCTAACCTAGATTTTGTCCAAACCAACCATTTGGATTTCAAGCTAATTCAAACCAATTCTAACATACAATCTAATCCCTCATAGTCCAAGCCATAAACAAATCTCTATCCACCTTAGAATCACAAAGTTTCTAGTCAATAATTATCATATCCAAATCAATAATTAATTCTAAGAAAGACAAATAATTCATGAAATGGAAACAACGAAGGAGGGAAAAGAAAAAACTCACCTTTAATGACTGTAAATCCAGCAAACAAAATAAGTCTTCGATCACAAAGTGTATCCAAACAATGTGTGACAAGAAAGTCTGAAACTTTAATCTAAAATCTATGAAAATACAAAGAAGAACAAAGATGAAGAAGACGGCAAGGTAGAGACAACTCCCCCTCTCTAGGGTAAAATCTAACTCTAATCGAGCACCCTTGGAAGGTATTCAGGCCTTCCTTTTATACTAAAACTTTTGGCAAAAAGCCTTGGGCCGAAAAGGAAAAAGTCCGAAATAATATACGACGCTCATGGTTGGGTGGATCTCGGGTTGATCGGGCCCGAGATTTTGGATCTGTCTTAAATTTCTTCAGCGTCTGGAAAATCTCGGATCTATCTCGGCCGAGATTCAGACCGAGATTTCTCTCAGAGAAGGAAATCTCGTCCTATCTTGATGATCTCGGTCGAGATTGGTGTCCAAGATACTTCTTAATCGTCCTTCATGCCTTTAGCTTGATTCCTTCGTCCTTTCCTTCGCTTGTATGGTCGCTCCTATGCTTCCACTTTGAGGCTTGATCCTAAAATACGTCGTTTTAGCTCCGAAATGCGTCAATCACCTACAAAGCCACAAATAGCATGTGTAGACATCTATTCTTGCAAAGTAGAACTAAACAAGTATAAATGACACAAACTAAAGCTAAAACATGAATGTGGAAAAGGAAAATCTACCTAAATGCATGACTAAACTAGGTCGATAAATCATGTTATCACTTATCATTAGAATTGTAGCTAACGGTTTATACCGTGTTGATAGATTTTGCAGGTTAGGTCTCTACCGAGAAATCGCGAGTGGAGTGGCCAACCGGGTTTCCGTACTGTGGGAGTTTTTATTTCATTATTTTGTTTAGCAAACTACGTTTGATTTTATTTCGTTTCAATATGGTTGTTGCACTTGCCTAGAATCAGTTTGTTTTCAAACCTTTTTATGTTTATAAGAGTTTGCTTTAAAATATTTGTGCCTTGATGTAAGGTCCGTGTCTCATTGATGTCAAACCAAGGCCGGGACTCACTTTTAGGTCCTAGCCAGTGACATCCGGATTCTCAGAATTCGGGGTGTTACATAAAACAAGTTATGTATTTGTAGGAAATCTTGTTCTAATTTTAAGTGTTGGAAAAGTAAAAATGACTTTGGATTAGTTTTGAGCTAAGTGATGGGTGCATGGTTCAAATACGTATGTTATGATTGATACCTCACCCCTCCAAAATTAGATTTAAAAAGGTATAGGGTTACTAGGGGATTTTATTCAAATATTCAGTGGCCTTCACTACGTTTTCTTTAAATTTTAAGTGAATGGTTGACAAGATATGTTGAAGACTTGAATGTTGTCATTTCTTAAGTCAAATTCTTCTCTCAATATATTTTTACACTGACATTGTACTCCTATTTTTACGTTAATAGTGTTGGAAATTTTTGTCCCAAATGTGAAATGGTATGGTGTTAAAGGGGACAATAATGTCCAGATAATAGATAATGGACTTAATTGTTCAACTTTTGCAATAGGAAGTTGTTTGTTAAAACTTTTCTCATGCTTGCGGATCAAATGGTAAGATTTGTTCGGTTTTGCTCGAAAAAGTTATGATTTCCAACGGACAAATTCAACTCTTTTAATCTTCAATAAAAAGACCAGTTATTCTATTCAATAAGGAAGAATCATAGATAAGACACTATGTATCACAACCTTTTCTAGCATAAACGAACAAAATCCTACCATTTGATCCGCAAGCATGATAACAATTTCAAGAGACAACTTCCTACTACAAAAGTTGAACAAATCTTCCAAAGTAGGCCCAAGTAAGTCTATTACCACGACAATTATGGGCCCCTTCAACATCATATCATTTCACATTTGGGACACCAACTACCAACACCATTAACGGAAAAATAGGAATACAATGTCAAAGTATAAAAATTTTGAGAGAAGAAGTTGACTAAATAAATGATACCGATTCATGAAATCCTTAGTAACATGGCCCTAGTTGACAAGGAATGCAGTGTCAGCTAAACCTAGATTAAACCCTAGCTACAAGACCAACCTGATCTGAATGATCACTCAATCCTACATGACCCTAACTTGATATTGATGAACTCAGCTTAGTAGTGAGCTGAAGTGCCTCCACCCGTATTTGATCCTTTTTTTTCTTTCGTTGATTTTCATGTTGATTTCTAGGGATGAGTAGCGGTCCAAAACCGCAACCGCAAAATAGAAATATTTGAACCGCAAACCGCAACATGCGGTTCGGTTGCGGTTCAAACCGCAGCGGTTTGCGGTTCGGTTGCGGTTCAAATCACAACGGTTTGCGGTTCGGTTGTGGTTCGAACCGCATTAGAACCGCAACTTGCGATTTTTGCGGTTTAAACTGCAAACTACAAATCACAATCACAATCTGGACTGGAGCAAAGAAGAAGCAAGACCGACTAGACTAAATATAATCACAAATCACACTCTGTTTGAAACTTTGAACTAAATGTAATCACAATCTTAAACATAATCAAAATCAGCAAGCTTAATGGGTATGCAGTAATCCCAATATGCACTAAAATACCTAAACGTCTAAATGTAATCATAATCTGTTTGAACTAACCTAAGTAGAAGAAGAAGCAATACAGATAGTAGAGCAGCAGAACCGACTGGATTGGACTCGATCGAGCAGAGGAGACTATTCATTTCACGTCTTTGAACCGACTGGAATGGACTCGGTTCAAAACCAGTTTGCGGTTTTAAACCGCAAACTGGTTTTTCTTGAACCGCAAACCGCAAATTGCGGTTTGGTTGCGGTTTGGTCAACCAAACCGCAATCTGCTCAACCCTATTCATTTCACGTCTTTGTAATGTAAATATGATCTACGCTCTTCAATTTCGGGAATGAAATTATTCTATACTTCAAACTTATTATACTTTGATAATGAAGAGAGAACAAAATTTTGATTGGGACAACAAGAAATGCTAGCATAAACACTCATCTTGGGATATGTATATTTTGCTATTTTGGGGTTTTTGTCTATGTAACACGTTGAACTTTTCTGCGGGCCTAGCCACACTCTATTTTAATAAATGCATATGATTATCTTGATACATGTAATTTGCTCTATTTGACAAAAACAAAGTCGCGGGTACTTAGAGTCACTTGGTTATGTCCTAACGTATTTTTTTGAGAGTCACTTGGTTATGTCCTTGGTTAATACTTAATAAATATATCTTTTGTGTAGTCTTCTCTGGTAGGGATTGAAAGCTGGAAACAAAAAAAACAATAGTATGATAAGATTAGTTAAAAGAAGGTTCAAACCTCTATTGAGGTAAACATTTTTGTACGTCTTCTTCCAACACTCAACTACTCTTGATGATACAAATTTTCGAGCAAGTATTTTTCTTAGGCTCTTTGTTGAGGTTATCCCACAAAATTTGTCTTTACTTCCATTATTGTTGCTCTTTGCGGTTTGATGATAAACCGGATTATGTTTACTTGAAAAGAATCGTATTAATACTGGTTTATTTGAATTCGTATCAATATTTAGTTGAATTCGTATCAATATTAAATGCGAGTACATATATTTTGTTTCCAAATAAGCACTTGGATATGAAAAGTGATTCGTATTAATACCGGTTTATTTGTCCATAGTTTATATCTTAATTGATAAATTTTTTTTAATGTTTGGATTATATTTTGTTCAACATTCTTTGTTTTTATTATATTTTATTCAAATTTCTTTTTTTAAACATGTTGAGATTGACCCAAGTTGTAAGATTTGTGTTATAATAAATATTTGATAATAAACAACAAAATCATGTCAAAACATATATGCGTTAGTAGTTACATTAAAATTCTTTTTAACCTACAAAAAATAAAATCATGTTTAAAAAAAGAAAAATTAACAAAATAATAATAAAAACTAAGAATCGTGAACAAAATATCATCCAAAACATTAAAAAAATTATCAATTTAGATATAAATTATGGGCAAATAAACCAATTTAAATACAAATCACTTTTTATATCCAAGTGCTTATTTGAAAACCAAATATATGTACTCACACTTAATATTGATACGAATTCAACTAAATATATGTACTCATAAGTGTGGAAATGAAAATCAAGAAGTGAAAACAAGATTAACCTTCACGAATGAAAAGGTTACGAAATATTCTTTTCAAGTAAACATAATCAGGATCATCAACTAACCGTAAAGAGCAATAATAATGGAAGTAAAGGCAAATTCCATGGGATAACCTCGATAAAGATCCTAAGAAAAATACTTGCTTATAAGTTTGCGTCATCCAGAATAGTTGAGTGCTGAAAGCAGACGTAGAGAAACGTTTATCTCAATAGAGGTTTGGACCTTCTTTTCACTGATCTTCTTGTTCGCTGTTTTACACACCCTATAAACCCCTGTCAAAATAGATAGAAATTCACAGGAATGCACAAAGTTAGATGAATAATGAATATGATCAATTATAGTATAGATCAAGGAAACAAGAAAGAGGTTTGAAAAGAAGGGAAAGAAATCCAAAAGATTTGAAAATTTTTGTAAATTCGCAATCAATAAAGATTGATTGAAAATCAAATCCTAACAACTAACTAACTAATGAATATATATGGAAAGAAATGCAGTTCTAAGGATTAAGATCATTATTTATACCCATAGGACTCATGATTATATTTCTCACGTGACATATATGTAAGGTTGAAGAGCTTAGGATGAATGTTTATTAAATCTATGTTATTTTACAGTGATGTCTCAAGAACATAAGAGTCTACAACCTAATATATGTAGCTTTCAAGGTAAATGAGGGAGAAATATATAAATAAATCTCATGCTTTCAATCAAGGAAACACAATAACCCTTTACAGTTACGTCTCAGGAATTATTGTCTCAAAGGAATGAACAATAACACATTAAATCCAATAAAGAATAGACCTTTATTACCTAGGAACAAGTAATTTTATGTATCTAAAGAGGAATATTTCAGTTACGACTCAATTGCTACTTAGGCTGAAGTCGTTTAGATTGATCTAAACCTGCAAAAACCAACCTTTTTTTTTATATGATTTAAAGCGATTTATAAAACCTATAATAAAGAGCAATTCAATCCATCATAGTCCAAGGTATAAATAAATATCTAACTACCTTGAAACCACATAAGGTTTCTAGCCAACGATAGTCATATCAAAACCTATAAATAATTCAATGAAAGAAAGCATGCAATTGAAATAAGAAAAATGAATGAGAAAAGTACCCAGCTTTATTGAATTTGAAAAACAAACTGTCTCAAACTTCCAAATCTCTGACAAACTTCAAACAATCTGAAAAGACTGGATCTTCTTTAAAACTAACCTAAATCTAACAATGGTGAAACTATAGAGAAGAAAGGTAGGAGAAGAAAGGTAGGAGAAGAATTCTCCCTTCTAACAATTGAACCTAAACAAACCACGAACACTCTCTCTCACGACATCGATAACATTATTGTGAATCATCCTATGTAACGTATGATACAAATATATTGCAGTGGTATATTGGGTGATTGAATACATATGGCTTCTTTGTAATTGGCTCTCATCATTATGAATACATATGATCTGCTTGCAATTGGGTCTCATCAATATGAATACATATAACCTACTTCAGAGTACTTGATGGGTAATATGCCAAGCCAAAAACACCGCCTAGAAATCAATCAAATACATTAATCATAAAAAAAAAGTTTAGTCATTTGTTTAAGAAGCTAACTTTCCATCGGATTTACAAAAGACTCAAGTATGTCGTGCTTAGGTGCTTCAATTCCAAAACTATGAAGGAGAGCTAATAAAAAGAGAAAGAAAGTATGAATTAATGAAAAGGTGGATAAGCTATTGTTTATATAGGATGACTGAGGCATGTAAATCAATCAACAGATTATGGAAATTTAGCTTAGTGGTTGAGATTTATTGAGTTGTTGGGATTGTGTTAATCGTTTAACGATTAACAAAATTCCAACGACTCAATAAATCAATCAACAGATTATGAAAATTTAGCTTATGGTAGGATTGATTATGCGGAGATTTATTAAGAAGATTCTAACCATAAATAAGCTCAAACGTTTTCTATTAAATATGTTTTTAAATTTTAAATAGGTGAATATACTCTAGATGGATTTCAATAAGCTAACATGAGATCTATACATATATATGTGAGAAGGAGATATACGACCTCCGCTAAAGATATGTCGCAAGCTTGTACTCACGGTATCGAGATTTAAAGCTATTGTAGAAGATGAACGCACACAAAGAAGAGAACAACTCGTGTTGTCAAGGCTAATTAAGCGAGTAGTGATAGTTCAACGATCCGCAACGATGAATGTACATATTGTTGTGATGGGCAGAAGATGAAGCCCGTATCGTTAATAAAAGGGACGTGAATTGAATAAATCTGGCCACAAAGAATGAACAATTAATTAGGAATAAATAATCAAATTTTAATCAACATACATGTTAGACAATAATAGCACAACAATGAGGAAAGATCCTTTTAAGGAGGACGTGAAATATGATGGAGAAGGAGTATGTATATAGGCAATAATTTAGGTTTAGCCAAAGAAGCTTCTTTAAGAAGATTTGTATATTAAAATGGGTGAGATAAGATCAAAATTGTCATATTTTAATTACAAATTAACATATTAATTAAGATATTCAACTAAGATTTGGTTTTTAAATATCAAAATTATTAATTTTAAAAATTAATTTTTTAAAATATTTTGGGAGTTGTGTGAACTGTGGCATTGACACGTGATAAAGGTCTCTCCAATAATAGATATAAAATAAGATTAATAACAAAATAGCTTATGGATGTGTTAGGCATGTAAAGTAAATACACTAGTGTTAGTGTTCTCTAGTGGTTTTGGAAGGGTTTTCGGAAATCACTAGTGCTTAGTGTTTTTAAACACTAACGATTGTTTGGTTGGAACTACAATAGTATTTCTCCCTTAACGTACATTTCCAAAATCAGAATTTGTAAATTCATAATTTCTATTGACAGGAGAACAAACCAATACGTACAAGAAAGTTCCAAACCACAATCAGAATAAGAGTTTCAAGTTCTAAAATTAGAGTTTGCAAGTTCTAAAATTAGAGTTTGCAAGTTTAGAGTTGACAAGTCGGAAGTTCCATTAATCACAATCAGAATTTGCAAGTTCCATTAACATGAGAAGAAACTTAACTAAACTTGAAATGTCAAGTGCCCATCAACTAACTATGTTATATTACTGAAATACAATCAGCACTCCAAGGGCATCAATCTAAATGACCTAAATAATTTTTATTTAGGCCAATATGTACAAGGATAGAAAATCGGTAATCTTGTCGGGCTTACAAGAGTGAGAAACGAGAACTAGAAGTCATTAACAAGAAACTAGATAGTAAAAAACTAGTAATCCTCGATGCATCACCATATCCTAGCCGCTGAATTTCTCCCATCTCACTTCTCAATATCTGAACTTGACCTGGAGAATTCGGGTTTTGGGCGTCGATTGAGGAGGGGGATGGAGCTAGATGGTAGAGCATTGTTTCCGGCGACCATATCTAGTCTGATCAGGGTGTGGGTTACTGTTCATGTACTCCGGGGTTTTGAGTTGGAGAGAGGGAACTGAGGGACGACGCACAAGAGGATGGGGGAGGAAGAGGGTTGTTTATATATACCAGGTTATCAACGTAATTACATTAAAAAAGCAAGGGTAATATAGTCATTTTATACATGAAACACTAGGGTTGGAGGAGAAGCCCTTGCTTTGATGAGGGTTTGAGAAACACTTCCGCAAACACTAAACACTAGTGTTTTATTGCATGCCAAACATCTGTTCAATATTAAAACACTCTCAAACACTAGTTTTAGAGCCTTGCCAAACTCAACCTAATTGGGTTGGGCAATTGGACTTGACTTCTCTAAATTTAACTCAAAATTGTTTTACTTCAGCACGAAAATATTTTGGGTTGTATTATTTTATTTTGAATCGGGTGGGCCACGGCCTAGTCAAGCCCACCCCTAGATACGCCCATGTGTCTCACTTGTTAATATCCTCGCACGAAGATATGGCTTTAACTTTTTTAGCAGCTGCTTTCCAGATGATGCATTTGATTTCGTAAATCTGTACATATGTTGTTGATTGTTGCTATTGCTCTTATCTAATATTACACTATGTATTAGGGTAAGTACATGTTTCAAATTTGAATTATATGTTGCGGGTTACTAAACCCTATGTATTAGGTTTAGCCAAATATCACCAAAATATCCGATCCTATTGTAGCACCCCGAATCCGTAGGACTCGAAGTGCTATTGGGCTAGGATCTCACAATGGATCATGACCCTAGCCTGACAACAAGTTCACTGAATCTTACAACAAGGCACAGATAGATTAAAACAAAACATAAAACTGATATATATATATATACATCAAAAGGTAATACAGAGTAACTGTTGAGTACAAAATCAAAATATAAATCCGTACAACATAAATATCCCATATCCCACGATATCGCCCCAGTGTACGGAGCCCTCAGCAGATCACCCCTCTGGATCACTCTGCAGTTCTCCTAACCTACAAAGGATCTACAACACGGTATAAAACCGTTAGCTAACCATACACATATATAAGAAGATGCTAGAGCACAAACACACATCAGGAACCATAACAAATCATCATGCTTTCACACATTTACCCGGTTTATTATCTTTATAACGTCAATCACTCAAATAGTATATAGATCTGCATATGAAAATATGTGACACAAGGTATGTATGTAAACCTCGCATCTGCGTGCAATAGCTAGGTGGAGTGGTATCAGCGCACCTTCCCGTATACCATAAGGAGTGGTCAGTGCCCTTCCCGTGTACCAGAACTAACTAGCTTACAGAGAACTTCCCAGACTCCACTACGGGATGAAAGGTAAGTTGTCACAGCCACTACAATGGGCGGTCAATATAACATAGGTCGGTAATGAACCATATCGCATGCTATAAAGCATATAACAAACACCACTCATGCATACATCCAATATAAGGATGGTAACTAAGTAAGTCCTATGGACTTACCTCAACCTCTGAAGTAGTCTCAACCACGATCTCAAACACGGTCCACTCTAATCTAGAGGACACTGCCTAATAACAAGGCATAACAATATATCACACTCATATCCATCAAAGGGGTCACACCTAGACCCAAGGGATCCGTAAGAATCATATCCTAACTCATAAACCTCAAAGCCATAACCGGCATAAACAACACCATACTCATCCTCATTCTAACCTCATACATATACCTAGCATGCCACTAAACCACTCATACTAGGAAAGGAAAGGATCTACCTAACTCTAGGTAGACCCGGGACAAGACGCAGGGGCGGAACAGGCAACCCGCAGGCGCGGAAAGTCTCATTCGCAGGCGTGGTGACAAAGGCCGCAGACAACGCAGGCGCTGTGGCACGGCTTCCGTAGGGGCGGCGGCTTCCAGGCGCGGGGGCGGCGACGGTGCAGAACGTGATCCCGCGACTCTTCTTCGGCTCTTCACGTGATCAAATCACGTCTTCTCCATTCCACACCCAAGTACATACACATACATACATATTCCAACATCAATCTATGATCCATTCATCTAATCCTAAGCTAGGGAAGAAGAACAAGAAAGAAAGAAAAGAAGGAAAAGCAAGAAGCTTACCACACTTGTGGTCCTAGGCCAGGAAAAGATCACCAACACTGCCTCAGTTGGCTCCCAAGCTCAGCAACAACATCATACAACATCAACCTCACAAGGCCACACAAAAACTCTTCCAAACCAAGAGAAAACCAAGCACAAGATCAAGAAGGAAGGAGAAGGAAGCAAGAAGGACGTAAAGGCAGATGAGAAAGGGAATGAAGATGCTCAACAAGCTAAAACAAAGGAATTAGGTTAAGGAAAGAAAGGGTAAAGCACGGGTCTAATTGTAAGAGCCTTGATCTTTTGGAGCCACTTTGGCCTTAGCCGCCCCCGCGGGTTTGTAGAGCCGCCCCTGCGGCTGAGCCATGATCCGCCCCTGCGGCCAGGAAACCCGCCCCTGCCGTTTCCAGCGGCTGCAGCCGGCTTTGTTGACCCTTGACTTGTGCTTTACTCTTTTCCCTTCTTATTCTTTCCTTGGCTCGTGATCAAGGGTTCCTTTTTTCTCTTCTTCAGCCTTCCTACGTCCTTCTTGCTTCTCCCTTCTCCCTCCTCGGTCTTGTGTTGTTTTCTCTTGGAGTTTGGAAGAGTTTTGATGTGAGTTTGATGATGGATGTTGTTGTTGCTGAGCTTGGAAGCCAGCTGTGTGTGTGTTGATCTTCCTGGCAGCCTAGGACCACAAGTGTGGTAAGTGATCTTTCTTCTCTTCTCTTCTTTCTTCCTTGATTCCACCTTCCTTAGCTTAGGATTAGATGATTGAATATAGATTGATGTTGGTTTATGTATGTATGTGTATATGTGTAACTTTGGATGAGAGAAGACGTGATTTGATCACGTGAAGAGTGAAAGAAGAACCACGGGATCATCTTCTGCACTGTCGCCGCCCCCGCGGTCCAGCAAAGCGCCCCTGCAGGTACATTGTCGCCGCACCCGCGGCCAAAAGCCACCGCCCCCGCGGCCATTGTCCCAGCGCTTGCGCCTTGCCTGCGTCCCTTGTCACCGCGCCCGCGGCTGAGTTCCGCCGCGCCTACGGGTTGCCTATTCCGCCCCTGCGTCCCTTGTGTCACACAGGTGCGTCTTGTTCCGGGTCTACCTAGAGTTAGGTAGATCCTTTCCTTTCCTAGTATGAGCGTTAGTAGCATGCTAGGTATGTGTATGAGGATAGAATGAGGATGATCAGGTTATCGTTTATGCCGGTTATGGCTTTGAGGTTTATGAGTTAGGATACGATCCTTATGGATCCCTTGGGTTTAGGTGTGACCCCTATGATGGATATGAGTTTGATATATGTTGTGATCTCCAGAGTTGGAGCCGTTTGAGTTGAGACTTCAGAGATTGGGGTAAGTCCATAGGACTTACTTAGCTGCCATCCTTATATTGGATGTGTGCATGAGTGGTGTTTGATATGTGTTGATAACATGTGAGGATTGATTATTACCGACCTATAGTTTAGTGATTGCCCATTGTAGGGCCGTGACAGCCTTGCCCACTCATCCCTATGGGAGACTGGGAGGTTCTCTGCGGAACATCCAAATCTGGTACACGGAACGGGCACTGTCTCCATTCCCTCAGGGTACACGGAGGAGTCGTCCCGGTTGACCACTCCAGCTGGCATTACCACCGAGAGGTGAGGGTTATCTTCCTCGTGTCACATATGTTCATATTGATTTATATATATACGCTTGAGTGATTGGACCTTATAAAGATAATGAACCGGGTAAATGGGTGAAAGCATGATGATGTGTTATTATTATTCTTTGTGGTGTGATTGTGCTTATGCTTATCATCTATATATATGTGTATGGTTAGCTAACGGTTTTATACCGTGTTGTAGATCCTTTTCAGGTTAGGAGAGCTGCAGAGTGATCCAGAGGTGTGATCCGCTGAGGGCTCCGTACACTGGGATTACTATCGTGGTTTATGGGATATTTGATGTACGGATATATGTTTCTTTTGTACTCAGCGGTACTTATGTACTACCTTTTGAGATATATATATATATATATATATATATATATATATATATATATATATATATATATATCAGTTTTACGTTTTGTATTTAATCTATCGGTGCCTTGTTGTAAGATTCAGTGAACTTGTTGTCAAGCTAGGGTCAGGATCCATTGTGAGATCCTAGCTCAGTAGCACCTCGAGTCCTACGGATTTGGGGTGTTACACTAATGGTCAACAAAACCGGCTGCAGCCGTCGGAAACCGCAGGGGCGGTTCCCTGGGCCGCGGGAGCGGAAACCCGCTGGGGCGGCACACAAGCCCGCGGGGGCGGCTAAGGTAAAAGCTCAATCCAAAAGACTAAGGCTCTTACACCTATGACAATAAGTTTCACACTGAGGCACTATATGAGCTCCTAGAGTAGTGATAAGTTTGGTTCACTCGTCTTCAAATGGAGAAGCAACACAACTACATTAGGAAGACAACTGAGCTAACAACACAATTCTTCATCAACCCCGCTAACAGTCAAACAAATGTATTTGGATTGATCCTTGTTTGATATGCAGACTTTAAGATTGAGCTAAGTCAGTCTATCTATTTGATAAGCGTGTGCAAACTAAGGATCGTTTGGTATCGCTAGGAATAATTCCCGATAACGGGATGATCATTTCCATTTTCATTCATTTCCCTTAACCGATTCTATTCGGTTTTTCATTCCATCAATCCAACTAAACAGGGTACTAAATATTAAACGTGGTGGATGTTTCTTATGGTGGAGAAAATGGTTTTAGTCAAGAAATTGAGTTGTCTTTTGAAATCTTCGTCAATGTGAAATTTTATTCAAGAGAAGAAGTTATTGGGAAAGTACATTGAAAAATTACGTCAAGATATTGGAAGTAGTTAATTTTCTATGACTTATGTCCAACTATTCTAGCGGATTCAAGGTTCATGCCTTGTTTTGTTATCATTTTGAATTCAGAAGAAAAAGACGTCTAGTTAATTCCAAGAATATATGCTATTAAACACCCGATAATAGTACATCCACCATATATGCTATTAAACACCCGATAAGTGCCGGGAAAATACATCGGATATATCAAATATCATATACTCCGGATTTACATCCTCCGTATTTACTATCAAATACCCTAGATAAGTTCCAAGAATATACCCCGAATATAAGCATGTTCGGTGTATATGCCTTCAAATATACGCCGGATATATCAAATAATATATACTCCGGATATATGTATATCCAGGATATCTACTACCAAATACCCCGGTCCTGAAGCCCACGAAAATGACTCGATTTTTTCTCGAAGTATATACGTTGGATGTATAGAAGGAATGCCCTGGTATATACTGTCATAACAAATACATCTCTAGCTGTTACGTCGGATGTGGTTCGGGGTATATAATCCCAAATATCCAACGATTTGACCATTTTTTTTGTAGTATTGATAAAACAAGACTTGTTAGCTGTTTGAGCTGAGTATGACTTTTTATCATTTGATTGTGTATTCTTTTCAAAACTTTGATTTCATATTTGATTTTTGTATGTATGCCTCACTGAGAAGGTCTGATGTCATGCAAGAAGAATCCTTAACCAATCATTCTATTTTACAACATCACAAAAATTTAACCCCCCGTTTGGTTGTAACTTCGGTAATGGAAACGGAATGAAAACGAATCTAGTCCACATATGTACCTTGTTTAGGGAATCATTCTGGTCGGTTTCATGCAAAATGCACTTGCTTCCCCTACTTTGTTACCCTATAGGGTATTAAAACTAATCAAATTCTACTACAATTAGTTCAAACCACAATGAATGATTTCCAACAACTTCATGAACAAGGGTGTACGTATGGACTAGATTCGTTTCCATTCCGTTTCCGTTTTCGGAGTTTAAACCAAACGGGCCCTAAATGCGTTCATTCTTGAGTGATGAAACAGGTAGAAAAGACAAAGTCCACCTAAAATAAATATCACTTAGGCTATAATATATAAAATCAGCCGTTTCATCATGCCATGGGTGGATTTAGGGTTGGACGACACTGGGCCGTCGCCCAACCCAATCCAAAAAATAATAATTTTTTAGTGTACTATTATATTTTTTAAAACTAAATTAGGTTATAAGTTTGCAGACTTTTTAAATTGCCATGCAAGCACAGAGAGAAAGCAGCAGGCTGTCTCTAATAACTCTCTACTTGACTGCTACTCCATACTAGCTTACTTCAATTTACAGCATGTTAAAGGTACTTATCGGTACTTTTATACTAGTTTGGATTTATGTGACTGCTATTCCGTACTAGCCTACTTCAATCTTTTTTTGAATTACTTGTTGAGTCTAGTTTGCTGACCTTTTATTTCTATTTTTTTAGAATTGTGTTAGTAATATAATGTATTGTGTATTAGTGTACTACACGTCTACACTACGCACTTAGAATTGTGTCACCATTCACCACTACAAACCCTTTTCTAATTTCTACTAGTTTTAGTTTATAAAATTTAGATTTATGTTATTACATTGAAATAAAGTACACTTCTATTAACAGATTAAATATTAAGTATTAAGTATTAGATTAATATATAATACATGTTAATTATTTTACAAATTGTTATTTTTTAATATATTTTAATTTAATTTTAATTTTAATTTTTTTGAGCTTCAGCAATAAAGCACGTGAAGACCGACATTTGCAATAAAATGACAGATGAGTTTCTTGGTGACGCTTTGACAATTTATATTGAAGGGAAATTTGTTGGAAAATTTGACATAAATCGGTTATCGATGATTTTGCTAAGGCAAAAAATCGTCGTGTTTGAACCGAAACCGAAATCGAAACCGAATCGAACCGAACCTTTTTAGTTTAAAACTGCAATAAACTATTTATTTGGATATTTTACTATATATTATAGTTATATTAAATTTTGCCCATCCCTAAAACTTTCCTGGCTTCGCCCCTACATCATGCAGAAGTAATCCAAGAACTTCTGCATGCTCTACGATGAATTCATATGATCGATCGTACGCATTATCTACAATACAAAATGTGTTATTTTTGTGCGTTATTTCCTTCCTACCAATTTTTATCCACAAAAATAACGGGAGAGATCTCCCTTGAATCATATAGACCCAACTTTCTTACCGTTTTTCTCTTTGTCTATCTTTGCAACTTCTTGTTTGCCACCAAATTATTGATGTAATTTTTTGTAGGAATGACATAATCTAATAAGTATAACCTTTTCAAATCATTCAAGACTTCAACCTCTCTGCTGGAGAATCTCGATCGACTTTGTATGGAGCATGAAAGGACTCTGAACTTGTTATGGTATATCAAACCACTTTTGTGAACTTTCAAACAAAACAACAATGCATCATATCCATGACAAGTTCTATATTAGTAAACTAAACATCTTTATATATTACTAAAATAACTCTCATTTTTTCCACGTGATAATTTCAAAGTCCATTCACACCAACATTTTTTGATTTATTTACAGATTTACTAAAATATATTTATAGATTTATTATTAATTATTTTATATTTTGTTATTAAAAGTAGTAAACAATTATTATGACACGTCAATTTTTTTTTTTAAAAAAAAGAATAAAAAATAACAAAATATATTTATCTACCAATCAAAATTAACAAATTGATTTACTATAATTCGTTTTTGTTGAAAAAATCTCACGCAAATCTTCTAATCAGATTTTACACATTTTTTTAATTTAAAACTAAATCAAACTAATTAAATTTTATTTCTTTTTTAATTTCTTCTAGTAAAAGTGATAAATATATTGAGGCATATGTATAAGAATCCAGATCCTCTAACAATAATATTTTTAATATATTTTTAATTATGTACTTTCATTTATAAAAAATTTTTATAATTTCATCCTCACAGATGTTAATCATATTAGTTAAAAAAAATTTATATATTAATATCCAATACATGATGCATAAAAGTAAAAATATATATTTTATTTAGACAATACATGATGCAACACTACTAAACATGCGAAACAAAATTCACAAAAAAATAAATAAAATGCAAACACGTGGAACAAAAATCGTATTTACTTATGAAGTGTGAACCCTATCTCATACTTACAGACTTACATTGTTTCCGATGTAAACATATGAAAATGAGAGAAGATAATCACAAAGCAATGTTGTTAAGAAGGTGGTGAATTTGTGATATAGACCAAATATGTGCCAAAAATGAGATGCAATGGAACCGTAAGTATATGGCCATTGTTAGTGTAGTAAATGGTTCATCATATTACATAAGGTTGAATTCCACAAGGAATTGAGCATTGTTCATCGATCATTCAAGTGAAATAATATAGCAAGTAACAAGTAACATGACACTCATATATCAAAAGAAGTGTAGAGATAATCAAATATGAAGTTCCAATGCAAGGAAAGGAAAACAAAAGGTAAACCAATTCAATA
Source organism: Fagopyrum tataricum (assembly GCA_002319775.1). Lineage (NCBI taxonomy): Eukaryota > Viridiplantae > Streptophyta > Magnoliopsida > Caryophyllales > Polygonaceae > Fagopyrum > Fagopyrum tataricum. The sequence continues at coordinate 6,160,202 of CM008282.1, forward strand.
AAGGAAAATACTATGTTAGGGGGTTAATTCTCCCAAAATCAATGCTAACAAGCTAAGTAGAATTCATGATCAAATCATATGAAGGTATAAGGGATATGTAAGTTGTGTTTTATGATCTAGATGGTATTTGAATAGTAAGTTAACACCAAAACTTTCAAGTCTATACACGAAGGATGATATGTCAAGTGATACAAAGCAATTACAAGGCATTTGATGATCAAGTCAAACAATAATAAGCATTACAAGACATAAAACACCCAAGATGGAAACACAACTTAAACATACAAGGTAATGAACGACACTCCTTAGTAAGCATGTTTTCTGGATATACCCGCTCGTCCATCTATAGTAGGGGAGGTGTTGCTTATTCCTATATAAACCAAAGTTTGACAAGTCGAGCTCATTGGCTCTCAGTAAAATCATAACAAGAAATAACAACAAAACGCACGATCCTTGGAGGTAGCGGAAAACACATAATGCTTGGTAGTAACAATAAGAAATTCCTCAAACAATATAACCACGCTTTCATAACATTAATAACAAAAAATGATAATCTAAATATCTTGAACCACTGTAGACCAATCAACATGTGCTTGAAAAGAAGGTTGAGCAAGTTTGGTTTTGTTTACAGAACCGAACCCGAAAATTTCGGTCCAGACCAAACCCGAAACCGAAAATTTAGTTAGGTCCTTTTTTAAAAAATAGGTTTCATTTCGGTAAAAACCAACGGTTTAACCGAAAACTCGAATTTTAATTTAAAAACAAGACTTAAACTTGATGCTTAAATGAGATTGTTATCTTTCTAGCCTTTAACTCTTTATACCAAATTTATTAAAGATTTAAACTTTATCGTTTTTTGTATTCACGAATTTTCCGCTATTGTATTTGGATAATTCATTTTTCTTATATTTATCGATATTTTTAGTTTTTACTTTTTAGGTCCGTTTTGGTCCAAAACCTAAAACAAACCGAAACCAACCCTAATAGGCTCGGTTTTAGGTTCTAATATTTTAGATTTTTTGTTTTAGGTCCAAATTGAAACCGAACATGATTTTCTAGGTTTGGTTTTCGGTCCAAGGTTTCAAAAAATCAGTTTTAGGTTTGTTTTTGGATCTATGATCACCTCTACTCGAAAAATATATTAGATAATTGTAAAAATTCGAGCAAATAGACTTAGATTTATCTCCCCAAAATTAATTCACCCCTTATAAGGGGCTTTCACAAAGAACTGAGCAATTCAGGATAATATCCTAGTGGCCCATGACGATTTTCATTCTGTTAAAAAGAAGAAAAAAAGTCAAAGAAGATTTTGTGACGATTATTAAACATGACATGAAAAATACTTATGATCAATGGTCCTTCTTATCCATTGTCCTTAAAATATTTGGTTTTAACCGAACCTTTATTAAGTGAATTTAGAAATGTGTTATAATGGTCTCATTTTGTGTACTTGTCAACGATGGCATGACGAATCAATTTATTTCGGAAAGAGGTTTACGTCAAGATAACCCTATCTCGCTATTGTTGTTCAACACTTGTGCATACATTTTGTTAAGGAATATTTGAGGGGCTTGTAATTTAATCTAAGAATCATATTGGTTTCCCGTTAGTAAGGAAACAAAGATACGTTTTTGGGCCTTGCGGTTGACATCATGATTTTCTCCAAAGCTCTAGAATCCCGTGCAATATCATATCAAAAGTTACAAAGAACTATTGTCTGATTTCTCTTCAGAGTGTAAACTTTCATAAATCTACCTTCTAGGTGATAAAAGGTGTCAATAACAACATGAAAAAAAAATGTTCGAGTACTATTTTTGAAATTCAAAGCTCCTAAACATGGATATTTACCTCTGTTGTTCTATTATTAACGGTGAATAAAAACCTTTAAGGATGTTATTTTCAAATCCAACCAACAAGTGACTAAATTAAAAGTGAACTCACTAGTGTCATGACTAGAACAAATTTCAATGCTAAATTTGATTGCATGATGCAAAGTTTTAAACTTCCCATTTTATCCATATTTGATCTAGATAGAATCAATATGAATTTTTTGGGAATTAAAATAAAATAAAATTGCCTGATGATTAAATGGGATGAGGCTAAGAGATGGGCAGAGTTTTGATATTAGGAAGGTTGAGAACATTAGATGACACTTTTATGGAAAGTTATGACCGAACCCGACAATATGTTTATGTTGTGAATGGAAAATACCTTAAAGGAGCGTTCTTGTGGGATATCACACTTACAAGAGAGTCATCTTGTCAATAAAAATCTAATTAAATTAAGGGATCTTTAAAATTAAAATAGACCGATGAATCCTTAATGAACCCCATGAGAATTTAATAGGCTCAAACACTAACATTGATAAAAATATGAAAGTAAATTATTACATAACAACCTAAATTAAGTAGGATAATTATAAGATTAATTAAAATTGTCGAGATATCTCCCATACGGTATCCGAAATTGAATACTCAACCATAAACTCACTCTCAATCAACTAGTGGACGTTTGTATTGGGGCAAAATCATCATAGTTGGTTCTCTACAAAGTCATTTGTAAATTTTATCTACAACACTAAAGGGTGTTAGAAGATGAATTATAATTGTATATGGAAACTCAATGTACCTTCTAAAGTAAAAGAAACTTTCAATGAAAAGCGGTGAAGAATGGGCTTCCAGCCAATGAAAAAACTTGAACAAAGAAACATTGTTCCTCCTATGGAGTGACCATCCTTTCAAAACTATTCATCACCTTTTATTTGAATGTTTGGTCTCTATGCAATTGAGTGTAAATTTCGATAATTACTGCCTTGATTATAAAGCTCTTAACAATTTAATAACAGATGTTGTAAGTGAAAACTTTAATCTAATAAGGGATAAAATTAGTTTAACAAACTTTACTAAACTCGATTGCATAGTGGTGTGTATATGCTTTATAAGGAACAAATTTTTTTATTTTATTGAAAATGATAAGGCTCTTAAGATAATGACAACGATTGATTTTCAAATCCATAAATCAAAAAAATCAACTCACAAGAACGAGGATTATATAAATCATGGTAATACTCTAAATATTGTTAATCAAAATATTGTGGCTAATGCACAAGTAATAAAATGAAAAATTCTTGTTGGGAGAGACCAAACATAACTACTTTAAATTAAACTTTGATGGGTCCAACTTAATAATGGAAAATGATCCTTTGGTTTTGTCATCCGAGGTTATAAAGGTGGTGATGTAATGCTAATGAATTTGTGTCAGCTTTAGAAGTTGAAGCTCTTGCTCTTCGCGGAGGAATTGTAGTTGCTCTTTATCTTGGTTCCGTGATTTAATTATTGAGGTTGATAACTTGATTGTAATCAACTCAATCAGAAAAGTGTGGATCACTCCGTGAGAAATCGACGTTATTTGTTACTAATATTTTCTAAACGATGTCATTGTTTGATGATGATGTTATTGTTCATGTGTTTAGAAAACTCAACAAGATGACATCTCTTATTATTGTCGCTTGCTAAGATGACCCGAACATACACTTTGTCGTGGTAACACGAAACCTTGTTAAGCCTCGTTTGTAACTCAATGACCCGGACATACACTTTGTCGTGGTAAGGATGTGTTATGATGCTTTGTTTCTTTACCGACCGGTGTTTCCCCCTTTTTTTTTCCCTCTTTAATAATAAAAATAAAAATTTTATACTTCATTTGTAACTTGTAAAGTTATAAGCATATATCTATGGGCTAGGACTTCTCCTAATGCACTCAATGTTGTTGAAGAGAACATTCATGATAATGCTTGTTGTCGACCGGTCTCATGACGACTTAGTAGCCTTCGTGACGACTTAGTTGTATGTCGCACTTGTCGATCCCTCGAGCCCCCTGGGACGTGGCTATGCGGGTGCCTCGAATTGCTCTACTTAGAATAATAAAAAAAATAAAAAAAATAAAAAAAACATGCATGGGGGTGTTGTGATCACGATTCACCCCTAAGTTGCTTAATGGAAGCCATTGATATTATTCACATTTCACTTTGAGAGTTTTTTTTTTTTTTTTTCGTTGCTAAAGCTTCTTCCGTCAGGCTGAATCCTCAACGATATATGCTTCCAACTTTTTTCTTCTCCACATTATGATTCAATCTCCGGCACAGGCTGCAAGTATGCATCTGAAAGTGTCCTATGGATTCCCAGAGAGCTCAATGCAACCTCCAGTAAGCTTATCTGAAATTTACAGCTGATAATTCTTGGTGTATTCAATTAGGGTTTGCTTCATCGCCTAGGCGTCGATTAACATCGCCTGCGCCTCCCTGCGCCTAGGCGACGAAGCGACCGCCTCATGGTGCTAGGCGATCGGAAATCCCACTTTTTTTTAAAAAAAAGATGAAAAGTACCGACGATATAAATCCTAACCCTATCACTTCTCATCGTCTCTCGACTTTATTCTGTCGCTGTGGTGGTGTATTTCGACGACAGGTGACTGGTATAACCTCTCCCCCTTCTTTATCAATTTGTACTGTATTTTGTGTGTGATGAATTCTTCCTTTTACCGAAACCTAAAAATCCGCTCTCTCCCTTCTTCGAATTGCTTATAATTGCTCAAATCACTACTCGATATCGCTGATTCTGTTCTTCTTTTGTGTTTTTCTTAGTAGACGTTGTTCAACTTGTTTTGATCCATTTTTTCTTTTTTGCTTGGTTCATTGTGTTGGATTCTTCCGTTGATTACTTTGGAAGTGAATATTGGTTTGTGTTGGTTGCTTTTGATTTCTTTTATGCTGGTATTAAGGATGGAGGAACCAGGGAGTGGTAGAAAGGATCCATGTTGGAAGTATTCAACACCAGATCCAAATGACAAGAACACTGTAACTTGCAATTTCTGTGGAAAAAGAACAAAAGGTGGAATATTTCGCGGAAAGAAACACCTTGTTGGTGGTTTTCGAGATGTGAAAAGATGTCTCCGGTGCCCATCAAGTGTGCGTGAGGAGATTGCTTCATTTATGACGAGGAAAGCTAAGGATAAGAAGGAAATGGTGTCGAGTAGCTTCCCCAACAATGCTTATGATTTTGACTATGATGAATATGATGAAAGCGAAGATACAGACAGTGCTGATGAAATGCTTTTTAAAAGGATAAAATCCTCAACTGGGATTGAGTCTTCTCAAAGTTGTATGGAAAGAGTGAATCTCAAAGGTCCCATGGATGCAGATCACACAACAAGCAAAGACTTCGCAGTGAAAGACCCAAGGAATGAAGCTGTTGAAAAATGTGCAGTCTGGTTGATTACTGCAGGAATTTCTTTTGATTTAGTAAAGGATTAACGCTTTCAAGAAGCATGGGATTCAATATGCCAGATCAGTCTAGAGCATGTAAGCTGGAAACCGCCTAGCCTTTGTGAATTAAGGGTAGTGCTTGAAGATGAGAAGAAGAAGATCGGTATTATGCTGAACAGTCATAAAGAAGAGTGGGCAAAATATGGATGTACTCTTATCTTGGATGGTTGGCACGATGAAATAGAGAAAAAGGATATCTTGAATGTGCTGGTTAACTCACCAAAAGGAATGGTGTTTCTGATGAGTAAAGATGTCTCTAACATTGTAAATGATGCTCAAAAGTTGTTCTCTCTACTAGACAGAATAGTTGAATATGTGGGCGAAGAAAATGTGGTTCAAGTTGTCAAGGATAATGCATCACCATATGCTGCAGCTGGTAAGATACGTATACAATTGCTTGTCTTTTACAAGTTCTCTTACTCTAGTAATTGACATTTGTCCCCCTTGTTATTGGCAGGAAAACTCTTGGAAATGCACAAAAGACATTTATATTGGTGTCCCTGTGCTACTCAATGTATTGACTTGATGCTACAGGACATTGGAAAAATTCCTCGAATTCGGAAAACCATCAAGAATGCTGTGTTCTTAAACAGCTATCTTTACAGTCATACTGGGGCTTCAAACTTATTGAAGAAGTACACTGGAAAGAGAGAATTGATGAGATTTTCCGTCACAAGGTTTGCTACAACCTTTCTAACCTTAAAGTCAATTCGTGAACAAAAACATAATTTGAGAAAGATGGTTGTTTCTGATGATTGGAGAAAGACAAAGTGCTCTAAGGAGATTGAAGGCAAGACATGCTCTCGAATTGTCCTTAAGGAGAGCTTTTGGAGAGACGTTGTTTATGCCATTAAATTGACTATTCCATTGATGAAGGTTCTTGCATTGGTTTATAGTGATAAGCCTTCAATGGGGAATATTTACAGTGCCATTGATCAGGCAAAAGAAGTTATGATGAAAAGCTTGAGTAATAAGGAAGAAAAGTATAAGGAAGCCATTGAGATTATTGATAGAAGGTGGCAGTGTCAACTTCAGCAACCTTTGCGTGCCGCAGGCTACTTCTTGAATCCAAGAATATATATTGATGGTCGTGAGGGGATTTTGGAGAACCGTGATATCATGAATGGGTTGCATCTTTGTATTGAAAGGTTTGCACGCTCTCAAGACGAGAAAGATGCAATTAATGTAGAGTTGGCAAGTTATCAAAATGCTGAAGATATCTCTGGGCGTGATCTAGTAATTAGGCAAGGCAAAATCAGATCTCCAGGTACATCATTGCACTTTATTCACTACTTACTATATTTTCTCACTTTATATAGTATTAGAGATGATTTGATTAGAAACTATCTTATCATGAAAAAAGTGTTAAAAAAATGTATATGTGCATAAATTGTACATTAAAAGTACAAATACTTTTTTTTAATGTGCACTTTTAAAATAGCTAGCAAAAGTGATATTTTAATTGAGTATGCATTTTTTTTTATGTACAATTTGTGTTAATTACTCCAAATATACTAATTTCTGGGTAGTTGAGGACTCTACCTTAAACCGTCCAAATTTCACCAAATATTCCAACATTTTAGCTATGTTGTGGATGTTACCCTGAATTTACAAAAATGAATAAATTTGACTATAAAATATTAAAGCCTGATTTATCTAACATAGAGGTGTCGTGTTGTATTGTGTCTATTTTTTAAAAACTAAATAAATAAATAATAGCTGAAAACCTCATTATACTTATATTTAGGGTACAAACATATCTAAAACATTAGTATATTTGACAAAATTTGAATATTTTTTAATCCTCACTTTTCATGGTAAGTAACTTTTATTTGATCCTAATTATTGTTAACTTTTATACTAATAGAAATTTGTAATTATTAGTTGATTGGTGGGGTTCATTTGGTCACGTAGTTCCACATCTGAAAAAGTTTGCTGTATCCATTCTGAGTGTCACTTGTAGTGCCACAAGATATGAGAGAAATTGGGATATTTTCCAAAAAGTAAGTATATTCTCGCAAGACTCCTTTCAGTATTGATATTTACAAATTCAAACTTTAAACTTACAATTCTATAACAAAGAAACTGTTATAAATATTTTGATCTTATTTATTTCTTGGTTGCAGGTTCACTCGAACAGGATATCTGAATTTGCAAAATCAAGATACAAAAAAATGTTGTATGTGAGGTACAATTTGTCATTGATTTACCAACATAAGTATCAAAATGAGATTGATCCTCTTCTGGTGATCAACAATGACGAATCAAATGAGTGGTTAGTTGGGATGATGGACGATGCTGCCGAGGATGAGGTTAATGAGCCACATTATCTTAGTTGGTTTAGTGTTGCAGATGCGTTTGGATCAAGATTAAATCCGGTGGTAAACAAGGGAGACGAAGATGAAGAATCGGCTTTGATGAAGAAGCGAATGAAAAAGGTGACAATCTATTTGATTTAGAGTTGTCTGATTACAGTGATGATGAAGATGATTGATATCCTTTACAATCAGTGATGATGAAGATGATTGATATCCTTTACTTGTAATTCTAGTTTACGCCATCGTTATTTATGTCGGTTTTAGTTTGGACAGTTCAATTTAGAGTACCTTATTGTCTAGTTTTAGACACTTTTGTGGAGTTTGTGTTTAGGTTGGCTGCGTTAACATGTATTTGGATGAATTTCTATGCATACGTTTTAAACACTTTTGAGGTTTTGTATATATTGTAAGTATGTCACTATATATCATTATTTATTTATTATACACAAAAAACTTAGTCATATAGTGTAACAGTACATCAAAGCTGAAGTTATAGAACTTCCATTTAGGCTTGTGTATGGACTATGCATTCACTGCCTCTTCTTCTCTCGTCTTGGGCCCCGCGGAATCCTTCGTAGGATGCTCGAATCAAGCTTCTCATAGAACAACACCATCTCAATAACCAATTTCCCGAGTAGATTATCGACATCAGCGTCGTACATTTCGTACAAAAATGGCACAAATTGTACGATAAGATATCCTTCATGGTGTGCCAAAGTTCAACAGATGAACACTTCAGTTAAATTGAAGGGCTAAGCTAGTGTACGTGTACTGAAATGCAGAGATGAAAATAACTTACCAATATAAAGGAGGTTCATGGTGCTTATGTAGTTCCCTACTATAGATAAGAACCACAAGATTCCTATAACCTGTAATATTTTATAAGAAAAAGAAAACATTATAGCTTTAGTATTTGACATTAGATTCTTAAATATTTAGTTTATAATATCCTTGACATTAGAGTCTCAAATAATTTGGTTCATAATATCCTTGACATTAGTCTCAAATATTAGATTCATATATTCATAATATAGGATATTACAAGTATTATTAACACCTACATGATATAATTTTTATATATAATTTCATTTATTATTTGTATTTTCAAAACACTATTTTTTTTTTCTATTTACATACAACTTTTCACCTTCTACCAATGAATTTATGCAGTTTTTTGAATTATAACCCATAAATATCACACCTTTAACTGTTATTATTTTTAATTTTAAATTTTTTTTCTCCTTCTAATGTCATATATCGAAACCTAATAAAGAAATTATAATACCTGAAATCTAATACCTCAATTTTAACCCAAATACCCAAATTAAAAAAGAGGAACCTGATTTAATCGACTTATAAATAAGTTTTATTATAGCCAGTTACCTCTTAAACTTATAATAAATATGAAGATCAAATATGTACACTTGTAAAGACGTGAATTAAGATTAGTTAAAAAAACACACATATCCGTAGAGGCTTCAACGCACATAGTCGTTATCTCCATGTATTCTCTCTTCGAATCCTTTTATTTTCTTTAATATATATTATCCAAATTCATACGATTTTTTTTAAAAAAAAATCTACCAATAGATAACCGTAATTGTTCGGTCATTTCTTAAAAGATCAATGCTACAAGAAAAATAATGAAATATAAATATGGATTCATTGGATTGCTAGTCTAATTATATAGATTGAAAGTTATAAGTTATGTTAATTTATCTTTTATATCCGTCGGGTCTAAGACGTGGAGGTTTTTACACGTCAAAGTGAACCTTACACACAAGCACTCGGGGTTCCATCATAAAATCAATTGGCAATAGGAGGAGTAGCCCTTGTACTTATATTTTAGGTTTCACGGTTTCATACTGTCGATGTGGGACACATTGCCCACACTCAACAAGTTACGTACCAAAAAGAAAGATTTCGGATCTTTTCCGGTAGCAATGTCCAAGAACTTGGCTAAGAAGTGGTTCAAGCTTTGATACAACATGGTTGCAACACCTTTCATTGTCGACTCGTTTAGCACCGTGGGGGGCAGTTGTGGCATGTTCCTAGTAAGCGATAAAAAAAAAGATTAGGGCATCTAATCAACTAACTAAATAGTACTAATTGTAACATTGGATCAAGTTTAGTGAACAATCTTGGTAATTAGTAAAATTACCATTTAAAGAGGTCTCCAAGAGTGCAACAAATGAAGAACACAAGCATTGTTGTTATAAGGACATGGCAAAGAAAGGTCACGAGATTGTATTCCGCTACTTCAAACAAAAACCATGTAAAGGTTACTCCTAGAAGTACAAGGAACGACACTTTAGGGTTTCTCCATAGCAAAAGATTCGCCACTGCAAGCCAACAAATCAATGTCGACATTAGATAGTTAACTATGAGCACATAAGTTCATTCAAACTTCATCCTAAAACTAATTAATAAGAAGAAGAAGAACAGCTCGTTCAACTTATATAGTATTATGATTTATTTATATAATCGAAATTACCTTTGCCGCCTCCAAGAACATCATGGATTGGCCTTTGACGATCAAAGAGCTTCACGGGATGTGTGGTTTGGTTGGGATCATCGGTTGAGGTAGACATTCTCGGGTTTTCTAGCGATTGGATGTATGATGTGAAGCTACAAATGTGATGAAGAATGGATTATATACATGATAAGAGGCTAAGAAACATTTGTGTATGTAGTGGCTGAGTAATATAGGAAGGTTGGCATCTAAGAAAACTCCTTGACAAAGCAAGGAATGACTTGTGCAATTGAGCTGGATGTATGTTTGTATTATGTAAACTTTCACTTGCTTTAGATTTGGCAGCTTTTCTATCACATTTTGCAATATCTTATGTGCTTTCTTTAGTTTTATGGACGATCATTCATATAGTTTTATAGCATTTCGAAGGAAGAGTAGATTCCTCCTAAAGTTCTGAAAAGGTGCTCCATTATTTTTATAAACCAAACCGACCCATAAACATTTTACAATGTAATGAATGTATATACGATTGAAAAGGATTTCAGTAAAAATAAATCTAGAAAATCTTTGGGATGAAAAAATGTATATACGAAAAGGTTATAGATATCATTTATTATAATATTTTTTATTTTATATACACAAATAAATTTTTTAAAAATTATATAGTATATAGATCTTATTCTGTACGTATACACATAAATTTTATATCGCATATTCTCTAATCATATATATTTAATTTGATATATTAAAATTATTACAGAGACTACATATCTGAAAACATATACACCATTTGACAAGAGCTTACCTAGACTATAATTTTAAGTTTATATTTTAACAAATAATTTTACAAAATTTAAATGATTTTTTGAAGATCATTATAATTTGTATAGTAGATGGCTAGTATTATTTCAGTAGAACTAAACCCGATGTATGTTAACCTAAAACCAAATAAATTCGATCTATTTAATGAAAAATCGAGTATGTACAAATGTTAAACACGTTAACTAAAGATAAGAACAAACCCAATATACAATATCCAAAAACTATATAAGAACTAACTGAATTATGTTCACCACATCTTAGCAAAAAAGACCGATATTCGTGCCTCATTATCAGACAATCACCTGTTCACAAACTTCGTTTGAAGATAATACTTTTTATTTCCTATTTCATGGAAAACAAACCCTTTTTTCCGCCTAGCCTTATACCCATCTAGGATTATTCTAGCGATAGGTCTTATAGGAACTAGACAATCCTATTTGGTCAAATTCCTTAAGACAAACTCTAATCTTCCTTTCATAAAGGTATTTATGAAAAAGATGGATTTCAAACTAGTTATTGATGATCTCGATCTTGAGGACTATATAGATGCTCTTGATAAGGTGGATATTGGTGGTATTGATGAGAATAGCGCTCCTGCTAAGGAGTATATGTGATAACCTTTTTATGATAAGGAAAGCATGATCTCGATCTTGAGGACTAATGAGGGTTGAAACATGAGCCTCAACTCTATCAAATAATTAGAAAGTTCTAATTGGAGTGAAGAGGTCAGGATTGAACTCAAGAAAACAATGTTTTGATATGACAAACTAATGATGAAATAACAAAACAAATAAACTAAACAATTCACATAAACAAAAATAAATAACAAAAAGACAAAAACAAGGATGCGATCAATTGATGTCACATTGATCGGTCATAGACATGAGACACACACAATGTGATACCCGGAAATTTTAATTTCCGGAATCGGTAGCGTTATAATCGAGTTAATTAATAGTTGACTAATCTAATTAGTTTTTTTTTTCTTTTGGGTCGGGTTCATTTGTTGTGGGCCGGAGCTGGCCTCCGTTTCTTCCTTCTTTCTTTTTCTTTCTTTGGCCGAGAGCAGCTCGCCTTCTTTCTTCGTCTCGCACTGCAGCAGTTACTTCCTCGGATCGTAACGAACTCCGCGATCTTTGGCGGTGATCATGCTTGGGTGCAACTTTCATTAGGTCTAGACTCTATCGCGATCCTCTCTCGATCGATCCGGGACAATTCTTCAAAACTCGGGACTTCACTGTCTCCCTTGTTCTTCTCTCTTCCTTCATCCTTCTTGCACTTCACCGGCGGCGAGTTTCTTGCTTGCTGAATCACGGCGTGAGTCAAGACGAGCAGACCAGGACGGGCGTGTTGCTGTCGTCTCACAAGGCCAACAAGAGAACCACGCATATCATACGGAACTGCCTTCTGGCTTTCCTCCCTGCAAGTGTTGGATCAAAAGCGCCAGGAACCACGCTAGCCGGAGTTGGTACGTAAGGTAGCACTAAGCGAGATCTCGACCTTGGTTGCAGTACAGTCGCCAGGGTAACTGTCCTTCCTCTATCCTTCACTGCTTTCTTCTTCCTTGCTTCTCCTCTGCGTATGAAGTGCAACTTCGAGGCTTCTCCTCCTCGGTGCAAGCAAGCGTGTAACCGTGTGTTCTCTTGTTCCCATTCTTACATTACTGGACCGGGATCAGTCTCTTTTCCTCTCTAATCGATCGGTGAGCTTACTCCCCTTTCGTTTTCTTGGGTTCAGTTATCTTGGTTCTTGGCTTGATAGATCTGTTCTTTTCATTGGTGTGACTGCAGAGACTTCAAGAGGTAAAGCTTGCTTCTTCTTGACAGCTCTTTGCCAATTCCTCACATAGAATAACAAGCATAAGGAGTAGTAGTTAGGAGCTAGGCGTTTCATACTTTTGTAGCTTATGGGAATCGATCCCCTGACGTGGGACTAAGTTAATTCTCTGAAAGTGTTGCTTGTGGGAGTCGAACCCCGGACTTACTGTACAAGCCGTTTGCCTAGGAAAATCTGGAATGAGTAGCTAACTTAAAGACTAAGTTTAGTGGACATAGAAACATCATCTGCCGTTGAATTTTTGGTATGACATAGATAGATATACCTAGAGTAAGGTACTAAAATTTGAGAAAGATCCAACGGTCGGATCTAGAGATATAGGTTTCCAAAGTTGACCCAAAACCTAGTTTTGTGAGTTAGGTGTGTTTGAAGATACCTTTGGGAATTTGTGTATAATTTTTGGAGTGTTGTTTATGGATCTAGTTTATTCCAGTATTGAGTGGGTATAACCGAGAGTATGGGAATATTTTCTTTGGAATTTTCAGAGTTTAGTACGAAGTACTTTCGATAGGCCAAAGTAGGTTACTCAGTATAGTTTTGGGAAGCGAATTTGGTCTTGGAATGTAAGTTTGAGCAAACCCTCGAACTTGCTTTAGATTTTTGAGGTTTAGTAAGTGTTGACGGGTTATAGGGTAGACTCGGAACCAGTTGGGCACTTTTCGGAATTTCCGAAAAGTGTGGGGCGTTTTGGTAATTTCCACTAAAGTTAGGTTTTCTCGTTCTTTTGAATCTGAGAGCTTTCTCTTAATTAGAAGCCTTCTAGAAATCTTGTAAGACTTAGAATGATGATTCTAAGTCGGTCTTTCTTGATCAGGTAGTTGATAGTGTTAACCGAGCTGACGATATTGGTGATGGCTGGTAGACGTGAAGTTCAGGTAAGTCTTATGGACTTGCTTAGCTAATGATGCTATATGAGTGTATGCTATGTGGTGGTGTGTGTTTATTGTTTTAATGAAAATTGATTATAACGACGTTATAATTTAATTAAGACCCAAGTGTATGATAATGGGTCGTGGCATCGCTGCCCAACATTGTAAGATGTTGGGAGGTTCTCTGCGACCAGTCCATACGGTATACGGTATAGATGCATTGGAACCATTCCGGTTGGTTTACGGGGACAGAGGCGAGGTCGATGGGATTCTCGTGCCACAAATGAAGTTGAACTAATAAAAGTGAATCACTTAATGAAAAGATAAGAATCGGTTTGTGTGTGTTTTATGTGATGTGTTTATTATCCTTGATGTGTGTTTGTGCTACATAGATATGTTGATATAGTGTTTGTTAGCTAACGGTGAAAACCGATGTTGTAGACCTTGCAGGTTAGCCGCTGTTGAGGGAGCCGGAGAGTGTGGTCAGCCGGGGTTTTCATATTTGTTCTTTTGAGTTTCATTTGGGATGTGTTGGGAATCTTTCCTTTTCTTTTCTTAGTTGTTTGTTTTCTTTTGGACGGCTGATGATGTTCTCCCTTTTTGAGCCATGCATAATAAACATATTTTCCAGTTTTACCGGTTTCTTTATGTGCCTTGTTGTAAGATTCTAGTTAAGTTGTTGTTCAACTAAGGTCGGGACCCACTGTGAAGTCCTGACTAGTAGCATTCCGGGTTCTCAGAATTCGGGGTGTTACACACAAGTAAGTAAAATGGAAAACAAAAGCAATGGAAAAGAAAACCAAAGGCCAGTCAATCACCCAAAGGATCTTCAATCGACCGGCCTATTGTGTTACTCTCGTAAAATAGTAACAATAATGGAGAACGAAATATTTTGTAATGCTTGATTAAAAATTAAGGATTTCGAGAATAGCTCGATGAGAAAAGTAGATAAACAATTAACAAAAAGTTCTAGGACCATGCAAGATCACCACAATATCAATATATATATATAGGGATAGGATCAAGTAAGAACGTATTTTACGGTAAGAAATAAGAACAACTAAGGACCGTTAGATCAAATGCACGGATGGCTTTGATTTGACGTCTAAATAAGGTATCGTTATATTTTAATTTATTACAGTATCGTGTATATGGTAATTAGAACATTCAGAATTTGTTTTAATGGAAAGAAATTTTTTATGCTCTTATATGCATGTGCACATATATTAATTATCATGATTTCATTGGACGTTAATTACTCTTGCGTCCCACTACCGGTGTTTTCACATTTGCGTATATTTGAAGATGTGTTTGATGTTTAAAAATGCTAGTGCATGCACATATAAGTTTGCTTATATTTGAAGACGTGTTTGATGCTTAAACACGCTAGTGCATGCCCATGTAGTTTATATTGTAATGTCAAGCTTCAAATATTTAGCACGCATAGGCACTTTATATTGTAATGGCACGAACCTCAAATTATACATGCACGTATAAGTTATATTGTAATGCACTACACGTGCAAGTGCATAATGAAATGTTAATGGGCAATAATAACAATATGTTATCGTGCTTATGTAAGTTACGTTATATATCGGAGTCGTGTTTGTTATAGTGCATGATTAAATATAAGACATGTAATGTTAATGGGTAATCACATTGGTTAAAATATAAGGCATGCACTTTTACAATTACCTAAAGAACATTTTCATTTACAAGTCGTGCATGATTACTAGTGCATATGTTGATTAGTCGTGCATTAGACATTACTAGTGCATATTCTAATAACACATGCACATTTGTAATAGTGTTCACCTCCTACTCGTGCATATGATAGTAATTAATCTTGCATTGATTCTTTAGACATACGTACATTAGTCGTGCATGTTGATTTTATACAATAACAATAATCGTGTAATATACTTTGAACAATTTATCCAAAAAAAGAAAATGACATTATAACCGTCCACTAACAAAACAAATTTATTTCCATATAAACGATTATTGTATATTTTATTACCATATTGATGATCCTATATTAAATCAAAATATAATGATACCTTATTTAGACGTTAAATCTAGACCATCCGTGTATTAATCCAACGATTCTTAGTTGTTCTTATTTCTTACCGTAACTTCGGTTCTTACCTGATCCTGACTCTATATATATATCCAAAATAAAATGTAAACAATCATGTTAATGTTATTCAATAGACAACTCTGCTTGATTTTCACGTGCATAAGACATTTGCTTTTCATACATCGAACGGGATTGTTAGTCTTGTTGATTCTCATGTACATGCTTAGACTTCCTCTTATCACACATCGAACAAAGTCATTTGGGCATGAGTGACTCGACTCTCGTATTTTGCCATCAACACCTTGAAATACGTACAACAAAGAAAGATTTCAATCTCGGCTCTAATATTTTGCAAGGAACATCATGACTAATGTAGTCGGGCACTCCAGAGCCTATAACATATTGAATTTAGTCATACATACTTTGGATAAATTAAACACACGCCATTAATCGAAGAATTGGAAACAGGTCGATCGGCCTAGGGGGTGCTTGTCGATTGACTAGTTCTACAATAATGACATCGGAAGCAAAAACCTTGAATGAATATTGAATAATGAATGCAAAAAATCTTGAATGCCTTATTTATCGGGATTGTATATAACTTAATCCTCCCAGCTTTGTTAAGATTTATCAAACCCACCAAATCCTAACTTCTAATAAGATATTAATTTGTCTATAGTGGATAACTACAAAGCAAAAATGCCTAATTGAACGGGCTCATATATAACCCGAAGTAAAAGGGAAAGAAAGATAGACGTCGAAGATCATCGTCGTAAAGGCCTAATTGATTGGCCTAGTGTGGCCTAGTCGATCGGCTTGTTCAAGTAAACTTCGTGAAACATTTGTTCTTGACTAGTGTTCATGTGCGATTCATTTGTCGGATAAACAAAGCTCAATCGGCCGGTCAAATGGGTCCTAGTGGATCAGCCGACACATTTTCCGAGGATATTTTTGTGTCTTCACTATTAGATCTTAGTCATTTTTGTCTTGACCTTGACTTATTTGACCGTAGGGAGACCCTTAGTGTGGATGAGGTCATTTTGTCGCAAAAAAGATCCATAAACGCCTAGAATGCCCGCAATGTCATAAACTAATTGATAGATCTCCAAAACACAAAAGACAAAAAAAATATGATAACTCATGCAATTATGCTCAAAAGGGTAGATAAATGAATGATAATGATGATGGAAAAAGGCATTAAAATGGACGCTATCAAATACCTATTTGAACATTACTTGTCCTCAAATAAGATATGAAGATGCCTCTAAGTTAAGACTCGTATTCTTGTTTCGGCTACAAAGATCAAGCTCATGGTTAAGAGTATTTATGTAATTTAAAAACCCTATAAATTATTTTACTAAACACATCCTTAGATTTGTTGCGGTGTTTTTTTTATATATAAAAAAAACTCGAATATGAAAAATCTACTCGAAAACCACAACCATAAATCTAGATTACCAAACACGCTCTAACATAAACACAACCACAACCGCAATCACGAATCTAGTTTATCATACATCTTTATCAACCCACCATACATCTTTATCAACCCACAACCAGAAATGTTACTTTGGAGGATTATGGTTCCCACATCGACAATATTGGGATAACAAGTCTAGTATATAAGGCTAGTGGGCTACTCCTCCTATTGCCAATTGGTTTTAGGATGGAACCCTGTTGGGCTTGTGTGCTGGACTTGGGCCCAACGCGCATATGCGCCCGGACGTGCGATGGACCCCCATGTCCATTTTGACCCAACGAAATCTATCATGGTATCAGAGCTTTTAAACGATTCCTCAAAACCTAAACACTTTTCTGCAAACTTAGAGCATGGCACCAATTGCTGCTCTCGAAACCACGAGTGCTTACTACTTACATCCTTCGGACCACCCCGGAATCTCTCTCATCTCGGTGGTCCTCAAAGGGGAAAACAATTTTTCGGAATGGAAACGGAACATTATCAATGCGTTTCGAGCCAAGCGAAAGCTTGGTTTCATCGATGGTTCGATCCAATGTCCGGAGGAAACGTCTTTGGAATTTCAACATTGGGGCCCTGTCAACTCCATGATTGTGGGTTGGATCTTACAAACAACAGACTCTTCGGTTCGATCATCAGTGTCTAACCTTGAGTCCGCTCGAGATCTATGGCTTGAGATCGAGCAAAGGTACTCGGTTGGCAATGGACCCAGGATTCTGAAACTGCGAGCAGACATCGGCCAATGCCGTCAACAAGGCCAAGCCGTCTCGATCTACTTCGGGAGACTTCGTCGTATGTGGGACGAACTCAACGCCGCATTGCCATCGTCAAAATCGATTTGTGCGCCATGTTCAAAAGTCCTAGCTGCTGAAAGAGATGATGAGCGTGTACACCAATTTTTAATTGGACTTGATGATTCTTTCATACACTTAGATCTCATGTCATCTCTAAGGAAATTCTACCATCATTAAATAAAGTCTATTCATTAGCAATACAGGAAGAATGCACACATCTGGTGCCGAAAGAAGTCGAAACTCGATTGGATGCAATGACGTTGGCTGCTCATTCTTCTCGACCTCCACAAGGTAAACAAGATAAATCTCACATGATTTGTTTTCACTGTAACAAATCAGGCCATATCAAGGAGCAATGCTTCAAAATTGTCGGGTATCCCGATTGGTGGAACAACGGAAAAGGCGCGGCAAACTCGTCTTCTGGTTTCAACAATAGAACTCAATCACCGGCGGCTAATGGCGGGTCCAAAACTCAGGTTACCATTGGCAACATCAACGTTGTGCAGGTTGCTAGGCTGGCTTCTGCGGTGTCTGGTGGACCTTTGAATGAGCAAGACAGACCAACAATGGGCGCCACTCTTACGGATTCTCAGTGGGCTGATTTGCTAGAAAGGTTCAAACATTTCCATGCAACGTCTAACGAATCCATGTCAGGTAACGAATCGAACTTATGGATCCTAGATAGCGGAGCCTCGTTTCATATGACCGGTAATATTAACTTGTTTACTATGCTAAATAAAGTAAATACGTATATTATCAAACTTCCCAATGGCAAGTTACAAAATGCATCGCAATCCGGAAATATCATTTTTAGTCTGTATTTTCAATTGTCCAATGTTTTATATGTACCAGGTTTAAAATGTAACTTAATTTCTTTAGTTTGTTTAACTAATGGTTTTAATTGCACAATAACCTTGACATCGAAATTAAGCGTTATACAGGACCTAGCTTCGCGGATGTTGATTGGAGCGGGTGAACCTAAGGATGGAGTGTTTTGCCTACGTTTTTATAATTTTCCGTTTTCAGTTTCAACAGTTGTTCGGGTAGATCAAACGCATGAAATGTCTATACTTTGGCATAAGCGCCTTGGTTATCCCGCGTTTGAATTTCAAATATCAAATTCGGATATTAATAATGTTATTTCTAGATCTATCAAAACCTCTCCTTGTGATATTTGTCATAGAGCCAAACAAACACGTTCGTCTTTTCCAAAAAGTATGTCTAAATCGGATTCCACTTTTGATCTTATACATTGTGATTTATGGGGACCATATCGGTTTCCGGCTTTATGTGGTGCTACTTATTTTTTAACCATTGTGGATGATTGTTCGAGAATTACTTGGGTTTTTCTTCTAAAATCTAAAATGGAACTTTTATCTATCTTTCAACAATTCGTTATAATGACTCAAACACAATTTAATAAAAATATTAAACGTGTTCGAAGTGATAACGGACTAGAATTTATAAAATTAAAACAATTATTTTCGGATAAAGGTATTATTCATGAAACCTCGTGCACCTATACCCCTCAACAAAATGGTAGAGTAGAACGTAAACATCGTCACTTACTCAATGTGGCACGTGCGTTATTGTTTCAATCTCATTTACCAATCCATTTTTGGGGTCATGCGGTTTTAACTGCTTGCTACCTTATTAATCGAACTCCGTCAAAAATTCTAGATCAAAAATCTCCTTTTGAAATATTTTTTAATAAAAAACCCGATTATCAACATTTAAGAATTTTTGGATGTCTATCATACGCATCCATTTTACCTAAAAATTCAGATAAATTTTCGGATCGATCAAGAAAATGCATTTTTATTGGATATCCGGTTAGTCAAAAAGGATGACGTCTTTATGATATCGAAAATGACGTTATTTCGAGAGATGTAAGGTTTTATGAGAACACCTTTTTTTATTCTATTTCATCAAAAAATAATTTGATTCAAAATAATTCACCTCCTAATTCCTTGCTAAAAATCCCATCTATTTCTAATCCTAATAAACCGTCGGAGAGAGATGTTTTAATTCCTAATCAGGAGCATACTTCTCCCACTCTTTCCAATTTAAACAAGATCTGTCCCACAATATCTCCTCAAATCTTCTGTGATTATGAAGACTCGGCAGATTCTATTCCCTCTCTTAATTTAAGCAATAATCCATCGCCAGTTGACAATAATAACACAAATCTCCAATCACATATTTCGTCGGATTTGAAAACCGAGTCTTCACGGTTACCTTCAGAAGCAACTGACGATAATTCCAGTACCCAAAATACTTCCTCCATACTTCCTTCTACATATCAAAATTCGATACAGTCTATTTCCACACATACGATTTCATCCGATAATTTAGGATCGGATAATCAACAAAACTCTCAACCTTCCTTACGCAGAAGCACTAGGTCTATCGTTCCTAATTCAAAGCTGAAAGATTTTTTTGTGGATCTCTATTACCAAACCAAGCGATCCAAGGTTCAACCACCCAATCAGCATCGTCAGGTAAGCGATTCTATCCTATTTCAAATTATTTGCAATTCACTAACTTTTCTCCTTCCTACATGTGTTATGTGAAAGCCACAAACTCTATTCATGATCCCACCTCTTACAAAGAAGCCGTTGTTCGTCCGGAATGGAGAGCTGCTATGCGTCTCGAGATAGATGCTCTTCAAAACAACCAGACCTAGATTCTTTCGTCGCTTCCTCCGGGCAGAAAGGCTATCGGTTGTCGGTGGGTCTTCAAAACCAAGTTGAATGCAGATGGCTCTGTCGAGCGTCACAAGGCGAGATTGGTCGCACTGGGAAACCGTCAACGTCTAGGTATCGACTATGCAGATACATTTGCACTGGTAGCTAAACTCATATATGTTAAACTTGTTCTTGTAGTTGCTTCGAGTCTTAAATGGGAGCTCCATCAGATGGATGTGCATAACGCGTTTCTACACGGAGATTTAAATGAAGATGTGTATATGACTTTGCCTCCCGGGTTTACCATATCCGACTCCACAAAAGTATGCAAGCTAAGAAAATCAATCTATGGACTCAAGCAATCTCCAAGAAACTGGTTTCACAAATTAAGTCAGGTTCTATTTAAGGTCGGTTTTGTTCAATTCGCCAGTAGCCTGCCTAAAGGCGTTGACAAGCATGATATTTAACTAAGGAGAGGTGGGCCTGTTGTCCCATTATCCACACTAAGCTGTCAGTAAACGTAAAATAGTTACTATGCTTATATATAATAGGAGGATTATATAGAGCAGATTACTCGCTCTTTACTTTTACTCGTCCAGGTATCAATATTCATATACTAATCTACGTGGATGATTTGATTATAACTGGTAATGATCCTACTTCCATTCGTCAGTTTAAAGAATATCTTAAAACGTGTTTTTATATGAAAGATCTGGGAAAATTGCGTTTCTTTCTTGGTATAAAAGTTACCCATACTCCGCAGGGCATTGTTTTAGCACAACGAAAATATGCTCTGGATATTTTGGCCGAAACAGGGACCCTTGGTTCACGTCCAGTTAGCTTTCCGATCGAACCTGGACACACTTTGGCAAAGGATAAATCACATGATTTCGCTGATCCTGAAAGATACAGACGGCTGGTGGGTCGTTTAATTTACCTTACAATAACTAGACCAGACCTCACATACTCAGTGCACGTCCTATCACAGTTCATGCACAAACCTTCAGTTCAACATTGAAATGCTGGGATGCGGGTCCTAAGATACCTAAAAATGAATCCGGGGCAAGGTATTTTATTATCTAACTCTACTCCTTTGCAAATCAATGCATACTGTGATTCTGATTATGCATCTTGCCCTATTACTTGTCGATCTATAACTGGTTTTATTATTTTTCTTGGCGAGTCTACAATTTCATGGAAGTCTAAAAAGCAAAGTACGGTATCACGATCATCCGCGGAAGCTGAGTATCGTGCTATGGCGTCAACAACATGTGAAGTAAAATGGATCAAGTCTCTTCTCCTTTCCTTGGGTGTCTCTCATGAGCAACCTATCAACCTATGGTGTGATAACCAAGCAGCTCTTCACATTGCTTCGAACCCAGTCTTCCATGAAAGAACGAAGCATATATAAATTGATTGCCATCTCATCCGAGATGAAGTTCAAAAGAAGACCATCCGCACTTTGCACATACGCTCCAACAACCAATTGGCAGATATCTTCACCAAAGCCCTTGGTCATAATCCGTTTCATCATATTTTGGGCAAGTTGGGCATTTGCAAAATCCATGCTCCAACTTGAGAGGGAGTGTGAAAAGGAAATAGTATATTATGTCCATATTATTAGTTACCTTTGTTAGCGTTACCGGTATATCGGATTTCTTTTCTTTACGTTACCGTTGTAGCCTTTTGTGTATATATTCTCCTCTTTTCTTTTGGAATAAAGCAGACTAATTCAATATATTGGAAGAACAAAGTTCTCACATGGTATCAGAGCATGTTTTGGCTTATTGGGCTTGTCGGCCTTAACACTCAAATTGCGGACATGGACAATGATAGTCCGTCCGGTTGGGCTAGCCGGCCTTAAGGCATTTCGTCAAGTGTCAACCGAGCCAGACGGTTGCACTTGAGGGGGCGTGTGAAGGATTATGGTTCCCACATCGACAATATTGGGATAACAAGTCTAGTATATAAGGCTCAACAATATTGGGATAACAAGTCTAGTATATAAGGCTAGTGGGCTACTCCTCCTATTGCCAATTGGTTTTAGGATGGAACCCTGTTGGGCTTGTGTGATGGACTTGGGCCCAACGCGCATATGCGCCCGGACGTGCGATGGACCCCCACGTCCATTCTGACCCAACGAAATCTATCAGTTACAACCACATACCTAATTTACCAAACATGTACTTAAATATAATTTACCAAACATTCCCATCAATTAATCAACTAGATTTTATTTACCAAACGGCCTTTGGATATAATGTTATGAAGTTATCATTTTATTTTGGCTTTTTGTTAGTGGATAACCAACCAAATCAAGCCGATTAACTAGATATGATGTTGAGATCGGATGCATAAACTACGAGTTGTTTGCTCAGTCCGGATCACCTATTTCATCTATATACTACACTCCCTATTTCATTTACCTTATTGGTCCAGTTGGCAAATTTACTAACTAAATAAATATAATTAAAACTAAATTAAAAATTGTGACATGGCTCCTAGTATATGTTTCCTTTATTTTCTCCCGCTAGTCAAAACAGAAGAAAAATTAAGTTCTTCTTCTTCTTTTCTCTTATAACAGCAGCCGCATCTTCTTCGCCGGAAAAGAGATTATTTGAGTTCATTTCGTTCGCCGAATCCGACGCCATCTTCGCCGCCTCACCGGATCTCAACATTAAACACCTCAACTTCTTCGCCGGAAAAGAGATGATTTGAGTCCCTTTGTTTGCTGGATCCTTTTCCGTCACCGCCACCTCGCCGGATTCAACGCCCTCGCCTCGCCTCGCCGGATACTACGCTTGTCCACTGTCTGAACATCAAAGACATCAAACGCCCCACATTTCAAGTCTTAATTTTTTGGCATTACAAGTTGAATCGATCAATTAGGGTTAAATTGGATTTTAAATTTTGTCCATTATCATATTGCTTTCATTATATTGTTGCTACAACCGCCAACTTTCTAACGAGTCCGAGATCGGAATAAGTTCTTTCAATGTTGTTAGATTAGTGTTGAAATTTGGTATTTGAGAAATTTTTAAGTCTTTAAAATCATTCAAAGCCTACTTACTATTTCCTTGCAGGAAATTGTACAGAAAAAATAATGTTTGTTTGACCCTTCCTTTCTTCAGTGAGATTAGTGGGCGCACACACAACTAAATTTCAAGAAAGAAAACAATAGTAATTGTGTTTGAAGGGAAAAAAACATTAGTAATTGAACTGAACTTTCTTTGTGTGTCTAGTTTCATCTTATATTGGTTTTAGATCTATTGAGTAGTTTGATTTGGTGGGTTTAGGAGGGATTGTTAGAGATATGTATTTATAGACTTTGTTTGGGCTATCTGTTTTGAATAGTCATTAAGTTGCTGGTATGATCAGAAAAACAAAGAACTTTGGTCCATAACATGTGCAAATTTCACTTTGCTTGAATGCCTGCTAATAAATTGAACGGTGGAGTTCACTTTCACTTCTTGTTTCTATAAATCTATACTGAATGACCATACATTTGGTACATACAAAAATTTATAGCGAAACTAATACGTATTATTGAGAAAATTAGATTTTTAAACAATTAAATTTGGAGTATTATTGAAATTAAAATGGTAAAACAACATGAAAGGCAGTCAAATAAAAAATGATGAATTTTATTGTGCAGATGGACGTCATGATTTGAGTGACTTCATGAATCACTTTCTCAAAGGCTTCTAACGACCTAAAATATCAAATAAAATATACAATTAGAGAATAGAAAAGACTAAATAGTTGATAAAAAAGAATATCAAATTACATTAGGATGATAACTATCCATATAGTTCTACTAACCTGTAACAATCTAATTAACGCATTTTTTATGGTTGTGGGTGATTATCTAAAATATCATGAACCTGTAATGTCAACAAAGCATCAATAACAAACCCACACACACAAAATTAAAGATTATTTTAATAAATAATTATGTAATTTTATTATATATATGATTACCTGAGGCAAGCCAATAGTTGCCAATAATGCCATGACTAAGTTGAGAATATTGATTCGGTTGACTTAATGTTAAACCAACATACTTGCCCTTGGGATCGCACTCCAAAGGGGTAGAAGTGTACCCTTTTGGATCAAATGGATGAAAACATCCTGAAGTAGATTGTTGTACAATATTTCCATCCAAATGAATATCTAGGTCCTCCTGCATTTAACCATATAGGTAAATAAAGCACATATATATAATAAAATTATAATTTAACTTATACCTGCGGCTCAATGACTATGTTGTTCTTTGTTTTTCTACGTTTTCTTGTCGCTATTTCAAGAGCACTTTTGAGTCTTTTACTTGATTCACTTCTAGATTTCGGCTTTGACTTCATGCCTTTTATTGTTGTAGTCACACCACTGAGGTTCATAGGCATATCCTGACTTGAAACATCTCTTTCTGTGTGATGATTTTTCAAGGATTGTGTAGGCCTTTCTATGGAGTTTGAATCAATCTCTTTAAACAAGCTAACGAGACCCTCTTTCACAATGGTGTACTTATCTTCACATTCCGCAACTCTTGTGACCAAGCGAGTCGATAGACGACACAAGTCTCTATAGCGCCATCCCGTTGCTTTTTTTGGATCTAGATCAAGATTTCTACGATCACTAGTAGCTAAAATGCTACCCTTTTTGGCATCGTTCGTCCATCTTTTCAAAATATACTTTCTAGGGACTTTTGTAACACCTTTGAAGAAGAAAACCTTCAGTATATGACTGCATAGTAGTCCAGCAAACTCAAACTTCCTCCAGCTGCAATATACAATTTCTTCTCTTTCATCATAAGAGACAACATAACTGGGTTGCTTCTTTTGAGGCGTAATCATATACTGCACAAGTGTTCCCGTCTCGCTATAAACTTCAAGATGATACTCATAGGTTTTATACACCTCTTTCTTAAACAACTTAAAGACCTCAGGTATATAGGTGCCCACAACATGCTTCAAAAGTTCTATAGGAAAAGACAAAACTATCTTACTTTGGCTAGCCTTAAAATCTGCAACCATCTCATCATAATGACGATCATTAAGCAACCGTTGAAAGTGCTCAAAAAATTCTCTGATTTTATGCTTATACGATACATAATGCTTAAGCATTCTATTCATGCTTTCACTTCGTTGTGTAATTGTCATGTCTGCACAAAATGTATCTCGACCATAAACCAATGCCCACTTTTCTTTGATATTGAACATTCTCTGCAACCAATTTTAGGTTTGAAGGTCATACTTATCAAGCATTTCACTCCAAGCATCTAGAAATTTCGCCTCATGTTCATTGTCATAAATACAATTGCTGAAATCCCTTGAAAAATCCTTGTACCTTGCGAACACATTTGCCAAATAAATTGCTGCATTGTGGAAGATATGCCAAATACAAAGTCGATGATAAGTATCAGGCCACTGAAGAGAAAGTGCTTTTGACATAGCAGCATCTTGATCTGTCAATATTGTATTTGGTAGTTTTTCACCCAAAGCCTTTGAAAATATGTCAAACAACCACTCAAACGAATCTGATGTCTCATCGTACAATAATGTTGCACCAAATATAGTTGTCTGTTTATGATGGTTCACTCCAACAAATAAAGCAATCGG
This sequence comes from Fagopyrum tataricum, assembly GCA_002319775.1. NCBI lineage: Eukaryota > Viridiplantae > Streptophyta > Magnoliopsida > Caryophyllales > Polygonaceae > Fagopyrum > Fagopyrum tataricum. The sequence goes on from CM008282.1 coordinate 6,186,499, forward strand.
TCTAGCATCATTAACCTTTCGATATGTAGTATCAAAGCAAACAACATCACCAAAGTCATCATAGTCAGCCATCATTAGTGATTAGGTCATCTTCATCCACTTGAATAGCATAAAAGAAAGTAGGATCTTCAACTTTCATACCCTGCAAGTATTCTAGAACACCACCTGTATCACCTTGCTTCATTTGTGAGCTACGTTTAGTGCGCAAATAATTCTTTAAATCCACATGAGCAAATCCGACATTTTCACGACCTCCTGCCTCTTTAGCCATGAATTCATAAGTACTTTTTTGGAGCAATACCTGACATGTTAGCGATGTCAACTTGTGATGCTTGAGAGATCGACACCTTTCGATGTGATCTAAATAGGTGAGCCTTACTTGGACTTGCCAAATTGTGTTCATGATTAGCAATGAAGTTAACAACACGAAATCTTCCAGTTTGACGACAATTAATCATTAACATGGCTAAGCAATCAAACCTTGTCTCTGGCCGGTGCGATTTGTAATAAGCATCTCGTTTGTCAGGTGCCCGTTTACCTTCACACGAGCATACAAACTTTCTGTCCAATATTATCTTTGTACGCTTGTCTCTATGAAGCGGACCTCTTCGAATAGAAAAATCAACCGCTAAAGCATAATAATTGTAGAACTCGTAAGCTGCCTCTTCAGTTTCAAACTCCATACCAACTTTTGGAATAATGTGATCAGATATCTTAGAATGTAACTGTACCATCAAATCTTCGTTTGTGCAAGATTTTTCAAAATCTTCACCATTCTCAAATTCTAGACGCCGACACGGTTGTGTTTCTTGTAAGTCCATAACCTTTTTTGGATAATAAAACAAAAAGAAGATCAAAATCAACCATATTATAAAGCTAATATAACTACTACATACTTTTATATAATTTCGAACAGTGTGCTTAACTAGACATCTTCAACAGTGTGCTTAACTAGACATCTTCTGAGTATTTGGGCCTGAATTCATGGTTGAACATGAAAGCTAATATCTACCGTTATATTGCATTCATTAATACTTCGTCTAACATAAATATATATCATATATGTTTTTTAAATTAAATTTTATGTGACTATATTGCTTGTTCTCTGACGTCATTTTCTCATATAAATCGATTCTTCTGACGTCATTTTCTCATATAAATCGATTCTTCCTAATAGTATTAGACCTCTCGTAAAAGTAGCAAAATCTCAATACCAAACATCTCTTCTTCCCTAAAACTTGCAAACTCTCAATAGGGAGTAAAACTTGCAAACTCTCAATAGGGAGTGTAGTATATAGATAAAATAGGTGATCCGAACTGCTGTTTGCTATCATTCCTATACAGCGATGTTTGTTTAGTCCGTAATGAAATTTAAAATATAAGAAAATCACTTTCACTCCATTAGTCACGTTAGCTTTCCGCCATACAAGGAAGCAATGAGCTGCTAAATATAACTTGGAAATTAATCGCTTTTTATATTCATGTTAAACTCAGCACATTACATGCATATGACGTCATATTATTAATTAAGACATTTTCCAATAAACTCTGGCAAAGTTGCAGACAATTACCATCATATATAAAGTATTAGAGCTCCTGTTTCTTATCCTTAACGTCAACCTGAGATGCAGAATCTCCACCTTCAATCCCAACAACCCTAGGTCCCGTTATCTTCTCAGGAGCAAGCTTCTTCATCTGCACAGTCAGCACACCATCTTCCAGCCTGGCACTCAAACTCTCCACGTCAACATTCTCCGGCAACTTGAAACTCCTCCAGAACTTTCCACAAGATCTCTCAACACGATGCCAATGGTCTCCTTTCTCCTCATTCTCCTTCTTCCTCTCCCCACTGATCCTCAACACTCTGTCTCTCTCGATCTCAATCTTCAGCTCGTCTTTCTTCATGCCTGGCACATCCACTACGATGACGTGACCTTCTGAGGTTTCCTTCCAGTCCACCCTGGCTGGTGACGCCAAAACGCCGTCGTTTACTGTAGAGAATGGGATTTCCTCGAGGATCCGGAATGGATCCGGTACGGCTAATGCGGGCCATATGTCGTCTAGAAGGGGTTGTGGACGGCGGTCGAGGAGGAATGGAAGGAGAGATGCGGTGGTCGTCGCCGCCGTGAGAAACACCAGGAAGGTTGTGAAGATGAATAACTTATTAGCAGAGGACATTTTCGGGATTTTGTGCTGGTAGTAGGATGCTCTTTGTTGATTTCTGTTTTCTTGATTTTGCTTCTTGCGGAGCTTAGATGCACAAAAGATGGTATTTATAGTGTAGAACTTAGAGGGGTACCTATGGAATTATAGTTTTTCAGTGATGTATAGGATGCAGGAAAAGAGTTGTGTAGAGAATTCGAGTGTGATCCTGAAGAATGAAATAGAGAAGAAGTAAGACAGAAGAGGATGGGCGGACGTTCCAGAAATTTCATTTGAATCAGGGTACTTTTGGAATTATAATTTCTATTAATGGGCCGCTTTTAGAAACGAGTACGATACTTTTAAGTTTTAAGTTTTAACGTACAAAAGTGTATATACTATACAAACATTTAGTTCATGGTTACAAGATAAATTTCAATTCATATAATATTATTTGGTTGTTCAACACATCATCTTATCCAATATGTCAAAGTATAGGTTCATTTATTGTGTCTATATATTAGGTTTTGTTCGTTCAAGTAGGAATGTATGATCGAAATTCGAAATACAAACTAGTATAAACTAAAATAATTATATCTTAATAACATTTTAATTACGGTCTCAAGATAAATTTTCTATATTATTCTAACATTTTAATTTTAGGATTTAGGTTGCACCGTCAAAATATGTATTTGACAAACTATGACACATAAGATAAAAACACAACATATAGTGTGCGATGCATTTAATCATCGCGATTTGACGTTTACGAATTACAACGTATTCAAAATTTTCGTAAATGTGTTGTTATCCTCGTATGATCGAAAACCAAATTAATATAGGTTAGCATTAGCATGATTTACACACATATAATTATCAAAAAAATATTTAAACTTAAATCACATTTTAAAAAATACATTTGTGTAAGTAGGAATGAGTATGATATTAATCATAGTATGATACTCTTAATCCTTAAAATTCAAAAGTGTATATAGTTTGAAATTTTAGTAATAATCGATAATTTTTGAATTTAAACACAATTTCTGAAATAAATTTCGATTAAACTTAAAATTATAATGAAAGTATACAATTTGTTTATTTATGTATTATTCGCGGAATTCTCGTCGGATTTCCCCGTCGGTTCCCCCGTCGGGGTTCCCCGTCGGATTCGAATTCGGATCGGGGAGCGGGGCGAATACCCTTATCTTCGTCCCCGTCCCCATACCCAAACGGAGAATCATTTTTTACCCCGTCCCCATCCCCGTTTAAATTCCCCATCCCATCCCCATAACGGGTAATACCCGCGAATTTCGAGGAATCCCCGACTCATTGACATCCCTAGCGTGGATCAAGATTTTTGTAGAGGATATTTTCTACTAGAAATTATTTAGACTTTTTCTCTCGTTAAAATTTTTTTATACCTCATTGTTCTATTTATTTTTTATATTCATTTTTAATATATTATATTAAAATTTATTAAAAAATAATTTAAAAAAAAATTAAAAAAAATTTTAAAACTAAATTTGACATTTTTAAATATTAAACTAATGAATTTATAATAAAATTATTATTTATATATATTTTGATATTAAAAAAAAGTAAATGAAAAATAAATTTATTTTTTTAATTAACATAAAAAAATTATTTTTTTAATTTTCGATTTAAAATTAAATTAAAAATAATTTAAATTTTTTAAGATTCTAGAAATTTACAAATATAGTGTTTTTTTTGAAGTTCTATAATTATTTTATTTCGAAAATAAAATAAAATATTATATTTTTTAGTTTTTTAGATTACATACTCTTAATTTTGTTTTAAAAAAACATAGTTATTTTTAAAAATTTTCGAAATAAAATAAATGATATAAATTAAGTTCAAAAATAAACAAAAAATTTACTATATTTTTAAATTTCTAAAATCTTAAAAAAAAATTAAAATAATTGTTTTTATTTTGATTTTATATACTTAATTCTAAATTGAAAATAAAAATATTTTTTTTATTTTAATTCATAAATTAAAAATCACCTTTAATTAAAAAAATAAATATATTAAAACCAATTTTATTATAAATTTATTAGTTTTAAATTTAACGATGTTATAATTAGTTTTAAATTTAATTTTTAATTTTTTTGTTAAATTATAATAAATTTTTAATATAATGTATTCAAAATGGTATAAATAGGAAAAAAAATAAAATCATGTATCATGAGTAATTTTAAATTTTGGTGAATAACAAGAGAAAAAATCCAAATCTTGAGAACACCAATAGAAAAAATTCTACATTTTTTAATGAAAAGTATTTATCATAAAATGATTCTTAATATATTTTTAAATACAAATTTATTTTAAAAAGTATTTATTTTGAAGTTTTTTAAAATAGCGTTGATAAGGAGATCAATTTATTTAATTTGATAGTTTGTGATCAATTTATTTGATTTGATAGATTTTCTCACGGAATTTATTTAGATAAGGTCACAACAAATAAATAAATAGTCAAAATTTTCAATAATTAATTTTACAACATATTTTGTAATTGAAGTTAATATGCTCAAAATCAAATAGAAGATCTATGAAATTCAATAAATTGATCATCAAAATAGATCAAAATAGAAGATGCATCAAATCAAATAAATAAATAAATAGTCAAATATTTCCCAATCAAACCGTAGACATATCTAGAATAGAAGATATTGACTAGTGATCATCAAATAGAGATTGTTGAGATGAGGATACGTTATAGGAGATAATAAAACATATTTAAATTTTGATTAAAAGGTTGACTAATGCTTAAATATTAATTTTCATGAGGAAGCAGTTTATAATTTATAACAGTAGTTTAAACATTTTATATTAGTTGTATATAAAAATAATGAAAAAAAATCGCTAGAAGGAGGGCTTGAACCTCCGACCTTGTGGTTAACAGCCACACGCTCTAACCAACTGAGCTATTCCAGCTTCTTCTTTATTTTATAACTGTATTACATTTAATTATTTATTTAATTAAGAAATGTGGTGAAGACCTCTTGTTCCTCTCCCGCGTACACTTCTGTTCATCTTCCATTGAAACTCCATTTCTCTTTCCCTTCCCTCGAACCCACTTCCCTTCCACTACTCACAACACCGATGAAGCCTGGATATCTTTCAAGCTCCTCACCGACGCATCTTCTTTCCCAAGAGAACTATGCCTTAACCGTTTTTCTCATTTTGCTCATCGAGAAAAACCCTAATTCATTACTATCCAAAACTATTGAATTCGTTTTGCAATCTATGTCCGTAACTCATATTCTCGCTCCTGTTTTCCCAAAAATTAAGCAGGAAAAGTGGTAGCTTTGTTGGGATTGAGTGCTTTGGATGATTAATTGGATTTTATGAAACCCGATTTGATTGCTTGTAATGCTCCCTTGGAAGGCTTGTTGTTATGATCTTGAATCTGTTACTGATGCTTAGCATGTCGTTTTTTGATGTGGCGTCTGGGACTTAAGCCAGATGAAGCGAGTTTCGGGTTCTTAAGTAATCCGCTTGTCCCTGGCCGAGTCGGCATCAGAGAAAGCATGGAGATGGAGATCAAACTGAAAAAATTTATTAATTGCAAATGCTACGACAGGGCGTGTGATGAAGAGATATGGTAAAGACCCAACTCCCAGAAAATAGCTGAGGTCTTCTAAATCTTCCAAGGAGTATTGAGCCATGAGCCTATCGAAAACACATATTGAATAAATTTGGTGTTGACCCCATGACAAGGATGCCATTTACATAAACAAGAATGAATACCGCTCTTGTTGTGTGCTTGGAATAAATTAGACTAGTGTTTGATGTTGAACCCAGGAATCCAATTTGATTCAAGAACGTCTTTAGCTTAGTATACCACTTGTTGTGTGTTAGAAGAGGCTACTTGTGATTTACAAATACGTCAATAGGATGTGTATGTTGTAGATTTTATGATTCGAATAAATGTTTCCAAGGGGTCGGCCGACAAAGGCTAAGTCATAAGGATTTTTTTGAAAAAGATCGAGAGGGGAAGAAAACAATAAGTGTTATAAAAAGATTGTTTTGTATCTTTCTTTACTTAAACTTTGTGGAATGTGTTCAAGAACACTTAGAATGAAGCTATAAGAGAGGAGAGAACAAGAAGATTATCTTTCTAACTTGCTCTTGGTGCATTTTGTTACAATGAGAATGACCTCTATTTATAGGTCAAAAACTAGGAGGAGTCATTAACATAAAAGGGGTTACAATATGAGGAGTTACTAATAAAGTAAATTGGGGTGTTAGAAGGTGAATAATTCACCTACAATTTACTTCACTTCTTGACCAATTCCATAACACTCCCCTTGAATATTCACCTTCTTCTATTATCAAACTTGAGTGTTTGTTAATGACTCCAAAGTTATTATACGCTTGGATGATGCTGCCTCATTAAAAACCTTGTCAGGAAAAACCCAGTGGGATAAAAACCTGATCGAAGGGAAAAAGAGTGCAGCGCGTATAATGCTCCCCCTGAACCCATATGTGAACACATATCCGTTTTGAGATTTGGCCTTGTGTGGGTCAGATAAATATCCTGCATCTGCATATCCAACCAAAATGGCATCTATTTTGTTTTGATAAAACAAACCAAGGTCATGTGTACCTCTAAGGTAACGGAATATGTGTTTGATTCCATTTCAATGTCTTCTTGTGGGTGCACAACTGTACCTGGATAACAAATTTACAGCAAAAGCAATATCTGGTCTTGTATTGTTAGTTAAATACATTAAGGCACCAATTGTACTTAAATATGGCACTTCTAGGCCAAGGATTTCTTCATCCTCTTCGCGAGGACGGAACTCATCATTTTCCACATTAAGGGATCGAACAACCATGGGTGAGCTTAAAGGGTGTGCTTTGTCCATGTAGAATCTCTTTAGTATTTTTTTTCGTGTAATTAGATTGATGAATAAATATTCCATCCCTTAAATGCTCAATTTGTAGGCCAAGACAAAGCTTGGTCTTTCCGAGATCTTTCATCTCAAATTCTTTCATCAAATACTTTGCAGTTTCTTCAAGCTCGTTAAAAGTTCCAACGATATTCAAATCGTCAACATATATTGCGATTATAGCAAATCCACTTTGAGATCGCTTGATGAAAACACATGGACATATAATGTTGTTCTTATATCCCTCCTTGAGAAGATATTCACTAAGACGGTTGTACCACATTCGTCCTGATTGTTTTAATCCATACAAGGATCTTCTCAATTTTATGGAAAACATTTCTCGTGGCTTTAAGAAATTAGCATTTGGCAATTTTAGTCCTTGTAGGACTTTCATGTAGATGTCGGTATCAAGTGACCCGTATAAGTATGCAGCCACGACATCCATAAGGCGCATCTGTAGTTTTTCAAAGACAGTCAATCCGATTAGGAATCTAAATGTAGTTGCATCAATTACTGGAGAGTATGTTTCATCATAATCGATTCCTGGAATTTGAGAAAAACCTTGGGCTACAAGCCTTGCCTTATATCTCATAATTTCATTTTTCTCATTTCGTTTTCTCATAAAAACCCATTTATAGCCGACTGGTTTTACACCCTTTGGTGTATGAACTACAGGCCCAAAAACGTCACGTTTTTCAAGTGATTTTAATTCTGTCTGAATTGCCTCTTTCCATTTTGGCCAATCTTTTCTATGACGACATTCATCAATTGTTTTTGGTTCAATGTTATCATCTTCAGTTGTGATGTCATTAGCCACAGAGTAGGCAAATATATCATCAATAATGATGTCCTTTCTATTCCATTGTATCCCTGTGTCGACATAATTTATAGCAATTTCATAATTGTCGATTCTTTCATCATCAGGGATATTATCTTCATTTGGAATGTTCTCATCCTCATTTTCTTTGTCTTTCTCATGTTCCTCATTTGATTCAATCACTATAGCATCTCCTGCTATATCCTTTTGATTCCTTGTTTTTCTCGGTTTCAAGTCTTTTGAACCGAGTGGTCTACCACGTTTTCGACGAGTCATAGACTCCTTTGCAATGGACACCTTTGATTGTCCAATGGGTACATCAATTCTTGCAGGAGCATTTGCTGCAGGAACATGTGATTTTACCACCTTCTTAGTGTCTGTAAATGCATCTGGTAATTGATTTGCAACACTTTGTAAGTGAATGATTCGTTGAACCTCTTGTTCACACATTTTTGTTTTTGGATCAAGGTGTGATAATAGCGTTGCATTCCATGTAATTTCTTTCGTACTTGGGTCCACTTTCTTCTTTTCTCCCCCTAAGATTGGGAATGTATTTTCATCAAAATGACAATCAACAAATCTTGCTGTAAACAAATCACCCGTTGTTGATTCAAGATATCTAATGATCGAGGGGGATTCAAAACCAACATATATTCCCAATCTTCTTTGTGGACCCATCTTTGTACGTTGTGGTGGAGCAATGGGAACATAAACTGCACATCCAAATATTTTTAGATGTGATATATTAGGCTCCTTACCAAACACTAATTGCAATGGGGATTGTTCATTATTTGCACTTGGTCTTATTCGGATCAAGGCTGCAGCATGCAATATCGCATGCCCCCAAGCAGATGGTGGTAATTTTGATTTCATCAATAATGGTCTAGCGATTAATTGTAATCTCTTTATTAATGATTCAGCAAGACCATTTTGTGTGTGAACATGAGCTACTGGATGCTCCACATCAATCCCAATTGACATGCAAAAGTCATTGAATGTTTGGGATGTGAATTCTCCTGCATTGTCAAACCGAATTTTCTTTATTGTATAATCCGGAAATTGAGCTCTCAAACGGATTATTTGAGCAAGGAGTTTAGCAAATGCCGCAATTCTAGTCGATAATAGACTTACATGTGACCATCTTGTAGATGCGTCAATTAATACCATAAAGTATCGAAATGGACCACACGGTGGAGCAATTGGTCCACATATATCTCCTTGTATCCTTTCCAAAAATGCAGGAGTCTCACTCGTAATTTAGAAGGTCTAATGATAAGCTTTCCGAGTGAGCAAGACGCACATTTAATATGACTTGACGACATAACTTTCATGTTCTTTAGTGGGTGTCCAATTGAACCCTTTATAATTTTGTGCATCATCATTGACCCCGGGTGACCCAATCGGTCATGCCATAGTGTAAATTCAACTCGGTCATCCGACCGTTTGTTAGAAATCACATTAGCCTCAACCGGATGAATATATGTTTCATATAATCCGGAGGCTTGTCCTTGCATTTTTTTCAAGGATCCTTTTCTTATCACATTCATGTGTTGTGATGCACAAATATTCTCTTCCATTTTCATTCATGGTTTCCATATGAAACCCATTTTGACGCACATCCTTAAAGCTTAATAAATTTCTTCGAGATTTACTCGAATATAATGCGTCATTTATTATTATTTTTGTTCCATTCGGGAGTAGAATAAAGAGCTCTTCCCGAGCCTTCGATGAGTCTAGCCACACCAGATATTGTATTCAAATTGCCCTTAAAGGGTTTCAAATCCGTGAAATACTCTTTATTTCTCAAAATGGTATTTGTGGTGGCACTGTCCACAAGACATTGCTCATTCTCATCGAGTCTTTTCTTAGAAGATTCCATGTTTACTCTATAAAGAAAGAAGCATAAATAAATTAAGCCATTAAAAATAAAACTTCATATTTTATATTAGGATAATCATATTTTAAATAGTCATTGAAAGAAAACATTACAATGCATTACATCATATTATATATTATTATGCAATAAGGAAAAAAAACACAAGTTCATAAACCGAAAAAACTTTAGTCCAAGGCACATGCATCGTCATTCTCAAAGTTGAGAAAGTGAGAGATATCTAGGCTGGTCATGGGTGAACTACCAACACCTTCATTTTCCACGAAGTTGGTTTCACTAGCCTTTTCTTTGTTTCTTTCGGCCTGATAAGCATCCCCCAAATGTGAAGCTGTACGGCATATTTTTACCCAATGACCAGCTATGCCACATCGGTAGCAAACAGTTCTTGGCTTGTGAGAGGGTCCTTTTTGACCCGCCTGGACCTTTAGCTTATCATTCCCCTAGTAACCATAGTTACCACCTCGATTGTAATGACGACCATCATTATGGCCTTGCCTACGGCCACGACCGCGGCCACCCCGACCACCACGACCGCCACGATCAGCACGACCTCGGCCACGGCTATTATAGTGCCATGACGGTTGCCCACTTTCTTTGTAATTCTTGTATTTTTCCTCGGATGCCTTTTCAGTGGCATTGACTTCCGGAACTGCTATTGATCCCGTGGGTCTGAGGTTGTGGTTTCTCATTAGGAGCTCATTATTCTTTTCCGCCACCAACAATACTTTCAAGAGGTCTGAGTACCTCTTGAAACCTCTCTCCCGGTATTGTTGTTGTAACAATACATTTGTGGCATGCATAGTACAAAATGTTCTTTCTAGCATTTCTTCTTGGGTGATCACATGACCACATAGTCTCAGTTGGGAGGTGATCCTGTGAATAGCACTATTATAATCAGATATGGACTTGAAGTCCTGGAACCTCAAATTGTTCCATTCATATAGAGCTTGTGGGAAAAGGACTTCCTTTTGATGTCCATATCTTTCATTCAAGTTTTCTCACAACTCTTTTGGATCCTCCACAAATAAATATTCAGTCTTGAGACTTTCATGAATGTGGTGGCGGAGGAATACAATTGCTTTTGCCTTCTCTTATGGAGTGACATCATTTTCATCCTCAATTGTTTTTTCAAGGCCATTTGCCTTGAGATGGGCAAGTGCATCAACCCTCCATTCGAGGTACTTTTGGCCCGACAAGTCAAGCATGTCAAACTCTCTTTTTGCAATGCTTGCCATTGATTACTACATAACATTATAGTTTATGTCAATATTAAGCATGTATGATAATATGAGTCGTGAATAAATAAAGTAAAGTCATTTCATAGGTGTAGATGTCATAACAATAATAGAGACACATATTTTTATCATGCGACATAAGAAAGAAAACATATGGATATATAAGAGTTACGAGAGTAAGAAATTAAAACCAGTTACTTTTACCCTCTTTAAACTCCATCTCCATATTCGTTCGTATTCCAAGAGGTGAAAGCAAGAAAATTAATTAATTTGGGTCTTTGTCAAAAAAAAAAAAAAAAAGAGTTTCTGGTGAGCAAATCTCAATTTTGTTTTGTTTCTTAGCATAAAACCAAACGACATAATTTTATTTTGACAAATTTATTTTAGATCTCATGTTAAGATAACGAGTTTCTGGTGTAGAGGTTCCCGATTTGGGCAACTACAGAGCATACTCCTCGGATTAAGTTAAGTTTCTAAAAAAATTAAGTTTCTGATGTAGAGAATCCCATGAAGGGCAACTACAGAGCATAGTCCTCAAGTAGATTTTCGTGTATAGTTTTGTGTAAAGAAAAACTAAGGAAAAGTTTAAGAAACATACCCTTAGTAGCAAAGCTCAGTTATAACTTAGAATCTCTCGTGCTGATAACGTGTTATAAAAAGATTGTTTTGTATTTCTTTCTTTACTTAAACTTTGTGGAATGTGTTCAAGAACACTTAGAATGAAGCTATAAGAGAGGAGAGAACAAGAAGATTATATTTCTAACTTGCTCTTGGTGCATTTTGTTACAATGAGAATGACCTCTATTTATAGGTCAAAAATTAGGAGGAGTCATTAACATAAAAGGGGTTACAATATGAGGAGTTACTAATAAAGTAAATTGGGGTGTTAGAAGGTGAATAATTCACCTACAATTTACTTCACTTCTTGACCAATTCCATAACAATAAGGAATTGTTTTGAAAAAGATAGAGTGGAAAAGAAAACAAAAATGTAGACATGTATGTTAAATCCACAATGTAAGCACCTAATACTTAAATATGTATCATCTTCAATGTATTTTTTTTTTTTTTTGGTTAAATCTTCAATGTATTAATTAGGATGAAAGTAAGAGAAAACTCACAAGTGGATTATAGTCGACTTTCTATAAGCGCTTTATTTAGGCCATCTAGCTGGACATGATTCACTCATTTTCTCCTACTATATATGAGGTGGATTCGGTTGGGGTCGTCTCCTTGGTGCTCTTATATGATGTTGAGTAGGAATGAATACGTGTACCCATACTTTGATTGTTGCAATCAGATGGAATTAGGGGTAAATTGTTGAAGTTGAAGCTTGGTTGTGCATTTTGTTATGCCTGGGCTGAGTTGTTTTGAAATAGAAACTAAGATGACTTCCTTTTTTGCTCCTTGTTCGAATCGACCACTGGTTGCAGTTGTTGGTGTCAGTTGAGTTGATCATCTTCGTTCCGACATAATTAGACGACTATGTATAAGCAATCGGTGATGGATCGGGTGGGTACGGTGGTACTACTAGTACAACAATCTCGAGGGTTGACGTTGTGGGTGATTTGTGGGTCATGTCGAACAATTGTGGCTTCTTGTCAATTTCATTCTCGAAATCTTTCTTGTGGTGGTCAAGTGAGAAAGAAGGATGTTCAATAGTGATATGTATATTAATTATATCATTACCCACGTTGGAGAAAAGGGTACTTTCTGGACCATTAGTGATTACCATGGTAGATGGTTGTTTCAAATCTGCATTGTAAGCTACAATATATCATGAGTATGTAAAGGAAAAGAACAATAAAATTCAAACATGTTGACTACATCGTGATAAGGAGTTAAGGGTGGATATTTGTGGGTCTTGATCAAGCCGATCTGATGATCTATAATTTTTTGTCGTTTTGACTCATTTTACCTCAATGTATACTACTACCATTTGTTGCGTGGTATTTAGTTGGGTTTAACTTTTATAGTACGTTGTTCGAGGCTTTGATTTTTGCGGTCATATCTTCTTTTGCTTCGCATTATATCCTTGATTTCTTCTAACCAACTTTTTTCCTTAGGAGGTTCATATTTGATTGATGGGTATGTATGGATCGGTTGCTCACCCCTGGAAATCTAGCCTCCTTATAAAGATTCATGTCCTCAATACTTGAAAATCAAAGACAAAAAGGAACACGATGTATAGAAAGGAGGTTTTATAGTTAATCATACAAACAAACAACGATTTTCCTAGAAACGGTGCCAACTTGACGAGGGTTGAAACGTGAGCCTCAAATATTGCAAATAATACAAGACATGATTGTAGTAAAGGGTCAGGATCGAACACAAATAAATAGTGTAATGATTTGACTTATTAATTATAAAGCTAATAAACAAACACACGAAAACAAAGATAAGAGATCGGCAAAAAGGATGACATCCGACGGTTGAGAACAAAAAGTGGTGTGATCATATTGAATAATAACACGAATCACATTAGAAACAAAGCATAAAAGTAAGCCGGTCGAATACACTAGTCGGACGACTAGTGAATTAATAAAGCATTAATAATAGTAGTAAGGGAGAAAAAAGGGTTTGTATATTTGTGGAATCGAGAATAACAAAAATTATAAACCAATAATGATAAAAATCATTCTAGAATCCAAATCACCAAAACAAATGTATTTTAAATCTCAATTAACAACAATCATATTCAAATATCATATACATATACACCATGTTATGAAGGAAACAAATCTTCTTGTGCAAAGTATATATATATATGTAAAGAAGGGACATATATTATCATCAAGATCATAGATTAACCATACAAAATCGGACTCTTCACACCTTAGAGAAAAATAAATTAACAAGACATGAACTTACATAACTTCAACTTTTATTATCGAAAGGATAGTGACCGATTAGTAGGGCACAAGTCGGTCGACTTCTACGGTGTCTCTAGAGAAATTCTCAAATGAAAATTGGATTTTGTTACTAATGGTTGAAAAAAAGTTTTATAAGGAGGATATCTACACTCGTCCTTGCTCCTAGGGTTTGAGACTAATCCTACTAAACATTATCTCTTAGAAATAAAATAATTAAAAAAACGAATATTATCTTTCGACTAATATTATCTCTAAGAAAATATTAGATTAAAGGAAATAAAAGATTGATTGTCCAATTTAATGTTGATGGTGGGACCGGATGGCCGATTAGTATGGGCAAGTCGGTCAATTGCTATAGTAGATGGCTCGACTGATAGTAAAATGCGTCGTCTTGGAAGAGTAGGTCAAATACTCAAAAATGCTGGACCGATCCTTCAAGAAAGAAAAAGAACATCAAATGGGAAAATCCTTTAGCCCAGTTTATCAAACTCAATTTTGACATATCAAAATTTGATTTTAGAGCCACCTCCTTTGAGTATGTCCATAGAAACCATCATGAAAATATCATCACTCGGAGCCAGAAAAATTAAAAAAATAAATCCATTATTGGTGTTGAAACACTAGGTTTGTATCAAGACATCCAAAAAAAACATCAATCTCAAAATTAAAAACGTCATCATTGAAGGAGACAATTTTGTTGTCATTAATATCATTAAAGGCTCGTGGCATGCATTGTCCTTGAAAAATTAAAATGATGATTGTTGACCTCGTCATAGACTTGAATAAATTCAAATCAGTTAAGTTGCGCATATTTTTTGAGAAAAATCAACAGAGTTGCGGACAGATTTGTCCACCTTGAACATTACATTTTTCCACTATGTAACTATTTTGCATATCATGAAGTCAACGTTATCGTCCACAAAAATGCTTTAGCATGACTACATTTCCGCATGTACTCTTTCCAAAATCATTTCCTTTATAAAAATATAAAAATAAGTAACAATTAAAAGGTGACACCTTAGATAAGTAAAAACAAGGGTTAAGAGAAAACACTCACCATTGTTCACCAACTTTGATGAACAATTAGAGGAACCCTTGTTTCTCATTTAACAAGGAAATCTTCAAGATCCCTGTATCGAGAGACCAATCTAGACTCCAATCCTTCCATTTGATCTTCTTTTAACCAAGACTTCGATACTCTCGAATGGCTTTGCTTTTTCTCAATCACTCTTTCACCCAACACCGGTTCTCCCAATCTCTATTTCACCTAACATAGGTTTCAATTCGAGTACACCTATTTTTCCTATTCCTTATAAAATCGACCCCATTTTCCTTTATCCGAAGAAACCACCAACGACACCAACATTCCTTTCCTACCACATATTCACCTCTCTTACCCTTCATCCATTTTCATCTCTCGTCTCTTTGTCCGTTTCGTGGACAAAGTAGAAGTAGTATCAACCATATACAAAAAAAATGAAAGGTTGATATAACCTTCTCAAGTATCAAAGTATCAATCCACCAAAGTGATGAATCAACTATAGTTTTCACAAGGTATCCCACAATCTATACAGAACCCCAAATCTGAGCACTACTGGACAATAAAAGAGCTCAAATCAAAGTCTATTGACTACGTAGTAGTACAAATCGGTGATTTTGTAAATCAATCTTGTGACAAAGTTGGTAGATCTGAGGGATGAGCCTGGTGAAGGCGTTTTTGTAGACGGTAATGGGCTCTAGCATTGTGAAGCGATTCACAAGGTCCATCCGCAACCGTCTCGGCGAACAAAGCGGGTATCCGGATCGGAGCGATGTACAATGTTAAAGAATTGTGGAGAAAGCGATGTCGAAAGCACCGGAAGATTGGATTACCCTAGGTTTCCCTCGCAGCGGCGAACTCCATTACCGTCTCCTTCACCTTACTTCGTTGTTTGGTGTTGGAAGCACCGGAAAACCTTAAAAATAAAATAATAATTTAAAATATAAAGAATTAAGCTATACTCTCTTACTTTTATGACTTCTTTGCTGTCGGGTTTTCTTGTTATATTTTTTGTGTTTATTTTTCTTCTGTTGTTGTTCTTTATGACGGTCAGTCCGTCTGCCGATCTTTTTCGGCCTTTCAACCCACTAGACAGCGTGTCGTCTAGTGTTTCGAACCGCTTTTCTTTTTTTAAAAAAATAATAAAAAATGAAAAGGTACTTGGATCTTATGAGCCTTGCTTGCCTACTAGGCATTTGTTTTCTTAAAAATTTGTTGAAAATAATTTTATGAGAAGAACGTTTGTTGTTCTTTTAATAATGTTTTCATAATATTTATTTTAAATGAATGTTGTTTTGGATCTTATCGGTTCATTCGCTTTGCCTAGTCCAAATCTGATGTAATTTTTTTTTTTGAAATTTCGGATGGTACCCCTATGGTTTGGGGTTTTTCGGATTTTGCCCAAAGATTTTTTTAGTTCGGTTGGTGCCCTTACGTTTTAATATTTTCCAAAAAATGTCCAATTACATTTAAATTATTTAAATTGTAGAGGAATGTCAACTAAAATAATTTTTTTAAAATGAGAACGATTTCTTTTAAAAAAAAAGACTTCTAATGTATAGAACGCTTACATTAAAAAAAAAATGACACAGTAGATAAGGAGATTTATCAACAGCGGTTTCTCACTCCCCACAGTAACTGACTTCGACTGTGGATCTCTGCCGTCGCCGGTCACGAAGGCCGAATCTTATTTCTCCGATCACCTCCTCATCTCTCTTCCTCTCTTTCTCATCCCTTGCCTTAAAATCGAAGTAGGAGAATTCTTGTAGAAACTCCGTGTTCAACTTCTCCAAATCCCGAGTTTTGTAAACCGATCTCGGTTCCTCCGCCATTGAGCTCATCTCCGACCGCCGCCCACATCTGGTATGTCCTCCGTCCCGTACACTCGATAAGAATTAGGGAATTCGGTTACGCTTTTGAGTGTTGTACTGATTGAACTTGAAACTTAAGTGTTACTTTTGCCTTGCTGATATTGTAGCAACTACAATAGTAAGCAACCAGGTGACAAGTTAAGGCAATGGAGGCTTCCACAACTCTTCTTTTTAACCAGCTCAAGGTATATTATAACTTGAAACCCCATTACCCTTTTCTTTCTTTATCTGATTAATTATCTCTAGTTGCATCTGATCTATTCCTGGGTACGAAGGGAAACCATTCAATTAATTGCTTCACATGGTGTAAACAGGCTGCAGACCCCTTTTTCTTGCTTGCTGGTCCAAATGTTATTGAATCCGAAGATCACGTTATGCGGATGGCAAAACACATTAAGGGCATAGCAGGAAAGTATGGTTCCTATCTATGATGACTGAAGCATATTCTAGTCTATTTTGATTTTAAGATCCTTGTTGTACCTTACTGTTGCAACTACATTCTCAATTCCAATTTTGTATCTGTGGGATACTTCTAGAGTTGGGCTGCCTCTCGTGTTCAAATCAAGCTTTGATAAGGCCAATAGGACGTCCTCCAAATCATTCAGGGGCCCTGGTATGGCTGAAGGCTTGAAGGTTAGGAGACAAGTCCTTATCCTGTTTGTAGCAACTGTTGTTTGGCTGCTTGAGATTGTTTTATACTAGTGATTTGTGCGTAAATCATGTTCTAATGTCTCTATAGATCTGAAAAGGTGATTTAATAATGTATTAATGTATTTCAGTAACTAGTGAAAGTGTGGAAGAGGTTTATCTTCCACAATGTAGTTTTGCAAATATAATATATAACAATGACATTTGGTATCCTTCTCTCATTTTTACTGCTAAAATGTCATTTTAAATAAATTTATAAAATGATTACATTGTGGAAGATGAACAACCTCTTATGCATTTCACTACATATGTTTAGCTTAAGCCCATAAAGATTATACTATTTAGAGTATCCTTTTACACTTTGCTTAGAGGGAACTTGAAGTGGTACAAAACTATAACATGTGCTTCAATTCTGAATTCTGATTGGGTCTAAAGTTGAAATAACCAATTCCTGATATGTATTTCTAGCCTCCTCTGTCTTCGCGTTTTCATCGATGAAACTAAAACTCGTGCTTCAAATTTCAGAGGTTGATGTGTTTACATTTCCTCTTCCATAAGCAGTCTCCGGCCCTCTAGTACCTATGCTTCTTCCCTCTGACAATGTATATAGAGGATCTGGAGATTATTCTCTTTTGGGTGTAAGAAGTTAATGAAAGAGCAAAATTTTAAGATATACTCAATATTTAAAGCTGAAGATGAGTATATTTTTCATTCAAATTACAAATTAATTGATTATCTCGCCTGAAATTCTCATTGTACAATCAATTAAACATGATTTTTGATAGCATTGCACTCTGCATCAGCTATAATATATTTAGTTTCTCATTGTATAGAAGTCAAATTGCTCCTGTGTTATAATAGTAATATAAATTATTTAATTTGCACTAGAGTGTCACTAGGATGAAGTCCGTTATTCTTTTGATAATTTCTTTCTTGATGATTATATCTTAAATCATTGAGTCCTAATGTTTTGCAGATCCTTGAGAAGGTTAAATTAGCATATGATATTCCCATAGTTACTGATGTGCATGAGTCCAGTCAGGTAAACTGTTAGATCCACTGTTTTCTTTTCTTATGCTCATCAAATGTGAATTCACTTTCATTTGATGCTATTGAGCTTTTCTATTGTGATATCATGCTAAGTTACAGGGAAGGCTGCCTTTATGCTATGGCATGAACATCAATGTGGTGTTCATTGCTATTATTACTCTATTGCTGGGGAAAAACCTTTCGGGCACATATCAAGTCAATTTTTTGTCTAAATTTTTTCATCAGCTTATGCTGAATTGATTTTAAGTGTTTGTGGGGTTATGCATTTTTTTTTTGCAGCTGTTTTTTTATTGGAAGTATAACATCTATACATATATGTCGATGCTGGATACAAATATCCTCAGCAAATTCTTGTTTCACCTGCATTAATTTGTGCATAAGGAAATCGGGTTCAACATAATTTCCCTAAATGGATAAAAGGGAGAAAGAAAAATTGGAAACTACAAGTCATGTAGATGTTAGCTACAAGATTTTGACCTTTTTCTCCATTGAGGATACATATTTGATATTTCTTTCATCGGAATTCGCTGATGTATTCTATTGATATTAACTAGATGCCTCTAGCAGTTGACAACAACTAGCATTATTGTCAATCTCTTTGCACGTTGTTATTAATATCATGTCAAACCTGCAGAGATTCCCACGAGATAAGATTCAATCAATCATGAATTTGAATTATTTATTTCTCCTTTTTTTCGTTTTTGTTCTACAGTGCGAAGCAGTTGGAAAAGTTGCTGATATTATTCAGATTCCAGCTTTCTTATGTCGTCAGGTTGTGCGGAGTTTCTTCTTCTGCATCTTGAAGTCTCATTTACTGATTTTGTTTTTATCATTTCTGGACACATTGTTATTGGAGGTTGTTACTACTATTGCAGACAGATCTCCTTGTTGCGGCTGCCAAAACAGGAAAAATCATCAACATTAAAAAAGGCCAATTTTGTGCTCATTCGGTGAGCATAGCAGTGTATTCTTTGTTTTTATTCTGGTCCGCGAGAAGGAGACTTGGTCATAGTAATTAAACCTTTACAGTATCCACATCAGTCTACTTCTCATAATAGTTAGTACTCATTTTTTCACTTGTAATCTTACAGGTTATGGTAAATTCTGCTGAAAAAATACGGCTGGCTGGAAATCAGAATGTTATGGTTTGTGAAAGAGGGACTATGTTTGGCTATAGTAAGTTTTCTATAACCTGATTGCACTTTATTTCCCCGAGTTTTCTTTCTTCATTCTAGTCACAAGTAATATGTCAAGATATACAATCTCTACAAAAGAAGCACTTTTATACTAAATTTTTTATGAGCCAAGGGATGCCGCTCTCTTGGTCATACCAAGATGTGTTTGCAGACATCATGTAGAATCTTTAGCTTCTAGTGCTTAGAGTAATAAATTAAGGGATGCTGCAATGCACAAACCAATTGCTGGGTGGTTTTATGGTGCTATCTGGGACTTGTGTTTGTGCTCTGGGGAAGTGATAGGCGCAATTACGAAGTAGGGTTGAAGAAGAATATGAGCGAAACCCAAAATGGAGGGCGATATCACAAACCAATTACTAAATCATTTCAGAGCACACAAACTTGAAACATGCAACATGCAACAAACGCCTTGAATTGGCTTTCTCATTCCTCAATCCTGTTCTTCAAACCTCAATCCCCTAACCAGATACACTGTTATTCAGTTGCTCCATATGTTGCCAACTTGCCACATAACTAACGGAGTAACAGTTTTGTAAACGATTATAGTTATTGGTAACTAAGTAAAAATGTTCTCAAATCTGTCAACACAAATCTAGCCAATCCTCATGGTATACAAACCTATGCAGAGATATAAATCTTGCCAATTCATATTCTCGTATTCTTATAAATTATCAAATTGAAAACATAATCAAGTTTTTGTGGAGTTGTGCTTGTGAATGTTACCGCAGGGGTGTTGTAACTCCACGAACTTGGATCCTTTTCTATGCTATTTACACTAGTCAATAGAATCATTAAGCATACTACACAGATCTTTGACCTTCTGCTTGTTGACTATTTGTCCTGACATGATCTGATGTTTTCTGTACCTATATTATAGTTGTTAAGGCAAAGACTTGATGGGAAGTTTATGCTTCTATTTACACAAGATTCATGAAATTGTTTGTATGTGTTCAACAATGATACACAAGATCGGTGAAGATTATTTCTCTTTGCTATTGTGAGTGGTATAATATATCAAGAAATCTCTAAACTCGTGAATCTGTATTAAAGTTGTGAACAAAAAGGAAATTCTGTTTTGTCTATACAGTTATGTTGGTAAAGCTTGGTTCGAATGGGTGTTTATTTATCACTTTTTTTTTTTTTTCCTGTTAGATACTTATGGTGCTTATAGTGGGACTAAAATACTTCCTTCTTTATATGTAGATGACTTGATCGTTGATCCAAGAAACTTGGAGTGGATGAGGGAAGCTAATTGCCCTGTTGTAAGTGGAATCCTAATAAGAAAGGGGGAATTTAAGATGAATAAATTATTATAAAATAAAAGAATAGATTGATTTTCAAAAAAAAAAAGAAACCCAACTTTGGTAATCATTTGCATGGGTAGTCCCAAGTCTATTTGGTCGTGTTTTAGGTCAATGCCTTGATGAATCTCAACTTTGTTCCATTGATCCTTTTTGTTGCCTTTCATTGGATTTTGGTCATGGACAACACATGGTAAATAATTTTGACTCAAGACTACCCATGTTAGGTGAATCAAACTTGGTTTTTCTTTCCTCAATGTCAATAGGATGGATCAATTTTGTATCACATGGCAATTTGTTTTTTTTACATTGTTTTTCCATTGACGCATATATTTGTTATGAAGAAATGTATCAGTCTACCGCCAGAAAAGAGGAAATATGCAAAAGAACACCCACTTAAAATTTCAGAAGAAATCAGCAAACATTATTTTTGATCACTAGACTTATCTTCATGTCACTAAAACATGATCTCATTTCAATTATGAGTTCTATTCATTGTCACAAAGCTCTGAATGTGTTTTTGCTAATCTACTGAGAACCGAAACTATGAGCAACCTGAAAAATCAACCTGAACAAAAAAACATTGTACATGCCAGATGAGATTTAATATGGTTTCTGTGTAAATTTCTTTTTCAATATGGGTCCCAGTCTCCTAATCATCCGATTTTCTCATGCATCTGAAATCTTGTTTCTTTTCTCTGCAGGTGGCTGATATAACACATTCATTACAGCAGCCTGCTGGTAGAAAGGTTTGGGTTTCTTTTGCTATCATTATATTTCTAAAGCGGCACTCACTACTTTCATCTCTATCATATTTATGCATGATACTATCTAATATTTATTAGTGGGTTTTAATTCACATTTTTGTACCAATTTTTATGCTTAGAAATTAGAGTCTTGATTGATGCGCACCTAAAACCCAATGGTTGATCTGAGTGATTTTGAACGGATCAAAACATTCAATTACCAAGTTTAGGAAGGGGAAGGGGGTGTTTATTAAGTACTACAGTTTGTACACTACTATGTTGTTGTATGACCCCTTCTCCTCTGTCGAAGAGAAACAGCCCTTGAATAATGATTTTTGTGGACTGCCCTCGAGAGGTTTGAGTGTTTAGGAACTTTTTCTTAATACAGACAGCAAGGTAGGATGGTAGTCTGTCAAATGAGTACACTGTTCTTTGGGTGGGTTAATGGACTGGATCACAGATCACTGATGTCTCAGCATATAGGAAATGACTGTGTCCACAATACAAGCCACAATCACAAAGAGGCTACTTTACAAAAGCCACTAGCATATAAGATTCGTAGAAATTTTTTTTGGTAGTGCTAGAATGTTGTTTAGTGACAAATATGTAACCAAAGTTCTTGGTTGATAAAATCACTAAAAATCTTAGCGAAAATTCTGTTGTGGAATTTGGAGCAAGTGTATAGTTATATTGGAGTAAGTGTATCATTGAAACTGTAGTTGATTATCGAAGAAGGCCCTCCCTCTCTCTTTATCACCTACGGTTGATCATGGTCGGTTTTACTGAACCGAACCGACCGTTTTGGTTGAGACCGAAAGGGAACCGCTCATGTTATGTTCGGTTTGCGGTCCATATTTTTTCATATTTCGGTTTAGGGCTGAACCGTCCATATTTTTTCATATTTCAGTTTCGGTTTAGGGCTAAGCTGACGGTTTTCGGTTCAAAACCGAGTTGAACCAAATATATAAATGTAATATTTTCCTCAGAAAGGCACAAAGCCCATCCAACTAACCATTCCTCCCTTTCAGACTAGCATAATGAATCTTTCGTAACCTGCATCTACAAATCTACAGACTTGCATAATGAATCCTTCATTGGCTCTTGTGGAGTAGCTCCTTGAGTGGCTTAGTGGATTCCTTTTAGTTTCCCTAAGATTGTTCCTATTGTGTGTGTTTAATTTACTATTTCTCTGTTTGTGTTGAGTCCCGATTTTACACTCTATCACAACCCTGTTTACTTATGTTGTTTCTATAGCTGGAAGGTGGTGGTGTAGCCAGTGGAGGCTACCGTGAGTTAATCCCTTGCATTGCGAGGACTGCAGTTGCAGTAGGAGTCGATGGAATTTTCATGGAGGTAAAACAGAAGAACCAATGAAACCTTCATTTGAACTTGGCTTCTTTGTACATCATGTATAACATGTCAGACTTTTCTTTACCAAAAATGTTTGAATTTTGTTAATTGTAACATGTTTAGAAATTAACTAGGCAGCATGCCAAGTTTTATCAAGAATGCATTGGAATTTTCAGTATCTCTGTAGAAACTTATTCATAGGAAAAAGATGTACCAAACTAAGGAGGTTATTAAACATTTGACATTGCTCAAGTAGCTGATGTTCAATGGATCCTGAACATAATGTCCCTAAATTAATCAGCCTCTCCATGCAGAACACTAAATTTGTGCCCATGCATAATTTACACTCTAAATTTGCAATCCTATTGCTTGTTTCCAAGTGCAGGTCCATGATGATCCCTTAAATGCACCCGTTGATGGTCCAACACAATGGGTGAATGTTACCTGAAACATGCAATATCAAATTTCCATCAATCTTGTTTAAAGTTCAGATTTCTTGTTATAATATGACTCATTTTGGTGGTTGTTGTCAACAGCCTCTTCGGAATCTGGAGGAACTGCTAGAAGAGCTTGTCGCTATTGCTGTAAGTTCCTTTCGTTTGTATATGTGATATCTGCAGGAATATGTCAGTATCAGTCAAGTTAATACAAATCTCGATAGTAATATTACCTAATTAGAGGAAAAGAATATGAGACGAGTTAGAGATCCAAATACACTTCACGACTCACGAGTCATTATGCCCGCCTTTTTCTTTCTTTTGGCTCTGTTGCAGAGGGTTAGCAAGGGGAAGAAACAATTGAACATTGATCTTACACCCTACCGTGATTAGGAAGAGCTTGATCGTCGAGCAGCAGGGGGGCACAAGGTCCATGGTGTATTCGTATGCTTGTAACAGTTTGTTGGTTTTATATTTACCCGTCCTTCTTGATTGCTGTATTGCTGTATTTGTGCTATTCTGTTGGGTATTTCTGGCTAGCTTTTGAAATTGATAAATTTCTAGCTAGGTGAAAGATTCAGGATGAATAATAAGTTTGTATTGAGTTGACAGAGTAGTAAGTGCAAGTTTATGGCGTATTCGTTATTTCAATAAATCTAAACATATACGCCTACCTATACCCAAACAAATGTGACATTGAGGGCATGCATTATTGCAAAACTCGAACAAATTTGGTCTGTGTTATTGGAATTCAAAATTATCCGATCCAACAATAAACCTGAAAAGAATTGACCCGAAACAATATTAAACCCGATTTGCATTAAACTGAATGAATTCGATCGGCATGATCAATTTTAACATGTCATGAATCTGATTTGACGAAATCTGAACAACCTTAAATAACCTGAGCTAAATAGTGTGTGACTGACACCTCAATATATGTTAAACTTTTAAAACATTTATTTATTTTACTATCATATGAATGAAAATATTATTTTCTACTTATTTTTTGGTCGATAATTTTTTTTACAAAAAATACTAGTTAACGCCAAAACTATTTTCTAATGTTCACGATATTTGCTGTCTTAGTAGTTTAAAGCAAAGTTCTTATGAACGATCGACTTTTCTAAAGGTTGATAATATAATTTTTTCAATATAATTAGATAATCCAGTTAGTAAGAGGGATGAAATAGATAATAAATAAATAAAAAATTTTTTATCATACTTTAATAATAATAACATTCTCATACACAACACTTCATATATGACCGAAGGAATATTGTACGCACAAATTAGCTAATAGTAATATATATATATATATATATATATATATATATATATATATATATATATATATATATATATATATATATATATATATATATATATATATAGAGGGTTTACTGAAAATTCAGAAATAGACTAATTATCGTAAAAAACAAGCAGTTAATACAAAATTCATGGTGAAAGAGAATGAATTGAGTTTTGTAAATAAAAAAAAAAGTTCTGCTATTACTTATTTATAGATTTAGCTAAATGAGGTGTCTTAGGTATAACATTAACAAATTTGCAGTATAAGTAAATGGAAAGGTAAGTATAATTAGGATGCATATGGTTGAACGTGGAAGTGCGGAAGTATGATGATAACATCATTGATAAGCAACCATAATTATATAAGCATGGTCTCCAAAACTATGATCATCATTACACATGATTGGATTTTCTTAATGATAGTTTTTTTTAATAAAGCAAAAAAAAATAGTATATGAGTGTATTGTAATTATGGAGAGTAAAATAAGAATAATGATGGGGGCATCAATATCGCCGAAAGATGAAAAGCCAACCACGGCTCCTTTTTGGTGCATGCTTATTGCCTTGCTCATTGTCATTCCAGAATAGTAGGCAATATAGATTACATATTACTTATTATGGTTATGTTATTAGTTGCAATTTTCTTTTAGATTATCCAAAATAAATAAATAAAAATTTTAAAAAATTAAAATAATATTAACTATTAATATTAAATCTAAAATTATACCAACTTTAAAAATTACCAAGAACGATACAAACTATCAACTTAGGTCCTGAATTGATTAAATTATAAAAAGGTAGAGTGGCATGGCATGTGTGTGGTAATATCACACAATCGTTATAAGGGATTAAAAAAAATTGAAAAATTATGTGAACCTAATTAAAGGGGATGGGCTTATAAATTCATCATAATTCATGTACATGATTAGTGGCGGAGCCAGAAAATTTTCGAAGGGGGTACAAAAAAAATTTTCGTATAAAACATTTTGCATATTAATTCAAATATTATGTTCAAATTTATATTGAGTTGATTATATTAATTTAGAGTTAAGTAATAATAAAAATAAAAATATATTTTTGCTATTTTCAAGACTTAAGCTCCTCTTTTTAACCATCTACCAAATAAACTAGCAAAGAAATATGAATTATACCTAAATATGTAGTAATTATCCCGCTGCAATGAGACGCAGTCCCATTACCTCCTTGTGTCCGCCTCTTTACATGAGGTACCATCAGGTTAACTAAAGGTTTGTATTTTTCCAACATACTCCTTTCAATTTTTTTAATTATTTTTTTAATTTTTTATCATTTGTTTACACGTGGTTTATAGGTGGAGATCGTCCCCCTAAAGGTACCATCGCGTACTTTGTATTTGTTCACAGTGTTTGTTTATTTTTATGTTACCTTGTTGTTTATATATTTAGATAAATAATAAAGTAGAGTAACGTGAACTAGTGATAAAAAAAAAGAAGAAGAGCAAACTCACTTGTACCATTATACTTTTTATAATAAATAAAAATCAAATCGTTCATCAAAAGAGATACAACCTTCTAAACAAATTTGAAACTACGTAATGTTTTTTCTACGTATGCATTTAAGATGGACAAATAAGCGTGCGCACTTCAAGACTAGTAAGCTGGATCCCACCGCCTCCACGTTGGATCAAGATCAATACGGATGGGCAAGGAAGGAATGGTACAGCCTCAGCTTCAGGTTTAATTTGGGATGATAAGGGGGGAATGGCTAAGGGGTTTTGTTAATAATGTCGGGACATGCTCAATTCTCATCGCGGAACTGTGGGTATTACGCATGGTCTAGAGATAGCTTGGGAGTTTGGTGCTAGAAGAGTGATCGTGGAAACGGACTCGCAATTAGCCATCAAACTCATCAACAAGAATATTTACCATAGTTACCCTCTTTCCAACCTGGTCCATAGATACCAAGGCTTATTACAAAGAGATTTCATAGTTCAATCTCGTCATATTTATAGAGAAGATAATCAAGTCGCGATTTCCTCGCGAACTTGGCTTTTGATTTCTATATAGGTTTTCATGCATTGGTTGACCCTTACGGGGAGTATTATAAGTATTATTGATGTTATGTAAGGGGTTGGGTTATCCCGTTTGATGAGACTTAACCCACTTTTTTTTAATTTGAATAAAAGCGCGTCTAGATGCGTCTAGATGCGCAAAGACACCCATTCTCTTTCTTTTACAAAAAAAAAAAAAAAATCTTGTATTTATGCATGTTTAAGATGAACAATTAGAAAGTGTACGAATAACGGTGCAGTGCGAGGAGCTTATTCTCTATGTTTTGATAGTGCAGAGTGCAGCTATTCATATTATTGTAGCCTAATCATGCATCTTTTTTTTATTTTTACTCATATCTTATTAATTTAAAAGTAATAGTTAATTAGTCAACTATATCCTTTAATGGGTAGAGCAGACAATTGTTTGCTTCACATATAATATAAGCGTGCAACATAAACAGTTTTATCTTTTCTAAATTTCAAAAATTAATTACCTTTATATAACTGATGCAGTAATATTATTGTGGATTAGCAAGCAGGTAGGTCATCAATTGAAGACTTGCATGAATAACACCAAATAATGTTTGACCCACTAATATCAAATCAATTACTTTTCCTGCAGTTTTTTATTCGGTTTAAAGTAGCTTTTTCTTTTTAATCTGTCTACTATGATAGCTATAGCTAAACAATTGAGTCTGCATTCAGTGAAAAATTGAATTATTTTATAGATTTATAATGTCAAAGTAATTTAATAATCTACTTTATATTCTATAAAAAAAAATTAAATAATTTTCAAATGTAATCTTTCTGATATAATTTTCTTTTTATAATCCTATATAATTAACCTTATCAGACTCTTTAACTTAGTAATATAGACTGGTGCATTATCGATTTGATAAAAATATTATTTGTTATATATAAACTATTATTTTATCATTAGATAAAGTAGATAATAAGCAATAATTATTTGTACACTTTACATATAATATTATATAATACATTAATAAAATATCTGACTATATAATAATTCATAATATAATTTTTTCTTTATATGTTAGTATTTTTATTTATTATATAATATTATATAATACATTAATTAATATTTTCTTAGGAAAGATCTTTGTTTTGTTTTGTTGGTTGTTAAAAATTTATTAAACGTTCAGATTTCTTGTGAGATTTATTTTTTCGGTGGAATTAATATTTTTATATATATTTTTTTAATGAAAAAACTTAATTAAAATTTTAGTGGACTGTGGTTAAATGTTGATATAATACGTGACAGTTAGTTTTTTTTTTTATGTGTGAGACGTGTCATAAATTACTTCTCGGATAATATATATAAGATTTGACATGAGCCTTATATTCCATCGATATAGGAATTTTCCCCCTTTTCCGTCATGTCTCATTCATCCATATATTTATATATGCTAGAGTAATACTTAAAAAATCTAGCGTTATTTTATAATTATATCAATTGAATACTAATTAGTTAATTAATATATGATTTGATGAAATATAAATGAGTCGACGATGATTGTTGGATATGACATTTTAGAGCGTGCAAACATAAAAAAAAAAAAAAAAGAAATCCATATACTAAAATTTACTAGGATTTTAGTCGTATTATTACATCCATATACAAATATATACTAGTGTAATACCCGCACCTTGTGCGATTTTTTTTAAATAATAACAGGTTATATGCATTATTGTGTTGTTATATATTTTTTCATATTGTTTTGTTTTAAATTGATATATATAAATTACTTTATAAGTAATTATTTATTGAATATTATAGAAAAATGGATAAATTTTTAGATGATGTTTATAGATTAAAAAGTAATATTAGATAATAGTAATAGTATTTGTTTTGTTTGAAGGAGGTTCAAAATCTCAAATTTTAAATTAATTATTTAAACATATAAGAGATAAATATCTTACTAAACAATGAAATAAACAAAAAACGATTAATTTGGAGTTTCATTTAGATGAGATATGTTAATAGCTCTGGAACTTTAGATTGGTAAAAATATTGGAATTGCCAATAAATAAATTGTAACACCCCGAATCCGCGGGACTCGAGGTGCTACCGGCCTAGGACCTCACAATGGATCCTGACCCTAGCCTGACAACAATTTCACCGATCTTACAACAAGGCACCAACAAATTAAAACCAAAACATAAAACTGATATATAAACATGTCAAAAGGTTTATACAACTGCTGAGTACAACAAAACATATCATATATATATACATATCCAAAATACCCATCCACGAGTATAACCCCAGTGTACGGAGCCCTCAGCAGATCGCCCCGTCTGGATCACTCTGCAGTGTCCTAACCTGCAAAGTCTACAACACGGCATTACACCGTTAGCTAACCAAACACATACGGAGGAAGATGCTAGAGCACATGCACACGTCAGAACTTAAACATATAAACATGTTGTCACACATTTACCCATTTTATTATCTTATAATAATAGTCCGGCGTATACAACGTATAAATAATAACTCAATATGAACGTATGTGACACGAGGAATATAACCCTCGCCTCTCGGGAATGGTGCCAGCTGGAATGGGATCCGGTCCCACCTCCCGTGTACCCTATGGGAGTGGTGCAGGTGGTCGGCCCACTGAGCCATACTGGCATGCCCGAAGAGAACCTCCAGACTCCCGGCGGGATGAATGGACAAGTTGTCACGGCCCTACAATGGGCAGTCAATAGACCATAGGTCGGTAATACAATATATCATACGGGCTATAAAGCATAACATCCACCACTCAGGCACACATCCAATATACGGAGGACAACTAAGTAAGTCCTATGGACTTACCTCAACCTCAGGAGTCACAGACTCAGAATACTCGGCTCCGCTCTGGAGATCAACTCAACCTAACCAAGATATAACACATACATCATATACATATCCATACAAGGGGTCACACCTAGACCCAAGGGATCCATACGGATCATATTCTAACTCGTAATCCTCAAGGCCGTAACCGACATAACAGTTCCATACTCAACTCATTCTAACCTCAACTCGCACCTAGCAGGCTACTAACACTCATACTAGGAAGGAAAAGGATCTACCTAGCCTTAGGTAGATCCGGGACAAAACGCACCTGCGGGTCACAAGGGACGCAGGGGCGAAAGCAGGTGGCCGCGGGCGCGACGGAATGTGGCCGCGGGGCGGCGACACGGAACGTGGGAGGCTGTTGGCACGCCGCTGGCGCAACGCAGGCGCTGTGGCACGGTAGCCGCGGGGGCGGTGGCTCTTGGCCGCGGGGGCAGCGACAGTGCAGAAGGCAACTTCGCGGCTTCTCTTCGGTTCTACACATGATCAAATCACGTCTATACTCTCATCCAAAGCCAAGACCATACACATGTATACACATACAACATCAGAACATGCCTAGACAATCATCTAATCCTAAGCTATGAAGGAAAGCAAGAAAGAAAGAAGAGAGGAGAAGAACCCTTACCACACTTGTGGTCTAAGGCTGCAGGAGAGCTCAACATACACCAAGGCTGGCTTTCAAGCCCATCATAACCTCAGCCAACACTCACACAAGGTAACACACACACAACACTCTCACAAAACTCTTCCACAACTCAAGAACAAGATCCAAGGAAGCAAGGGAAGCAAGGAACGTGGAGAGAAGCTGGAGAAGAAGATGAAGAACCCTTGATCAGCCAAAGGTAAGAAGGAGCAAAGTAAAGAGTAAAGCACGGGTCAACAAGGTCAAAGAAAACGGCTGCAGCCGCTGGAACCCGCAAGGCGGTCCGAGCAGCCGCAGGGGCGGCGCCACTCACCACGGGGGCGGCAAGACCAACCTCGGCCAAAGCTAATCTCGGCCAAGGTCCGGTCTCGGCCCGAAAGACTACGGCTCTTACATAAATAAATAAAATTTTTGAAATTTATTATTTTTTAGTAAAGGTAAATTCGGGTGAAACAAAAAAAATTCTGGAATTTATTTGTTACGTATTGGATTTTAATAAAAAACAATTTTATCTCAAAAAACATGACAAGTAATTAATCATATAATAAAAATTCTGGAATTTATTTTTAAAATTTTTTAATTTAAATTGTTGAATAAAATATCATTGGATTTAAAAAAAAAAGAGGTGTTATAGGGTAGACTTAAGTACTTTAAAATATCACATGTTGCAATTATTCTTAACAACGCATCTATTTATTGTGTTATATGTAACAATGTTTAAAGTAAATAAAAAACATTAAGGTTAACAATTAAAAATAAATCTGTAAATTTCGAATGACATAGGTAACAAAACTAAATTTTCATATTTTAAATTTTTAACGGCTGCAGAGGCCTCTATTGCCACGTGTCGCTCCCAGGATTTTTCTCAACCCAACGGAAATTTTACATGCCTCTACTGCCACGTGTCGCTACGAAAATTTACCTCAGCTTACCAATTTTTTAAATTACACAATTTAAATAGTTCTAATCCTTATTCACCAATTAAAAATATGTTTACAATTGTTAAAATAATCAAAAGAAAATTAAGCTCTAAAATATCGGTTGTCACTTAAAATTTAGGGCCAAAATAAATCGGATTTTAAAAAATAGCTAAATTTAATCACTTAATTCATCCAAATTATTGTGTAAATCGTTTTTTAAAATAAAAAAAAACTGAACAAATTGATTAGCATTAAGTATAATCGGGCAAAAAAAGTTGTTGACAAAAATAAAATAAAATGAATGTTAAAATATGTAAAATAAATCTAAATTACTCAACTAAGTCAAAAAAATGTTTTTTTTATTAAATTTCAATACGTAACAAATTTTAATTAACCAAATTGATAAATAAAAAATTTGAATCTTACTACTTTTTAGGAATCAAGTAAAAATAAATTAATTAATCACTTAATTGTGTAAATTTAATTTTTGTAAAAACACGTTAATTAGAATTTACATTTATAATTATTTTCTTAAACTAAAATAAATTATATCTTCAAATAATTCGTTACTGTATTTTAAATTTGAATTTTAAAGAAAAATGACAACCATTATAACTGAATTTCAAAAAATATTTTCTTTTGGAATTTTTAGTTTTAACTTTGAATCAAAAATTTAGAAATAATAACAATACAATTTCAACCAAAAATAAAAATGGTTAAGAAAAATAATTTATTTTGTTTTTACGAAAGTGATTTTTAAATGACCCATTTTAATACCCGCACCTTAATATTAATATAAAAAAATATCATTTTTTTTATAATATTCCGTATTTTTGTAAGGATTTAAAATGTGTCAAACTAATGTTATGCATATTAAAAGAGGCATTTATTATCACATCTTTTAAAACTCAACATGTACAAGGTGCAGGTAATACACTAGTATGTATTAAAGGAGAGACCTTCTTTGCCACGTGTCAATGCCACAATTCACGCAACTCCCAAAAATATTTTTAAAATTTATTTTTAAAAATTAAAAATTTTGATATTTACAAATTCAAATCTTAATAATTTGTTAATCAGTAAGTACAATATGAATGTATGATATTTTAAATATCAGTAATTTTGATATTCAAATTTTAATAGTTTGTTAATCCGTAAAAAAATATGATAATCTTTTCCGTCACTATTTAAATTATAATTATAATTTTTGGCAAATTTTATTTTATATTATATAAATATAACTTGAATTTGTTACCATATGATATGTATAATAAAAGATAATTAAATTTATAGTGAATAAGTGATATTATGCTCTAAAAAATTATTTTTATTCAAATATTTAGAATAAATATTAAATCACATGTTGCAATTATTCTTAACAACATATCTATTTGTTACCGTATGATATGGAAATCGATAAATTTTTAATTTTGTCGATTTCATTATTGAAAAAATTATTTTATAAGAAAAAAGAAGAATATATTATTATGTTACATAATAGGTAACAAAGTTTAATTATAAATAATATTATTTTATTTATATTTTGTTATGTTATTACCACTATTACACATTTTTTTGACCATATATTTAAGAATTTTTAGTAGTTATTGAAATGTAACATGTATATTAAATCTATCGGAATTCTTTTTGTATTATAGTGGGTTTAGGTAACCTGATTGAAAAATATTGCTTGAGAATTTATAATTTTTGACGGTCACTAAAAAGATATGATATGTAAATTTTCAATCAATTTTTTAGATACAATATATTTTTGAAAATTTTACATATAGATATAAAATCAATTTTGAGCTAAATTATATTTACTTATATATATAAATTACAATATGTAAAAATAATATAATAATACATGATTTTTGGTATTGAAAAAAAAAACTAATGGCCAAATCCATCTTCTCAGTTCTCCCCTAACCTTGATGTCAATGGTGTGTTTGGACGTTGAACCTTTGCCCGATTCACTTCCAACGATTAATACCAATGACTTGACTTCAATTATAATGATTGTTGATGTCGAAACTACGAAACACCGTAATACAACTTGTACGTCTTGTGAGGACCGAGGAGGATGAGAAGATGTACAACTCAGAAAAGTAGTATACATTTATACACAAAAAAAAGGAAGGATATAGTATACTTACATTTCGGCTTAATCAAGAAAAGTATTTTTTTGTCATTAGAAAAAGTAAATAAGGGGTTATATATAAACTATTTTTTTCGTAGTGACACGTGGCAACAAAGGCCTGTAAAATTTCCGTTGGGCTGAGAAAAATTCTGGAAGCGACATGTGACAATAGAGGCCTCTGCTTTAATATATACTAGTGTATTACCCGTGCCTTGCACGGGATTTGATAAAAAATTATTTGTTATTTATTTCTTTAAGGGGTTATATATAAACTATTTTTTTGTCATTAGACAAAGTAAATAATAAGCAATAAATATTTGTACACTCTACATATAATATTTTATAATACATTAATAAAATATCTAAATTTTTAATAACTCATAATATGATTTATTTCCCCTTATTATACTGATTCATATGTTAATATTGTTATTTATTATATAATATTATATAATACATTAATAAATATTTGCTTAGGGAAGTTTGTTGTTTTGTTGGTAGTTTAAATTTATTATTTATATTTTACTTACAAAAATTCAAAATTAAAATATTTTTTGTTTTAATTTTCAAAAATTCGAAATTAAAATATTTTTTGTTTTAATTTTATAATACAAAATCTTGATTAAAAAACTAACGTAAAAAGGGGTCACAATTGATTTTAAATAAATACTGATTTTAATAAAATAAAATAAAATTCTGAAATTAAAAAAAGTTTTTGCGGACGGAAAATCCTGACAGCGACACGTGGCAAAAAGTGTGTCCGCTTTAATATATATAAGATAAGATATATATAATTCTTTGGGGAAATAAAAAAAAATAGTGTGAGGCGCAATGGCGCATGATCGATGTGGGACCAATAGTGGTACACCCCAGTAATATAAAATCAAAGAACAATCCCTTGAACACACTACACCAAGCAAACAAATATCTCCTAAACATGAAATCCAAGACAGGAGCAATGGTGGTGGCTACACTGGTGGTGGTGGTAGCGGTGCTACTGATAGGAGCAGAGGCGGCGGTGACGTGCAGCCCCATACAACTAAGCCCCTGCGCCAGCGCCATTACGACTTCAAGCCCGCCGTCGGCGGTTTGCTGTCAAAGGATCCAGCAGCAGAAGCCATGTCTCTGTGGTTACATGAAGAATCCTACTCTTAAGAAGTTTGTTGACACCCCAAATGCTCGTAAGGTTGCTATTCAGTGCAAAACTCCATTCCCTAAGTGCTGAATATATTCCAAGATCAATCCAGCTCAACATATATGACTACTTAATTAATTATGGTTTTATATTAATCTTCTGTTTAGTTTATAATTCTGGGTTTTAATTATGTGTATTTGGGTTATATGTTCTTCTTGCTGCCTTGATTAGATCATCTAAATATATGTACGCATGCTATCTATATGAATATATATATTTAGTATGTTTGGTCTTGTATAATAAATTCTACGAGCAATCTTCTACTTATGTTACTATGTTTATCTCTTCCGAACGCTTGCCTTGTGCTCTTGTAACGATTTTAGACGACGTTCTCAAACATAACATAATTTTCGATTGATTCGGAACAAATACATAGTTTTCTTTTATAACGTTCAGTTTAGTTTAACGTTCTAAATTCATATCAGAATTCTGGTCCATCTCCAAACAACTCTAATAGTATTAAACATAAATTGCAATTTTATTGATTTTTTGGGGAATTATTATGCACCTTTACCTCAAAATTTCCTTTAAAATTTATGCCACATTAACATTTTGTATTTAATGGCAAATCTACAAATATGAAACCACATTCAGATTAAGGTCACATGATCAATGATTGCTCCAAGTGCCCACTACTAATCATATGCCCAAGTATGATTCATCCATGTTCACCCACTCTTGAAAAACACAATCAAAAACTAATGAGGATCTTATAGCTATAAAGAATTTGAATATCAATGCACCAGAGTAGTGTGCTTGTGAACTAACTGTTGTTACAAAGGGTTACAAATTGTACTGTCATTTCTCACAAGTGAAGAAGGTTTGCAATCGGGTTCCATCCCATAATCCATGGCCTCTTGTCATTAGGAAGTGCAAAGTTTAACTCAAACATTTCCTTTGATGCCGCCTTGCCACTTTCGCAAAACCCGACAAGCCTTGCTACTATATCAGCACTCTCTTCAATGTGCTTTGAGTCATGAGGATCTGTCCATAACTTGTTGATGAAGTGCAGTCTCCTGTGCTTTCCATCAAGCGGGACACCCCATCTTATGTACAATGACTCTACTTCCTCTGGACTTAGACGCGTTGTCACCCTTTTCGCTAGGAACTCCCTTTCGCGCTTCAATGCTCTAATGCTGCAAATGATAATATACAAGGGTTAGGTTATTTGATAGTTAAAATACATAGCTGATTCAAAAAACTTGTATTCTTGATCAGCTTGATGATTATAGTTTATAAGCTTCAATAATCTACTTCCAACAAGCTTAAGAAATTCACCCAGCATCTAACAACCATTTTTTTTTTTGGTTAAAATCTAATAACTATCTTATACAAAAATTTATGATAATTGTGTAGGGAGTTTCACTGGACCCATATGTTTTGTTGATTTTGTTTCACATTATAAACAAAGTTAGTTTGGGATCACGTAGCTTATTGGGTAGCTAAGATATGTAGCTGATTAAATTCTAAAAATGAGCTAATTTTAACACCCATCAAATTATCTTCCCGCAAATGATTAACTTACAAGAATTGGGGTACGTATGTCCACCAAAATTCTTCTTTTCTAGTGGTGAAGTGAGAACAAAGAACTCTAAAATTAACCGACAACGTACTAAGACCTCGGATTATATGATTAACTTAGAGGAATTGATTTGTTACAGAGGTCTAGAATTCTTATTTTCCAGTGGAAAAAAAAAAACTCTAAGTGAACCGATAAAGTCCTAATACCTCGGATTATAACTTAAAAGGAATTGGGTTGCTACGTATTTTAAAAATTCTTCTTTTCCATTGGTTAAATGAGCACAAAGAACTCTAAAGTTAACCGACATCGTCCTAAGACCTCAGAAATTGAGTTATTGCACGACCTACAAGTTAATGTCCTTCCCATTCCCATGTATTGTGATAATAAGGCGGTCCAGCACCTTGCCCCTAACCCTGTATTCCATGAGCGTACCAAGCATCTTCGTATGGACTGCCATTATGTTCGGGATGAGGTACAAAAGGGTTTCATCTCTACCGTTCATGTCAGCTCCTCCCCCTTCAGCTTGGAGAACAGCAGCACTCCTTTACTCGCAAGCTTGGCCTTGTCATTCCAAGTCCAGCTTGAGGAGGGGATATAGGGACATATATACGATTTATAGAATAAATGGGTCTTATTTTGTAAATAAAATAAGTGAGCTCAGGTTGTTAAAAATTGGTTACAGCTCTCTTATTACTACATATACCATACTCTGTTAGTGGACTCATTTGACGATTCAGCCTAATACAATTCTCGTTCATTCTTCTCTCTTCCTGTTAACCTTGTATGTTGAAAGATTTTGTTTCACATTATAAACAAAAGACTTATTAAGAAGTGATCTGAATTGGAACCTGGATGAGAGTGAGATGGTGGGTTCCTCTCCGGTAGGAGCTGGGCTGGCGTTCCCAAGCTCTGCTAGGTGTTGTTGTAGCCATGTCAATCGTCTAAGTTCAACTTCCACGTAGATTTGATCAGCCGTGTCTCCTTTAAATAGTAAATAAAACTGAGTTCTGTGGATTATGGAGACATGACAGAGATCCCATAGATCAATGATCTGTTGTCTATGCTCCCTGAAAGCTACAGCCCAGGAAATATTTGGCTCTTGATTATCTGTAAAATCTTCATTGCTCTCAATGTTGTGCCCAGCGTTCTCGTTTGTTTCTAACTCAAGAACCTACAATTTCAAACAAGTTTCAGTGATAGGTTTCGTTTCGTGTATGTATATAAAGTAGTTAAAAAAAAGGTTTACCTGGCAAACAAGCAGATGTTTTTGATACTGCAGCTTAGCTACACGCTCTTTCAACTCAGTAACATATGTTCTTATGCTTCTTACATTCTCTTCTGCAGCTGTCTGAAACATTTTCTGCATCTTTTTCATGTTTACTGAACTTGACCGTCGGTATCCTCCTCCTGAAGGACCTAACTCGGAACTCTTTGTTGGTGTTCCCTTCTCAGATTCCGGGATAGTCTCAACAGGGACAATGTTTTCATTTCTTGGATCTCTATTTTCAGCTTCAGAATCAACAACTTGATCAGCAGAAGCCAAGGGTGAACATGGGGATCTTAGAAGAGCTTGTCTGTTGCTTGCAGCTAAAGGCAGTAGCTTCTTCTTTTTTGATTTTCCTTTTGTCTTTTGATAATGTGATTCATCATTATTATTACACTCTTCATTTTTATTTGGTAGAGACATCACCAGTTTGTCAATAGACTTCTGAACGTTTTCGAGTTGCTCTTCAAGATCTGCAATGCTGCTTCCTTGAGTATGTAATCTAGTTATCTCTTCCTTGAGGTTAGCACTGACACTCTTGTTGGTTGCAATATCACTCCCAACCTCAACTACTCGTCTCATCATTTCTGATGGAACTGTTTGCATCTCTCTTATCTCAGCTTGCAGTTTTGCAATAGTCTCAGCTGCACCTTGATTACCTAACCTATGACAAGCAACCTCTTTTTGTAGTACTTCTAAGGCACGATTCGCTTCTTGTCCAAGCTGATCTTGAAGTTGCTCAAGCTTTCTAATTTCATGCATCAAGGTGAATGGCGCGGTTGATGACTGCCTAATGCTTTGTCTTCCCATTGTGTTTCTCATTTTAGATGCAAGTTCTTTTCCTTGACTAGGTGATACCGTACCAGAAAAGGATAGACACTTCACGACTGATCGAGGTGATTCAACACGATTTATAACCTGGAGTTCATAGCAAATGATGCAAAATCATTAGCTCCTCATACAAATCAATTATACAAGTTAAATCAATTAGAGTTTTAAAGAGAGGGATGTAACCTTGTTTTCCTCTTGCACTTTCTGTAGCAGCTCGGCATATTGAGATTGCACTTGATCTCGTTGGCGTTTTAGCTCTTCAATCTCTTTCTCCATCTAAACAATGTCCATATAAATCAATACAAGTGACTAAATATCTACTAGATAAGATTAAAAGATACAAACTATGTATCTACCTGCTGAATCTTGAAGTCCTTTTCATTTGAGGGATCAGGAGTATGCAACTCTGCTTCGAGTCTGGCTACTTCCTTTTGCAGATGTTTCACTAGTTGCTTGTCAGAGACAACCTGAGCAATTCAACACACTTTGCAGTTAGAAATTAACATAACTAGGTAGCATTTCAAAACCAAAGTTTTTGTTCCATAGTTGCATGTGTAGTTCAACTTAGGAAGATGGCAATACCATGTTCACATGCGCATTGTTTGTTACTTCCTTAGCACGGGTGGCAAATAAGAGAGTGTTTCGGGTTTGATCAACATGAGTCAGAGCTGGACTCAATGTACATATGATGGCAGTTCGAGCATTCCCACCAAGTGAATGCTGCAGTATGCGTGTAAGCTTTGAATCTCTGTAGGGTATATAGCCACCTCTTCTTCCTCCATTGCTGCAAAATAAAAACATTGAAAAGTAGATGAGGATTCCCAGATCTTTAGTTTTTTGCTAATACAATTGAAAATATTGATATTCAAGACACAACTGATCAAACTGTGAAGACATATCATATCATTAGGCAGAAGATTCCTTAAAACATTAGTCTTGATTAGATGAATCGTGAATGTATCTTTATGTCAAACCATTGCAGGTCCAATTAGTTTCATCCCAAATATTGTAAAGGAAAATCATTGATGCAGATGCATTTTTTGTAAGCAATACATACAAGGCTATGAAGCTCAAATTTTGATTTTAGCATCATTCTTTTCATTATGCGAGTATTTTCATAATCTCTTGTTAAGCAAATGAGTTGTTACCTAAGCTTCCTGATCACAGTGGTGAGAGTCATCAAGCTGAGGTTGATATGACAACCTTCTCTTAGTCGTGCACCATCAGCATGAGTTTGTGATGCTCTTTCACTCCCTGCCAGGTCTACAAAGTTCTATGAAATATTATGTATTAGTACATTTCTCAAGTGTAAGCCAATAAAACTGATCATATTTAGGTATAATTTGATAGAACACTTACCAGGCTTGCGACATAAGAACGTACACAGTCTGAGTTGTCACGCAGAGTACTTTGAATTGTCTGCATTATATTACCATAATCATATATATAGCTATTCATCTTGGAAAAGGGTAAGAAATGACACAGAGATTCATGAATTTACCAGCTTTATAATCTGGTGCGACCGTGAACTCGTATCATTCAGTGCAGTTTCACCCACTTGTCTTTGAGCTACACAACATAATTCAGAGAATCAATTCACTGAAAAAGAACTAGTGAAAAGGAGCACACTGGAAGTCAAGTAACTGGTGGAAACTCATTTGAATGGGCTCTTTCACCTTCACAAATGTTGATTAACTGTCTTAAATGGTTAGTGTCAGTGACAGTTTCTTCCACCAACTTTTCAACCACAGTGCCTTTCTGTAAGGAATCTTCAGTCAGAGGAGAGCACAAAAGAAATAACTAGCATCTAAAGTGTTGGTAAATGTCATTCAGAGAAAGTCTTACTTCTGGATCATCCAAGAGCTTAAGATTACGACCAGATTCCAAATTTAAGAGATCCCTCACATTCTCATTGTAGATTTCCAGTCCAGAAATCTTTATTGTAAAATCTCTTTCTGGTGTCTGCAATCAGAAAATGTGAACTTTAGTCCAAAAGCTTACATTACCCGGTAAAGAAAAAAATACTAGCAGCATAATTCACACTATGGTGCAATCTTAGTTTAGTAGGATTTATATGAAACTAGACTTGAATCTTACATTTATTATG
Source organism: Fagopyrum tataricum (assembly GCA_002319775.1). Taxonomy (NCBI): domain Eukaryota; kingdom Viridiplantae; phylum Streptophyta; class Magnoliopsida; order Caryophyllales; family Polygonaceae; genus Fagopyrum; species Fagopyrum tataricum. Next base: position 6,226,841 of record CM008282.1, read on the forward strand.
TGATTGTAAATATCTGCAACAGCTTGTTCAGTAATGCCTCTCATTGTATACGTCTTTCCACTGCTTGTCTGTCCATATGCAAATATAGTCGCTGAAAAGAAATTTTTTTTTTTGTTAGTATCAATATATTGAGCAGTGATTGAGCAAAACTAAATAGGAAAAGCCACCTAACCATTGATGCCTGTCAGAGCAGACAAAGCAACACCCTTTACTCCGTCATAAACAATATCAGTAACACATTCAGGACCAAATACCTTGTCTGAGAATTAAACATAGATCTCAGTATAACATAGATGTAAGAAAACAATATGACAATAAGGGGAAACACATTTATGCATACCATATGTGAATGAAGCTGGTTGAGCGGTACGATCAAGAGGTGAAGGGGGTTTATGGATAATTGTCTGCTCATCAATACACTCCCATGCCACTTGGTCTTTTAATCCCTGTTCCTTCTTGTTTAAAGGTCTTAATCTGACCGTCACAACAATCTTCTCTTCCTTAACCCTTGTACCACCTGGGGTTGATGCTGGTGTCCTCTCTATCTTCGAAGCTGGTGTAGATGGTGCACTTTGAGTTTTCATTGTCATGTCTTCAGAATTCACACAAGGTGAGCAAGTCAGGTGCCACTATAGCCTGAAATTGCAGAATCAACTTTAACCATAGTTATTTAGTGGGAGAATGAAGCTTATGCCTACTGAATTGCATTTACATATTCAAACTGTCCAAAGCTCAGATGTATATTTACTTAGCTTGGCAGAACCTAAGATCTATATCTTCAAATACGGTGAGCGAAGCAAAATTAACATTGCTTAATTTTCTCCCATATACCTATCCAAATCTAACCTTCCCACAATCCCTAAAATTATCCCTAATCCGCAAGAAAACGAACGAATAACAGGAATTTGGATGGAAGATAACCATTTATACGAGTTCACTAAATTTCAGAAACTACACCGCCCCCTAACTACGAACCCTAATCATTTGTATGAAATGTGGAAATCAACCAGAATCAACTCATTCAGCACATAAAGCACATATTGTTTCAAATATTTCTACATTAGTTTGAATCTCACCATATTCCAAAATTAGAAAGATTTGAACTGATAAGCAAAATGGGAAAGGACGACTTACATAGAAAGATAATCAAAGATCTGATAGAAGTTTCGCGAAGAAAAATTCCAGCAAATCAGCCCAAACAAGCACAGATTCGGAAGAAACCCCTCTCAATAGGGCGAGAAATATAAGTATTCAAAGGGGAAGAGAGAGGAGGTAGTGCGGTGCAGCAGGTGTTTCAAGTGACAATGTTATTTGAATTTTAGTGTGACCCATAACGGCTAGATTTTTCATTTTTTTGTACGACAATGTGATCCATGTGGAGACGGCGAACGGCGAAGTCCGTTAAAGTTTACGTCTTTTTTAATAATTTTAGTCTTACTGAATTTTACGGGTAAGTAATTGTTTTTTCCTACAGCTCTTTGTTCTTGTGTAAAGTTAGTGTATTATCCGTGCACGATGTTCTTTTATATATTACTAATAAAATTAGTTTATATATATTTGTAAAGGTATAATATAATAGTAGAATAAGTATAAATTTAAAAAAATACAAAATGAAAATTTATTTTACATTTTTTTAATTTTATAAAATTTTAAAATATTAAAAAAAATTTACGACATTATAAATTCATAGCATATTAATAATACCCTTTCTGAAGTTGTATCTCAATCCTTAAATGCTCGGATTTATCGCGTCCGATAATGTCAGTAGTTAGAGTACTGATCCAACTAATTGACCAATCACATCTTAAAAAATCGGACGGATTGTTAATATTATTGGTTAACCATATATAAAATATGTAATATATTGGAATTTAATTGATTTCGTGTATACCGATATGATCTAGATATAGTATCCAAATTAAAATTTGCAATGATGTAAACACCAGACTCAACCACGTAAATAAATCTCTTGAATCAGGACCTCCTAAAGAATGCTTTAATTTTAGATCTTGAAAATACACAGTATTATGAAGTTAATATTTTTACTATTGAAAAATATATGCATAACGAATTTATTGAATAATATAATAACAAAGAACAACGATAACATAAAACTTACGTTCTCGTAAATACACATCATCTCTTTTCCAATTATAACTGGTACTAGGGATGACAAATCACCTGTACCCGACGGATATCCGGTCACCCGATCCAACGGAAAAGGGTGAAAACCCGATAATAGACGGGTGAAAGCGGGTAGTGGATGAAGCGGGTAGGATGCGGGTGAAGGTTTCATCCACCCATCACCCGATCCATCATCCATCCATCCATCCGACCCACATCCACCCGCTTAATTTCTTTAAAAATTTAAAATTTTTATAAATATTTTACCTTTATTTCCTTACTATATAAACTATATTAAAGTAAACCATAAATTTTCTTTCCTAATATATTTCGGTTGTTATTATTGATTCGTTATAATTTGTTTCTTTTAGATATTGCTTGATTATAATGTTGTACTTTATATTATGTAAAATCTTATGTTAACTTTAGTTGAATTTAAGTATCATCTTGATTTTCAATAAATATTTGGTTTTTTTACAAATTTATAACTAAGGCATTAAACACCCGAAATATCACCCGATCTACTCGCTTCATCCGGTAGATGTGGGTGGATTGGATGCGGGTGAGATCCTTAGCTGGTGGTAGGTCGGATGGGGTGGACAATTTTTGGTGATGGATCAGGTGGCGGTCAAGGTCATCCACACGCCACCCGATCCATTGTCATCCCTAACTGGTACCTTCAATGAAAGGTCAAAAATATCCCATGTACACATAACTCGTACACAAATTTTGATATTGGAATTGTACTTCATGCTCAAATTGTTGATTAAAGTGAAATCGTTTTTCATAACCTACATAAAAAGATAAAGGTATCATTAATACAAATTCAAAATAATATTACAATAGAAAATAGAAAGAAATCCTACTACGGATGGTAAAGTATTAAAAACGAAGGAGGTTGAGAATGAGGTGTATTGGTGGATGAATATCGATGGCTTTATATGGCATTAGAATTAGGATTTCTTCCGAGTATCGTAACTTCTCGAGCAATTACTTCCGATACAATCTTCTAATGACGTACATATCTGATAGTTATTTTTTTGTTCGGGATAAATCTGTTTGATTAGTGAGTTTTTAATAATTTTTTTAAAAAAAACATAGGTTCATATATATATATATATATATATATATATATATATATATTATAAAATAATAAATAAACTAATTATCAAAATTGGTTATTATTAAGTTTTTTAATAAATAACGATTTTAAAGAATTTTTAAAACGTAGGTTTAGAAACCACTTTTTTAGGGATAAATCTGTTTGTTTAGTGAATTTTTAATATTTTTATAAAAAAACATAGATTCGTATATATATATATATATATATATATATATATATATATATATATATATATATATATATATATATATATATATATATATATATATAATAAATAAACTTATTTTTAAAATCGGTTATGATTATTTTTTTTTAAATTTGGGATTTTAAAATCACTTTGTTTCGGTGATATTAACTTCTCGTGCAATTTAACTTCTTGTTGCATTCTTCTAATGACGTACATATCTGAATGATATTTTTTTAAGGGATAAATCTGTTTGTTTAGTGAATTTTTAATTATCTTTTAAAAGAAAACGTAAGTTCACATATTTATTATATAACATAATAAATAAACTAAAATTTAAAATCGGTTAATAACGATTTTAAATTTTTTTAAAACATACGTTTAGATATATATATATATATATATATCTAAACGTATGTTTTAAAAAAATTTAAAATCGTTATTAACCGATTTTAAATTTTAGTTTGGTTTTAGATTAATTTCTTATATATATATATATATATATATATAATATTTGGTTTTAGATTAATTTCTTATAAAATTTTGGGATTTAAAAACCACTTTTTAAAAAAAAATTGGGGGTTGCGTTAAACTTGACGCTAACACGTGGTAAAAGATGTCTCTGCTTTAATAGATAATAATATAAGATAAGATTTGAATGTAAATAAATAAAAATAAATAAATAATCAAGTGATTTGGAATCGTAAGACGGGACGAAGTTCGTAAGGCGGAGTGGGAACGGGACTCCAGGGCACACTGTGAATGCACCTCTCACAAGTCCTAAAAAAAGTGTTTTGCAATTGTATTCGGCCGCCGTAACCCTTATTCGTGACAAGATCGGGAAAAAAATCGAGTAGAACGCGCTAGAGGAGCCGAAAACCCCCATCTCCATTCGCCATCCAAAATCTATTATGAGAATGGATCGGGACTCCCAGTGGCGGAGCCAAGACATTTTGCCAACGAGGCCAAACTCATCCTATAAAGATATGATAGAAATTTACGATGAAAGAGTTTTATATATATATATATATATATATATATATATATATATATATATATATATATATATATATATAAACTAATATTTTGACATAAACTAATTCGTGTTGATTGAGTCGATTGAATTAATAAAGAATTTTAATGATAAATTTAACTTAATATTAATGTATATTTCATTAATTAATAAAAATTAAATTCAATCTACCTAATTATTATGTAAGTATCTTATAGTGATGTGGGAGGAAAGATGGAGGAGAAATGATGCACGTGGGTCTCGAACACGTGTCCCTCTGCTCCACTTCCAACTATTTTGTGGTAATATTACCATATGAACTGTGTTGTCGACCGATTGATCCATCTGAGAATCTCGACCCCCAACACAATTTTTTCTTATAACTCCGAACTTCGTGTTCTCATCCGTAAGGATGCTTTAGGTTGGACTACCTCTAGTAGGTAACAAACCTAACCGCTTTCCATTTTTCAAAAAAAATAAATAAAAAATTAAGCTATTGTGATATTGTGTTCTAATATCAACCTACTACTAATATATACAATTTCAGGAGGGGCCGTGGCCCCCTCCAGCCCCTCCCAGCTACGTCATTGTGGACTCCCACAATGTACATCCACAACATCCGGATGCAAACTGAAGTGGAAAACGCCCATAACTCGATTAGATGTGAGTTTTAACATTTCTTGTTATTATAGATTTATGCATTTTTTTACGTTATTTTGAAAAATCAGAGTTGGAATTTTCATATTTTAGCCTTTCTTTTTGAGTTTTTCCAGGTTTACGGTTGGGAGGCCATGGGTGATCTTGCAAGGAATCAGACATAGTGAGGCCACTGTTGGTTCATCCTAAAGCATGGTGAGACCATTTTTATAAAAAAAATTATTGCAAGGAATGAAAACGTGAAACATTTGTTTAGAAAAAAAATCAGATGGCGGTTAGAAATATTATAAATAAGAAGCGGCGAGAGTAGACGGCGCCGCCGCCACCACCATCATTGTCATCATCCCCTTGTTCTCGGCCTTTCTCTTTGAATACTCCCCAGAAGATACGTAACTTTCACAATGTAATTCCAAGCATCCTCCTCATTTATTCTTGTGAATTCATGAGTTGTATCAACAAGGTTCCTAGTAGTATCATCAATATCATTGTGGAACCACTTAAGTAAAGCTCCTTTTGAGAGTTGAGTAATTCCATAAATTATTTTCAAGCATAATGAATATTCTCACCATCCTCCATATCAAGTTGTGAAATATGATCTCTGATCTTATCAGTTTTTTGGGAGGAAAATGGCCAAATATGCATAGAAGTAGGGGGAGCATTTTCGGATATCCAATCCGAAAGGCTTGAATATCCGATCCGATAATTTTATAAAAGTCTGATCCAAATACGAGAGTACCCGGACACCTAACGTTTTTATTCGGATCGGATATCTGATCCGAGTATTTATTACTAAAACCAGTTGGATATATCCGATCCAATTCTACTTTTTTCTCAAACCTCCTAAAAAATATTCCCGAATCGGATCAGATTCGGATCACCAATTATAAAATATTTTTAGATTGGATCTTCGGATTAGTAGATTAGAGTAGGCGGGTCCAATATTTTTTGCTCACCCTAGCTAGAACCTTCATGCAAAGAAGTCAAGTAGCAACTTTACCTCTCAAGCATAATACAAATGTCCTCATCCTCAAGGCATCTAGTGAAACATTGTGATACTTCATTGTATCCATAATGTCCTCAAATGCTAGTGTTGAATTTAAGATGTTCTACCTCCACATTGCTCATTTTTGATCATGTGGACAATAGTAGGTTTCAACTTAAATTCTAGTGCACCTTTATCAATATAAATCAAAGCATGATTAGGAATAGTTTGTAGAGATTTGATCCTAACCTCCAAGAGCGGGAGTCTGATTTGCCTGATTTTGCGCATCTTGCAAATTAGCAATCATGATATGTAGTAATCTCTACCTGGTTTGGAATGGGATTTAGTGGAGATAGGACATCATTGGGATTGTCGTCGCAAAGCATATTTTGTTACTCGTTTTCACTGTTTATATCTTTTCTTTCAAGAAACTCTTTGATTAGTTGAGTTACTCAGACCTTGCACTTTTCACATACATCAAATTGACTTAGAGAGACAAAGAAACAAATTTTTAAAAAAAAGACTTAGAAAAATTGACTATCGTTTACAACAAATACTATTGTAGTTCCCGATAACGGCGTAAAAAACTTGATAGGCTAGATACTAACCGCAAGTGTGACGGGATCGGTTATACTAATTGAGTGCCGAATCACGAGGATTATGTCTATATCAATTATACGTTTAGTCAGTTCGGCTAAGTAAAAAGAGAGAAATGTTTTAATAAATCTTTTGTTTTGAGTTGTAATGTCAAGCAACCACGTTATAACCAATTTCAGAATGCAAAATAGATATATGAGATGAAATCTAAGGAATATGTATATAGGAATTTTCCATAGGAAATACAAAAAGCAAGACTGGTATGCATTGAATATCTTGGTGGAAAATACGGATTTTGCAAATACATGCAATCTTATACCACATTTAAAAAAAGAGAGAAAGAAAGAGATCAACGCGGTATAAGGCCATGCTTCTCTAACAAATAAACGTGTTTTTAAATTAAAAAGCGGTAGAAAATTGCGTCTTATAAATAAATATCGAAACTCAATGGTTTGGAACCGTGTTTTTAGTTACTAGGTGTCATGAAATTTGCTATAAGTAAATATGTATACGGTTTGTTATGTCGGTAAATATTTCTCTCTTTTTTTTGGTAAAAACCTCAAATAATTGAAATCCATCTCTATTGTCATCTTTTATTGATCATGAATTAAATTTGTGGCATGAATGTACTTATCATGATCTATTATGTATATGAAGATACAAGTAAACGGTGGTACTTCATAGTATGGTTGATAAGAACCTATTGTAAAATCTTTTTTCTGGACGATATCGAACTTCAGCAGATTCATGAATTTATAATAATGACCTAAATATAAGTAAATATCAACTAGGTAGTTAGAGTGAACTACTAAGTAGTAAATTTCTTGCTTAAATATAGATGTGTCATTATCATATTATTGCAACTGTGTTGTTGAGTTTTTTTTTTTTGTCGGTTGGATTTATTGTTTGAATGCATGCTGATGTAAAGTAGAATTAGATTTTTTGCATACATGGATCAAGTTTATTGAAGATAATTATTTTTCATACATCATATCATTCTAATATGGTAAATATTATCCGATCTTTTGATAATGTAAAAACCATAACAAATACAACACAAGCCTTAATAACAAAGACAAAACGCCTCCTTATCTTTCATTTTTAAAAAGTATGATACACAACACATCCTTCAATTAAAATTTCAACACCTTTATTCAAAAGACAGTAAATTGCTAATGTTATTCTTATCACTTACAACTTTTGTTTTTTTTTCCTTCTATTGTTTAGATTTTTCTTCACAACAACACAATCAATATACTGCTCTTAATTTTCCTTGTCACCCTCCATGACAAGAGTTTATAGGACACTTGTCTATCTTAATGAACATGCATCAAATTACCATTTTTCACATTTTCCAACTATTGTTGTGCCTATCTAATTAATCTAAACCGTTTTCACATTTTCCAACTATTATTGTCCCAATCTAACTAATCTAATTGCAATAGACAGTTAAACACTACACCTACTCCTTCATACATATCGCAAATGCCATTTTGCCTTATAACAAAGTCCACTTTCATCTTTATTTATAAGACTTTCATGACCTTGATTCTTTACAGACGGGACTTTAAACGAGACAGGTTGACCAAAAGAACGTTTGTATACTCCTCTACATGTGAACCACCTACCATGAAATCCAACACAAAGTATTTAGACGAACTCAAAAGCGGCACCAAATGTCCTTAAACTATCAAGGTCAAGGTCATTGAAAAGGGTAGAACACAAAAATCTTCCAAGAAGGTCCAATTTCAAAAGATGGTTCTACGAGATGAAAAGGTTAGCTATCGTTCTTCGTTTTATCGCAATCCTCATTTCGACTATGTTCAGCGTAACACTTTCTGGAAAATTAATACATAAGAAAATTATAACAATTAAAATTCAACCTTGGTTTCAGGGGAATACAATGTGGGCCACTCTTTTTAACAATGATATTGATGCATATGCCGATACCATTCACCGCTGACGAGGATATGCAATCTCAAATGCATACATAAAGCGTGTAGCCGAACAATACCAAACCATAGAGATGAACATGAATTGAGTTTCAACTATCGTACCATCATTGAGGAAACTCAAACGACAACTACAACACATGCGCCTAAGTATCACGCTCTTGTAGAAATACCACGCACAGGAAATTCTTACATGCATTTCAGTACGGTCATTCGTGAACACACAAAATACTTAACATTATCTCCTACGGATTTAGCCTTAATCTATGCCCATACATACTACATATATCATTGACGTAGTTCTCTACATCGACGCACCAAAGAAAATACCAAGCTTTTATAGAAAAGACAAAGATGTCAGGGAAATATTGATCATAGACAACATTAATTACATTCAAATGACATTTGACATTTGACACTTATTTTCTTTTCTACAACACCGACCAAATAATTTGTTGTCAGCATGGAACCATTTATCCCTGACACATGTGACAATATTACAACAACAATCAATTCATTTCATGTTGTCATTTTCACAACAATAAAAATAAGCCCCACAAAGGTATCGTTGCATCCTACACTTTCAGCCATGAGTTTTCAGTTTACTATTGTTTTACCGAGTATCGTGTTCCTACTTCCATTCAATTACACAAGCTTCTCACTAGGAACAACAATGTCAACTAATGTGATCTTAGAAGGCCACGAAGAACGAACTGCTGCTTTGCATACATGGTAAACATTTGTTTATATTATTTCATCAAATTGAAAAACTGACGGATGTACACACTTTGACAAACTAGGTGCAATCTCAACTTGGATATGTTGTCTCGCCTCCAAAACCGCATCATCATAGCCAGATACCGGTGAACCAGAAGAATTGTAACTCCGGTTCAAATTATAATATTAAAGAAGGTTAACGACTTATCTTTATACATGTTACACGTACACTAGTTGCTTACACTTTAGATGCCTCACATTCCATCATGTAAAGAAAACACCTAAAACCCATCAAAAGGAGACACTAACTAACGTCTTTGGTAAGCAAGTAGGTTGTTGACACCATCCAAGAAGAACAATACTAGGTAAAGGTCTACATCCTTGATTTTGATCTAGATGCCATTACCTTCAACGTTTCTTGCGATCAATGTAACAAAATCACCACTAACCTCAAATCAATTGTCTATGAATGCTCTTTATGTGGTAGGAAAGACTCGGCCTCATTGCCTAGGTAACTAAATGAACTTATCTTACACATATTTTAAAGCTTACAACACACTACACCCATCATGTACAACAATCATGCACTAACACTACTTTTTGCAGAGTTACCTTCAACCTTAAAGCTACTGATGACACATGCACAATACGCCTCACTGCATTCGCAGACAACGCAAAAGCAATTCTAAGAAGCACAACAGAAAAACTGAGTGAAATGGAGCACAATATATGTAAGCATTACCTTGTTGGCTATGTCTACTACGAGAAACCACCCTTGAAGCTCATTAACACATTTTTTCAGCCTATTATATTAACTTGAATTCAACATGCAGGATCTCAACCGTTTCTATGAAGAAACAACCATTACCCTTTGCATAATGCCCACCTTCATCCAAATTGCTCTAGCGGTAGCACTATCAACAAACAAGGTGCTAAAATGGGTTGTGAAATCAACAACAACTAAATAGAATCGCGGCTACAAACACTAACAAGAAGATGCAACCACTTGCATTTTATTATACGTTAATACCTACTCCAAGTTGCTCTATGGTCGGTTGTAGGCTAGAAATCCTTCTTGTTTTCTCCGTACAACTACCCCTTTGACAGACAGCCGGTAAATAAGCTTACGGCTTGTTGCCCCTTTTGCTAGTTTATCCTATGTACCGCAATACTACTATAGCCTATGAACCTAGGTCACCTATGTATGTAATAATACCTACACACTAGTCTATATCTTATGTGCACATGCATTGTTTTTGTGATCGGAAAACAATACACACCCTTCGTCATAATGTATTGTATGTTGCATTTTGTGTGCATGTTCTCTTCATATATCTCTACAATGCAAATCTCACTGAATACCGGCCTCTTTTGTTGGTTCTTCACTTGCCCTCATTGTGAAAAAATGTATGTTTTAATGCAAATAGTCAAAATATACAATTTTTATAAATTAAATAAATTTGAATATAGTTTTCATTGTGAACGAGGAGCTAGCACTAATAAGCCATTTCCATCTATTTAGCAATATTGCTCCACAAAAATTTACGACGACAAATCCCTCGCCCATCATTAATTTGGTGTCCAATAAAATCTTTTTAAATGTTACCCTCTCTTTTGTCCAAGCTTGAAGGCCCAAAGCCCACACCACAAAATATTTATCAATTAAAACGCGTACATATGTACAAATGTTTAGCAGGACCAAAAACACAACCTAAATAATTCCCAAACATTTTTACCCGTGTCCAGAACCCTTTCCTTTACCTCCCGAGTAGCCTTTTTACTTGTTCAAATTTCAAGTAACAGTCGTAAATCACCCATGCTTTAAAAACTACATCGCCTATCTACATGCTCAAATCACTGTGGTCCCTCTCTCTTCAATCACAAAGCCGATCTTCAACCAAGAACTCATAAACTTTATATCATCATCGATTTACATATATTCTTCTACATTCTCTACTTTAATAGTTCTTATAATTCTTGGAGAAGCACCTACTCAAACATCTATATAAAACTTCAGTATGTACCTTCAACGTCACCACCATGCTTTACAAAATGCCTACAACAAACTCACTATTATGTTGTGTGTCCTTCTCCAAGTATAATGGAACCCTACTTCTTGTGGGACAGTGACGTTGAAATTATAGGAGCTAACCAACGGTACTTGAGTTCCTTTATCTAACAAGGGTAATCTCACATGCTCCGGCGACACACTACATCATACAATACCACACCCTACTCGCCACGGATAATGCTACGCCGCTCCGACAAATAGTTCCAAGGTGTCAACTTCGCCTACCACCACCACACCACAACATAACAACATTTTCAATTGGCCATCTAGTAAATGTCTAGGCAGGAGGAGGTTGGTGGACTACAACGATAACCATCTATTGGCCTGAAGAGGATATCTGCGACGTACTAATATGACTATCTAGAGGCAAAGTATACGCTAACCCCGCAGAAATTCGCCACCGCTACTTTTATATGCCAACTTAGATTTACCGGCTACAACCGGAAACAACCACTTTGGTGAAGCCCCCTTCAACATGGCACTACAACCAACCAGCCAACAACTTAATCCGCAACTACTTGCGGTTTTGTGTATATTAACAACCCAAAAAGGGCTCCTACTATAACCACAAAACGTGTTCTACTCCAACAAGTTCAGACACGCGAATAGAAAAAAGGCGCTTACACCTTACTTGCAATCCATTTTATTTGCATTTGTATATGTGTACATTTGATATTTTGTTTGCATATGCATTTGTTTGTATTTTAAAAAATGCAGTAACATAACAACAAATAGCACACAACACACATTCACATCCATTCATATGAATATTCCATACACAATTATTACAATAAGCCGATCGAACCGAAAAATCTACGTACCTTCTTACAAAAAAAAAAAAAAAAACTCCATGCACAATTATCACAATAAGCAACACTCGTTACATTCCTGCACTATTTGCGACAATATATCAGGCCCGCGGTAAGCCTACTTGTTCAGACAAAAAGCATCCTATTATCCTAATCCGAAATCCACACATCCAGAACCAATTAACCGGTAAATTTTTGGGTCTCGACTCTCGACCCATAACTGTCCACAACAAGTACGTGGCTAAAATTTCCGGTTCGCCCGGACCGATTCAGACCGGTATCCACTTCAAGCTTTGTTGGTGTTTGCTCCCGAATCCTGATAGATCTCTAGATTCATCCTTTGAGAATTCAGACGACTGCTTCGCCCTCTCTTGCGATCATTCCGCCGTTGCTGTCGCCAGCGACGCCGGCCAATAATTAACCAGCATAGAAGATAGGAAAGATACCAATTATCTCCCAATTGATTTTTCCACCAATATGTCTTCTGCACAAGATCCGTTTTACATTGTAAAAGAGGAGATCCAAGACTCTGTAAGTTGATTTGATCTTCAATTAGTCGTTTTCTAGATTTTTCGCCTACATTTTGATTCGTGCATAAGATTCCCTTGTGTTTGTTCGTTGATCTAAATGGCAATTGTAGCGCCATCCTCTGCTGTGATAATTCACTTGATTTTAGTTTTTTTTTTTTTTTTTTTTTCCAATTGGATTGAATTCGAGTTTATGGTTACCGTTAGTCTTTTTTTTCTCCTTCTCCTTTTGGCGTGATATTCGGAGAAATCTTAAGCTTTGGTTTATTTTTGTAGCTTGGTTTCTTAGGGTTTGAGAAATTGTTATTACTTTTGGATATGTGGAAGTCTGAGTGATCTTTGATCCGAAGGAGGTGCTGGTTTAACATTACCAAATGGAAATGGAATTCCCTTTTCATATTATAGCATTATTTGCTCGTTCTGACAGCAGAATAAGCAGGTTGGGTGTGTCAAGTAGATATCAGGGGATTCAGATATAGTTTGTAACGAGCCAAGCTACAAGGATTGATTCACTTGCCTCAAGTAGCATGTAGGACTTTGGGCTTGTTCATCTGTTAGGATTTCAAGAGCGATCTCTCTTGTTTCAAGCTGCTTGGAAAGCTATATAATGTGTTTTTGAGCTTCTGTATTGTTTCCAACAGAATGCTTCTTACACTTCTGTTGTGTTTTGATTGATGCTTTTATTTTTTTCTTTTATGTGAAAAAGATGACCTTCTTACTTGAGGGACACATTGTGCAAACTATGAGTTTGTTGGTAATAGGTATGTTCTTGCATCATTTGTATCCATTGACTAAGTAATTCACCTTTTTTAGATTGATAAGTTACTGTCAACTTTCAACGAATGGGAAACTCTTGCTTCTGACGTGGGGAAAAAAGGCCAGCTCAGTAAATCACTGCTCAGCGGATGTGAGAGCATTCAGTGGCAGGTACGACTCTGAGTAACGAACAACATTTCAGTTACTGTATTGCCTCATATAAGTATACACTGACTATTGCTCTCTTAACAACTAGATGGCTTAACAATAGAGAATATTTTATCCATTTAGCAATGCCTCTACAGGATTTTAAGGCAATGTGACATAGCAGCTCATAATTTTGTTTTTCCTACTAGAGTTATTACTGCAAGGCTAAAACTCTGCTTTTTGATAGGAAGGTTGATGAATTGGACAAGGCAGTTTCTGTGGCTGCTAGAGACCCTGCATTCTATGGAATCAATGAGGCAGAGCTTGAAAGACGACGGAAGTGGACAAAAAGTGCTCGTGATAAGGTATTTACTGCAGCTGAAATTTACAAAGAGGTGGAGTATGTTGGAGAAGAAGATATTTCTTTTTCAGATTTCATGATCGAAAAGACACTTTGAGCTTGACATGCTTTTCATTGCATATATATACTCATGTTACATATTCTATCATTGATGATGTATCATGTACCCTCTAAATTATGGCATGTTTTACTAGGTTGCTACAGTTAGGATGGCAGTTGGGAAAGGACTAGGTTATCAAGATAATGCAAATGGAAATCACCGGGAAATAATGAGGTATCCAGTGGACGATTCAAGCCAGAAAGCTGCATCCAGCCAATATCCCCATGAATCCCATGATAATGACGATTTTGTGTCATCAGAATCAGACAGGCAGTTGTTGCTCATGAGGTAAGTGTCTCTTTTTCCACAAAAAACATTTTATTCATTGTACATGTTAATTTCAATGAACCATTTCATGTAATATGGGGATGATAAGTGGAAATGGAAAGGTCTATCTAATTTTCTCTTACAAAGTATTAAGAAAAGTCCAATTTGTAATAAGTTAATAACACCTTGTTTTTCAAATATTATTGCTAAATACTTACATTACATTCCCTCTAATATATTCCCTGTGTTTTAGTACTTATGTGAAACTAGGAGATTCACATTAATCTCCTATTCTCATCCTACAATCCTACATCAGATTTGTAATACAGCATACAACATACAGAAAACACTATTTTGATTCCCTTTTCTACTAATTACTATCTCAGTTCTTATCAAATGACCTTTGCTGCTGCTGCTACTACCACTTTCGTTTCGAATTCTTTGGAAACCATTTGTTGAACTTGAAACTTCAATAAGTAGTGAAAATTGGTCAACTGTAGATACCATTTCATATAAGCCTCTAGGGCAAAGTACCATTGTTTTTTGGCAAATGCAGAGGCCATGAGCCATTATTATATGTAAAGAACTCACAGAATCATTTATCTTGTAATATTATTACTAACTAGTTGTCCCTGTTGAACTAATGCTCTTGCATTATTGACCTTCTCTGAGTATTTTATTTGTTTATTTAGGCAGCAAGACCAAGAACTTGATGAACTGACTTTAACTGTGGAAAGAATCGGGCATGTGGGTTATGCTATCCATGGTGAATTAATGGAACAGGTTTGTGGAATTTGTTTCAGAAGCCCACGTGATAATTGGAGCTTCAGTGTCTAAAATTATCACGGTCACTACATTTTTTCAATCAGAAAAACTCTGCATTCAATTCTCTTACCGGCTTTGACTTTCTTGAGTTTGCTCCGATAGATGTCCTTACCGGTAAAAGCCACCTCTGTGTACTTGCAGGAAAAGATCATGGATGATTTGGGTACAGAAATAGACAGTACATCCAACCGGCTTGAGTTTCTCCAGGTTTTGTTTCGTGATTGCATTTTAATTTCCATCCCCCGGCACTTCATAAATTCATGCTTATTATTGTTCACCCAAATTTGTGTTTATTTGTTTGCATCTTGGTGTGATATATTTGCAGAAAAAGGTTGCCTTCGTGATGAAGAAGGCAGGGGCCAAGGGCCAAATCATGATCATATTTTTCTTGCTGGTGCTTTTCATAATCCTATTTGTTCTCGTGTTCTTAACTTGACTTCCCTGCTGAGATATCACAAATGGGTAGAATGGAGAAATTTGACAATGGATGCAAGGTCTCATGTGAAAAGTTGGATCATCCTTGGCTTTTCTACTACAGTCTTCCGCCCTTTGTATCACTTAGAGGTGAAATATTTTCAAATTTTCGTTCTCTATAACTTGATTTTGTAAGAACAGACAGATTATATAGGCCTTAAATATCCATGATGTTTGGAAATATAGGAGGATAGAAGTGTGTTAAATATGGAATCTTCTGGCTGACAGAATTTCATTGATTGTGATAATGTCAGCTGTGATTAATAATATGATCAATTGATCATACTGTTTGGTGAATGGGATTTACATATCTAAACCTAATTTCACAAAATGATGATAATTACTTATATTTATCTTTAATCTTAGCCACCTATTTTGCAGTGTATTATTTTCGAATGATGTTAATGAAAATATGTGCTAGTCACATTTTTTGTTTGATCATTTGTTCAGATACTTTTTGCGTTCGTTATTGTTTTACCCGTCTGTCAATTTTCGATATACATAATTTTGTTGACACATACATGCTCACCACAACTATGTCAATGTCAACATAAATCACAATATATAACATCATCTAAGATCCAACACAAAATGGTAATCTATTAGCTTCAATTCACATACTTATAGAGATAGATTAATTACTATAGACAATTCCTATTTCGGTTTCTATAGCTAAGTCTCAATCTTACAATGTTCATTAATCAATCAAATTTTATTTTGGTTTAGGTAGCTATCAATTAGTGTCTTTGCATGAGCACCAAACTGCATTTCCGTAGGAGCAAACCTCACTAACCTACTCAAACAACTAGGCATAAACTTCCTAGCAAACAAGTAACAAACACTTGTTTTCTCCCCGTTATACTTACACCTATACCCACCCCTCAACCGCCGAATAAACTCCGGCGTAATGTGGGGCCTCTGAAACTGAACGGGATGAGCCCCACCACCTTTCGACGTCCAATCGGACCACGTCACGCTCCGGTTCGAGTTCTTGGACCCAAACTCGATTCCAACGAACGTAGGCAAGTAATGCTCGTCGCTATAGCACGCCATTCGACAAAACTTCCGGAAGAGCGGGAAGTACTTGGTATCGGAGACAACGGATATGGCGATGGATCGGTCCATGTGGAACCATTGGGAGCCTTTGCGCCATTGGGAGAGGGAGACTGTTGGGAGCATTTGATGCTCGTAACGACCGCGGCCTGTGGCACCCGGATAGTCGAACGAGTCGATGAAGATGGTTGAGGATTGTGTTATGTATTTGTAGATTGTGGAGAAGTTGAAGAGAGGAATGCAGGATTCGGAGAGGAGGATGAAGTGTTGGTTGGAGATGTCGTCGAGGAGTGCGCTTGCTAGAAGCCGACGCTCGGCTTCTACCATGTTGAAGTCTCCCCATTTCACTTCCTGATTTTCACGAAAATGACATTGTCATTTCATTATTAGTTTCATGCAATATAATTTTTTTTTAATCATATTTACATAATAAATATAAACCGACAACAAAATTTTCAAAAAAAAAAATCAAACTAAAATAATCTTAAAAAATGTATTAATAAAGATTAAAAATCAAATGATGAAGTTGATGGTTAGAATTTTAATTGCGTTAACTTAAGTTATTATCATACCAAATTTTTTCTTTCTTTTTTTTTTCAATCGATTTTCTTATTTCAAGTTAAGCTATAAATAATTTAATAACAACTATAAAATACCAATTTTTTTCTTTAATTTTTTATATAAATCATTAAAGTTATTAGGCTATATAGCACAGTTCACATGCACGTCATTTTCCTACTATTTGCTTATTCGATCACAATTATTCATTGAGAAACGGTTCATAAATATGTATATATGCTAGCCAAAACAGCGACAATAAAACACATTTTGGCGTTAAACTAGATAAAGAAATTGACATTCAGATTAAATTTATCAAGTAATTGCAACGTAAATGTTTGCAAATAAATTAACACTAAAGTAGTACAATGGTAAATACCCATCCATATCTGACCGTTTTATATCAATCGCACGTTTGAGAACCGTTGAATTCTTTAAGAAAATAATTCTCCAGATCAAATTGAACAAAATATAAATGTAACGGAACAATGAACAATGAATCAAACATACCTTACTAGGAATCCTACGTCCAAAGAAGACGGAATCTTGAGGAACGGTCCCGTTGTAAGACGGACGAGCATGGACGTAGATGGAGTACTTCTCTTCATATCCATGAAAGAACATCTCCCACAAGGGAGCCAACGGCATCTCCCCTATCACCAAGAACAAGAATGCAATCTTCACAATCTTTGGCTTCTTCTCGTTGACTCCGGAGTTAACAATGGAGGATGCCTTCCTAAGCAACTCTTTGTCGTTTGTAATGGAATGGATGGTTTTGGGATGATACTCGTTCTTTGTATTGACTTCATGATCTACCATGGAAGACGGCTTATTGTTCTTCATGTCTATGTTTCCATGGTCTACCATGGAGGATGCCTTTCTAAGCAACTCCTCGTTCTTTGTATTGACTTCTTGATCTATCATGGAAGACGTCGTATTGTTCTTTGTGTCATTATTTCCATGGTCTACCATGGAGGAGGCCTTCCTAAGCAATTCTTTGTCATTTGTAATGGAATAGATAGTTTTGGGATGAGACTCGTTCTTTGTATTGACTCCATGGTCTACCATGGAAGATGTCTTATTGTTCTTTATCTCATTGTTTCTATGGTCTACCATGGAGGAAGTCTTCCTAAGCAACTCCTCATCGTTTGTAATGGAATGGATAGTTTTGGGACGAGACTCGTTCTTTGTATTGACTTCATGGTCGATCATGGAAGACGTCTTATTGTTCTTCTTCTCAGTGTTTTTGTTGTCTACCATGGAGGAGGCCTTCTTAAGCAACTCCTCGTCGTTTGTAATGGCATGACTAGTTTTGGGACGAGACTCGTTCTTTATATCGACTACATGGTCTACCATTGAAGATTTCTTCTCGTTCTTCATGTTCGTCTCATTGTTTCCATGGTCTACCATGGAGGCATTACGGAGAAACTCTCCGCCATTGGTGATAGAGTGAAAGGTGAGTCCATTGTTTAGGAAGGAGGCCGTGGGACCCGACAAGAGTGCAATCTTCTCGTTCTTTGTATTTGTTTCATTGACTCCAAGGTCAACCATGGAGGCATTTTGGAGCGACTTACCGTCATTGGTTGGTGTTGTCGTTGTTGTTGTAAGGTTGCTCGGCCGTAGAACTTCTTCGGGTGGAGAAGGGAGGGGGTTGAAGGGGAAGAAGGAGGCTCCAATGGCGAGGCCAAAGGAGAGAAGGAGGAAATACAAGAGGAATGTTTGGAGGGAAAAAGGGGAGAAATGGAATGATGTCTTGGTCTTGGGAGGGACAGATCTTTGTGGATCTTTAATCTCCATATTTGGGGTGTCAAACGAAGATCTTTCTTGTGTTTCTTGTAGTTTGTTTGTAATATGATTCTTCTATACTATTTTCAATATGTGTGTGAGATTGTGAGGGTAGTAAATGAAGTTCCTTTTTTAATTTAACTTTTCTTTTGGAGATATAAATGCACATAACGGATTGTTACTTGAAACTTATGAATTTGCCTGAATTTGGCACACTATTTTTTTTTTGAAAGGAATTTGGCACACTATTTATAGACTTCGTAAATGTACATTTTACTTTTGATGACCAACAAGATTGCATTTGCATTCTGAGCTCTGACGGAATTTGGCCTCTTGTCGCGTCCGGCTTGACGGTTCTGGTTCATCGAGAGAAGACCCGAGAACATCATGTCGCGTCCGGCTTGACGGTTCTGGTTCATCGAGAGAAGACCCGAGAACATCAGTTTTTTCATGCTGACATATTCGTTCTCAAATCTTCTTACATGTAAAGAGTCTCGCACCATCTTACCACAATATTACGAATATAATCCCCATATATCCAGATATTGGTTTTTTATGACATATATCCTAAGGTTAAGAATCTCGATTTCCATTAGATTTACTTATTTAGCTATTCTAGTAACTTTTTTATATAGTATTTATCCATGTGTAGAATCGGCAATCTAGGACATAGTTTAGAGATATCGATAATATATGCCCTAACTAAATTTGGGTCAATCCTATCACAAACACATTTTGATCTACCAAAAATCTCGGGCATGTATTTACCATTATGAGATGGGATGCATAGCCTGAGCACATTCCAGCCATCTCTGTGAACAAGTTGCAGTAAAATCTGTAGTTCTCACAAATTTAGACAGCTCCATGTATTTGTATAGTAGAGGAACACAAACTCTTTACTGCAACATGAGAAATCTCAATTTCTCGTAAGTTTTTCACACAAATACACACAAGACCTTGCAGATCAAAACTGTGCAGCCTGTCAACACAAGTTGGCAAATAGAAGGCAAACCCAAGGACTGAAGAATAATCCAAAAGAAACAACCATCACATAACAATACCTTCTCACTGCTCCTTCATAGCTTGTCTAGACAACTACAGCAGCCTGCAGCACCACGATGGGTTCGTTTCCACATCAACAACCTAAGTTTGAGTGTGGCTCTCGAGGTTTACCTACACATCAAAACTCATCAGGTTAAGTGAATTCACCTAAAAACTATACTGTCATCCTACTACTAAATGGGCGGGCAATTAAATGCAGTAATAACACGGGGCAAACTGAAATGCCCATAACAAACAATGTTCATCTTCAACAGTGATTTCAAGTTCAGAGTGGCTTGCTAGGGTAGATATATGTTGATCATACAAAAACAGATAGAAACTGACAAAATTAACATCGTTAAATGTTAGCACATGCCTACATATGAAACTCACACAAAGCTCACAATTTTTTACGTATCTGTATCCCAAGAGGGATATTTTGGAGACAATGTATTTCATACATGAGCATTTTTAAATTTTGTCTTGAGAATTTTTCAAGAAATCAGTTCTCAAATATTACCGCATGCCATTTTTATAAAAAATTGAAAATAGAGGTGGTATTTGAAAATATCCATTTCTCTTCTATTGTCCTTCTAGAGAAAACGCCCTATGTAGCAGCAGAAACTTTCCAAAGATAAATTTTAAGGTTTGAACATAAGAGGAATAAACAGCAATAAGAGTGGTGGTATGTGCATCTTGAAAGCATGAAGAGCAAGAAATGAAAGGGACCTCTCTTTTTTGGTTCAGGACCATAATCGGAAGGATACTATTCAATCAGATTTTGGCAGTGCTAAATTAAAGCCAAGAAAGAATGATTACTAAATGCTGAAAGCCAACAGATCATCATAAACTACTAAAAGCCATCTACACAGATTTTGTTGCATGAGTATACAATGAAGATGGCCATAAGTCACAAGAAATAGAAAACCTACAACCAATAGCATTGAGCAAATAAACAAACCTCGTACCTGAAGGAGCAGGTATGAACAACAGCACAGAGGCTTCCAAGAAGGAAGAAAGGTATAGGCTTTTTTATGGATTCATCGCTATAAGAGGAAATCTGGAATGACTTGTGTGTGTAAAGCCACATTTGTTTTTCCTTCCGCTTGTTGAATTTTATGTTTGCTGTTACGATGATGTCTACTTTTATGCTTGTCCTTCTGACCATTTTCATCTCCTTCATCACCCTTGGCCTTGCTTCGATGTCTCTTCTCCTTACCATGATTTTTGTGTTTACTTTTTTTGTGACTTGAGTGACCCTGCTCAGTATCTATGGCGGTAGCTGAACTTTGTCTTGCATCAACAGCATCACTGATCTTTTCCTTACCTTTACTCTTGCTCAATTCATCAGCAGAAGGATTATATCGGGATGCAGTAGGAACAACTTCATTACCTGAAAGAAGGTCTCTAACGGCACCTGAAACCAAGTCATCTTTAAGTGCTACCTTCTGTAATGCAAAGGGCACTTCAAATTCATCCAACTTTACAACTGTTGGCCTTGCTTTTGCATGTTTCGACTTTTTCTTAAGGATAAGAGATTGTTCTGTCAATTTTACAAGATCATTCACATCATCACCAGGATTATTCGGAGCATTACTTTCATTGGCAGGCGGGTATTCATCAGATACACTATCCTTTTCTGAAGGTAGATAATACAGTCCATGCTTCTTACGATGCTGGGAAAGAAGAGATGCATGTTCTGATGTCGATTGTTGATCGTCTTCATCCACCTCATTATTCACAGGTGAAACAATTTCCTTTTCCCTGGAATGACGTGTTCCAAGAGAAAATGAGGTTGACATTGGCAACTGGATATCACTGTACATCATTTCCAAATCACTCAGATTTTCCTTGAGCTCAAGTCCATCTGGTACAGGAACCCTGGATTGGGCATTAGCAGAGACTGGACCAAGCTCTTCAGAAAAAGACGAATAAACAAGTTCAATAATTTTCTTCCCCTCTTCAAGGCCTGAACTAACAACATCCTTTACCAAATTTATCAAACTAAGAACATTACGTGCTCTATCTAGTACTTCAACATCAGAGCTTTGGACCAAAGGGCTTAAAGCAGTCTCGGTAAGCTTCAACAAGTTCACAATTGATTCATTGGTGAAAACTTTCCTCTGTGACAATGGCGAAACAGCAGAGTGTCCAGAAGTTGTAGCTTCATCTCCATCCTCAAAGCCCCTTGGATCAAATTCCATTACTTTTTTAGAAGCATCAGGTGCTTCATCACTAGCACCCTGATCTTCTTCCATATTAAATGGAGGGGCAGAAGCACTTCCCTCAAGTTGAAAGTAATAAGACTGAAGGCAAAACACCAAAACTTTAAATGAAGAGTGAATATATATAGCTCTATAAGAAGGTGGCAGTAGATTAGTACGAGGCTGCAACAAAGCATCCATCAGTTCAAACGGGCTTTTGGAGAACTCAACGTACTCTCCAGACATCCAGGCAGCGGCTGATAATATTCTATGCAAGAAAGGATTACCAAGTAATGCAGGATCAATCAGCAAATCACGGCTGACCCGTACAAGCTCAGGTCTAACATCCTTAACTCGCATGCCAATATCAACAAGCTGGGTTTCAATTTCCTCTCCTCTTTGGCAGTGGGGAATCCGAGACATTTCTCCAAGAAGGGTAACATACCAGTCGAAGTCAACAACAATCTCATAGTAATTGTTAGAACAAGTTGCCAGTATTGAACCAATGATCTCATTGCAAAAATCAGGATCAGCTTTAAGAGCATAGTTAACCAAAACCCTAGAAAATGGTACAACATTGTCCTCACATACCATCGCCATGACGATCCTTAAAGAGGCCAACTTAATATTTGGATCTGCATCGCTTAAAGACTTGATCACAACCTCCTTGTTATCCAACAATGTCCCCAAGTTCTTTGAGCTTAGACCAGACAAAGCCCGTAAGCCAAGATACTTGAGATTTGGGTCATCGTCTATCAAGAACTCCTTGATCTTCCCCAAAGCAAGATTCACTGCAGAATCATAATCACTCAGGCTCTCCACCACAGTCCGGACACATTCAAAGACCAAGGATTTCGCCATTGTCCTCCTCATCATATCACAGATAGGCTCCACAATCTTGTTAGCCAATCTAGGCTCCAGCTGTGCTAACTTAGCAAAGATCTTTAACACCTTAATCAGAACCCAATTGTTCTTACAATCAATCAAAATCCTATAAAACTCAGGTGCCAACGGCAAATAAGCTCGAGGATCCCTCAGAGTGAGCTCACAAAAAACACCAACAGTAGCAGACAGTACTTGCATATCAGAGCTATCCAAATTCTCAACCAATCTTTTGAAACAAACCCTAACAGCATCTGGATACTTGCTAAAAACCCTCAAAACAACTGAAATGGCCTTCTTCTTAACATAAATTCTAGTACTAGACAGCAACGTGAATATATCATTACATAAATCCCGAGCCAAATCAGGAGTAGCAATAACCGAGAAGCAATTCAACGCTAAGCTCACCTCGAAATCGTTAGGGCTGGAAAGATCCTTGCGAAACTG
This sequence comes from Fagopyrum tataricum, assembly GCA_002319775.1. NCBI lineage: Eukaryota > Viridiplantae > Streptophyta > Magnoliopsida > Caryophyllales > Polygonaceae > Fagopyrum > Fagopyrum tataricum. The sequence goes on from CM008282.1 coordinate 6,250,496, forward strand.
ATTGGTAGCAAGGAGAAGGACCTCAGTGTCTTGATGGAAAGAGAGAGAAGCAGCCAAGTAACCGATCTTCTTGAGACTAAATTGCGGGTAGCTGATGACTTCAATCACATTGAAATCAGCCCATGACATATCGAATCCATAGAGGGTGTGAAGGTAGGAGAGCTTCAAGAGGGCGGTCGATTTAGTATGTTGATCTGTTGATTTGATTTCCCTTCTGATTTCCTCCATGGATTTGGAGAAGAAAGGGGAGTTGGCTGTGGGCGAATCCGATGCTTGGAGACGTATACCTTTGATTAAATCCTCCAAAGAGCGTTGGAAGAGTGTATCCATGATTGATGAATTAGCCATTGTTGATCAAAATACTTTCCGATTCACTCTTCTTCCCTTCTTTCCACTCTTTGTGGTTTCAAAATTGGGGCAAAATAGAGTTCATGGTCTGCACAATCGGATTGGGTTAACAAGGAAGGTTGGATTTCGTTCTAGCGAACAAACCAGGGTCTCGAATGAATGATTTGTCTTGGATTGGGGTTTTGCGGGTTTTGAAATTGGGAGAAGTATGAGTGATTTGAGTGGGAAAGAGATCGGAATTGAGGCGACTCAGGTGAGGCTCAGTGATGCAACATAGACTACATAGTATGTGAGAGGAAGACGACCTCACCCGGAAAATAAAAATGTTTTGCATTTCTGTAAAAAACAATTTTAATGATTATGGCAATTACAAGAAAAAATTGGGAGGTGCACGACTCAAATTCTAGTTTTTGGTAGACATGGGCTCGGTTTGGTTCAAATCGGCGAACCGGCGGTTTTTAAATCGGCGGTTTAGGTTTGGCCGGTTCAAGGTTTAGGTTTCGGTTTGTGTTTTTTGAAAACCTAAACCGACGGTTTGGGCCTCCGGCCTTTTTTTTAATTTTTTTTTTTTAAAAAAAAAAGCCCAACGGCTCTTTAAAGAGCCGTTGGATTTCAAGGGCCTCAACGGCTCTTTTTTGAGCCGTTGGGGGCGGTTTTTTAAAAAAATAATAATAATTAATTAATAATCCCCACAATTTATCCTAATTTCCTATAAATACCCATTCTCTCTTCCTTTACAAATCACACAATCTACAACTCATCTTCTCTACTCTCCTATTAATGATTCCTCGTATTCTCGATATCTCGAATTCTCGTAATGGCAAACCCAAGTGATCAAATTCCCTCTTCTCAATACTTTCCTAGCACCCAAGAGAGCGAAACACAAATGCCCGACAATCCCGATGTTACCGAAGTTCCACGAAGAAGTCTCCCCCTCCGAAAATGCTTACATCCGAAATATTTACGAAGCATTACACCAAGGGGGACGCAGTGAACGAGTATTGTCAAGTGACATGCAACTATTGCCCGAAGGTGTACAAGTGGAAGTTGAAGGGCGGCTACGGGACGTTGCAAACTCACATGGCAAACGTCCATCCGGAGAAGCTCGGGATTTCACGGGGACAAACACAATTGTCCCACGGGTTTGCATCTTCTACCTCTCATTCTCCTTTATTTACATATAATCATAGTGAAGAAAGTTTAGGATTGACCGATGTTATTTGTTCACATTCTTTACCGTTTTCTTATGCCGAATATGAAGAAGTTAGGGAATATAACACTAGATATCTTCAACCTTCTTTTAAACCAACTTCTATGAAAACCGTTTCAAAATTAGTTACTAAATCTTACTTAAAAAAGAAAGAAAAAATATCATCGAATTTGGCTAGTTTTGAACATCAAGTTTCAATTTGAAGTGATATTTGGAGTACACAATCACAACAACATTTTTACATGGGCATTACTTTACATTTTATTGATAACGCTATGTTTTTGCATAAATATGTTATTGGTTTTCGGCATTTTTATCAAAGACATAATGCACTAGGCATTGCAAACATGATTAAAACGGTTTTACAAGAATATAATTTACAACATCGAACTTTTTCATATTCTTTTGATAATGCATCCACAAATACCGCCGCCGTAAACCATTTGGTTGAGGATGCGGGACAATATATAAAAACTCCTTATACTCATCAAAGATGTGAATGTCATATTTTAAACTTATGTGTTCAAGATGGACTTAAGGTTTTAGGCGATATGCTAACCCCAATCAAACTTGTTATTGATCATATTTGGCATGACTCCGATTTAAGAAGAAAATGGAGAAATTTATGTTTAAAAAAATGTTCATCCTATTGCTTTTTCAAAAGATGTTGAAACTCGTTGGAACTCGACTTACAAACTACTTTGTGAAGCCGTACGTTATAAAGTTTTGTTACAAGAATTTGCTTCAATTCATGTTCCTTGGTCAATTTTAGATGATGAAAATGTTTGGGAAAACTTGTGCCCATATTTGTAATGTTTTAAAAACTTTTAATGATGCAACTAATACCATGAGTTGTGTTTACACTCCAACATCTCATAGATTTTTAGAAATTGCCGTTAATGTTTCCGAAGCTTTTGTAAAATGTTTTAACATACCTTGCCTTCTACAATGTATGCTTGATATGAAAGAAAAATGGCTTAAATATTATAAAAACATTCCCATGATTTATCGTGTAACCGCCGTTTTTGATCCTAGACTTAAACTAGATGGTCTTTCCGATTTATTGACTATTTATTATGATTGTTTGTGTGTAAACTTAACACAAGAAGACTATAATGTTCCTAACATTGTGCAAGAAGTTAATACCGAAATTGGAAAATTACTTAGTACATTTCAATCTAGTGCTAGCTCTTCTTCTACCGCACCTAGTCCATCTCCCTCTTCTACTAGTTCATCTTCTTCTCTTTCACTTGCACAACAAGTTTTTGCTAGAAGAACAAAAACACCTAGACATTCATCTTCAAATGCGGAATATCAAGATTATCTTAACACTTGTTTTAATTTTGATGATAATGTTGAATTTGATATTTTGGATTGGTGGAAGAGATTAGCTCCCAAATATCCAACCTTAGTTAAAATTGTACAACAAATCATGGCCGTGCCCGTATCAACGGTTGCGGTGGAGCAAGCATTTAGCCGAGGCGGGAACATTCTTGGTCACAAGAGAACTCAATTGAAGCCCGAGAAGTTGAAGATTCAAGATTGGATAAGGGCGGCTAAGCGGAAACAAAGGAATGCACCGGTGTACGACTCCAAATCGGATTCCAACTCCGAAGACGCCGGCACTACTTCCGAGTCCGACATCGAAAGGTAAGCGGGATTAAAAAAAACTCGGAAGTCCGAAAAAAGGTAAGTCAAGGTAAGAGAACTACGTGGGCTTTGATTCCTCTTAATCCCGAGAGGATACGTAGGCAACCAGGAAACCGGTTCAAGCCCTTTAATTTTTCCGAGTTTTTTTTGTTAAATTGAATTTATGTTTCTTTTATTTAATTGGTATAAATTTTAATTACTAGTTTTTATATACTATTTTTTTTTATAGTAATTTTTTATTTTTATATAACATTAATTTTAATTTTTTTAACATAAATATTTTGTCTTTAATTTTTTTTTTTTTATAAACCGTGCTAAACCGGCAAACCGCCGGTTTGCCGGTTTGAAGGGCCCCGGTTTCAGTTTAGGTTTGGACTTGGGCCAAACCTAAACCGACGGTTTAGGTTTGCAGCCCATAACTAGTTTTTGGTACAGTTTGTCGTGTTGTAATTTAACTAATTTTTTAAATTAACTTCTCCTACTCTTACATTCCTGTATATAAAATTATTTGTACATTACTGTACAAGATTTTTACTTACGTTTTGAATGTATAGAATATTTAAATATTATATATCTTACAAAATTCAATTTCTTGTATTAAAATTATAGAAAATGAATATTTTGTTATTAATTTCTTAAAAAGGGTAAACATTAAAACCATCTCAAGAGTAATCCGATTATAATTAATGGAGAGTGTTATACTTTGAGGAATTAGACTTTATAAACAATTAAAATTACATGCAATAAAAACGTTACATCAACTCTACCAATTCGACAAAATTAATTAACAAATTCCAACATTACTAGATACTTTTTGTTTCACATTATGTGGCCCTATTGTTTGAGGTACACTTTGTGTTGTGAACATCGTCTAGAAGAGGGTTTCGTGAGTTGTGATATGTGATATGTGATCGAAATCTAAGAATTAAGAGAGAGTCCACAATAAGGGTTCCACCGGTGATCCCTGAGAGTTTTGCTGACTACAAGAAAATTTGCATGTATTAACGGTTATATTCCAACGAATAAGGTTATTGGTCATACCCCGACAGAATATCTCATCAATATCATACATCCGTTGGTAGGTTGGCGATGGATTATGGTATTTACGGTCTCATTCGTTGGTGAAATCCCTATAAGATAAGTTTTCAACGTCCTAATTGGTTAGTAAAAAAATGAAGATTCAATCAATCGATATATTCATTGTTTTATTAAAAATATGTATTATGGGTGAAAATAAGGTAGTTATGATAGGAAGTTTTACAAAAAAAAAATGTTATAATTGACCATTTATTACACTCCTCTCATGCCTCAAATGTCACCCACCTATAACTAACATTATCTTCTCTGGTTCTTCATCGATTACTTTTTGACATTGTGATTACTTGCAAGTCAGTAGGTATTGCTCTCAAAAGGTACACTTTCACTCAAAATACATCCAAATTTAAACAAAATTTCTTATGATTTTAGGATTTAACATCAAACTTATGATGTCAATTCCACATTCTCTCTTTCAAACGTTCGCAAGCAGTTTTGATTTTGCCAGATGAATGCAGGTAGGTTATGTAAGAGCCTTAGTTCTTGGACCGAGTTTGATCTTTAGCCGAGACTAGTTTTGACCGAGTTGTGGCTTAGCCGCACCCGCGGATGGGGGTGCCGCCCCTGCGGGTTTCCGCTCCCGCGGCCCTGGCTGCCGCTCCTGCGGTTTCCGGCGGCTGCAGCCGTCTTCTTTGACTCTTTGACCCGTGCTTTACTCTTTACCTTTCTTAATCTTTGCCTTGGCTAATCAAGGGCTTGTTCTTCACTTTCCTTCCAGCTTCCCACGTCCCTAGCTTCCCTTGCTTCCCTTTGACCTTGTTCTTGGTTAAGAAGAGTTGGTTTGAGTTTTGGTTGTGTTGTGGCTTTTGTGGGTGATGTTTGTGAGTATGCTGAGCTTGGAAGCCAGCCTTGGTGTGTTGATCTTCCCTGCAGCTTAGGACCACAAGAGTGGTAAGTGTTTGCTTCTTCTTTCTTTCTATCTTTCCTTCCTTCCTTCCCTTGGATTCAATCTCTTAGCTTAGGTTTAGATGCATGTATAGGTGTGTATTGATGTTGGTACGTGTATGTATATGTATGTGTTTGAACCTGGATGAGAGAAGACGTGTGTGATCACGTGAAGAGCTGAGGAGAAACAGCAGAATCGTTTCCTGCGTTGTCGCCGCCCCCGCGGCCGAGAGTCACCGCCCCGCGGCTACCGTGTCGCAGCGCTTGCGTCGTGCCTGCGTTCCTTGTCACCGCCCCGCGGCTACGTCCCGCCGCGCCCACGGTACCTGCCTTCCGCCTCTGCGCCCTTGTGTCACGCAGGTGCGTTTTGTTCCGGTTCTACCTAAACCTAGGTAGATCCTTTCCTTTCCTAGTATGAGCGTTAGTAGCATGCTAGGTACGAGTATAAGGTTAGAGTGAGGTTGAGTACGGTATCGTTTATGCCGGTTACGACTTTGAGGTTTACGAGTTGGAATATGATCCTTATGGATCCCTTGGGTCTAGGTGTGACCCCTGTTATGGATATGAGTGTGATATATGTGTTATACCTTGTTTAGGCTGTGTTGATCTCCAGAGCGTAGCAATTTGAGTTTGAGTTTGAGACTCCCGAGGTTGAGGTAAGTCCGTGGGACTTACTTAGTTGTCATTCCTTTATAGGATATTGTGCATGAGTGGTGTGTGTTATATGTTTATAGCATGTGTTATGATGGTCACCGACCTATGATTTATTGATTGCCCATTGTAGGGATGTGACAACTTTTCCATTCATCCCGCTGGGAGTTGGGGGTTCTTTGTGGTCAGGCCAGACCTGGTAAACGGTTCGGGCACTGTCCATTCCCTTAGGGTACACGGGGAGGTGTTCCAGGCACCATTCCAGCTGGTTATAGTACCCAGAGGCGAGGGTTATATTCCTCGTGTCACTTATGTTTATATGGATATTTATATATGAGTTGATTGTTGGACTTTGTAAAGATAATGAACCTGGTAATGTGTGAAAGCATGATGATGTGTTAAGATTTCTGATGTGTGTTTGTGCTCTAGCATATTCCTATATTTGTGTATGGTTAGCTAACGGCTTTATACCGTGTTGTAGATCTTTTGCATGTTAGGAGAACTGTAGAGTGATCCAGAGTGGGTGATCTGTTGAGGACTCCGTACACTGGGGTTATACTCGTGGGTTACGGGGTATTTTGATCATGTATATACGTTATGTTTTGTTTGTACTCAGCAGCGTTGTATAAACCTTTTGATACTTTTATAACAGTTTGATGTTTTGTATTTAATCTATCGGTGCCTTGTTGTAAGATTCAGTGAACTTGTTGTCTGGCTAGGGTCAGGATCCATTGTGAGATCCTAGCCCAGTAGCACTCCGAGTCCTACGGATTTGGGGTGTTACAAAGTTGGTATCAGAGCCCAGGTTAACAACAATGGCACTAGTAATCTGCAATAAAGTTCGAATAGACAAATAAATAGAAACCAAAAGGGGTCTGACTTTTCAAAAGGTTTTGGTTTTGAAATGAGTACAAAATGTGTTGGGATATCGTGTACGTGAGCCATCACCCCTCTGAAGATCTCGACAGTATAGATATATAGATAGATAGATATTATTTGATGTGATGTGTGATCTATATATCTATACATACGGCATATATATAGCCTCCTGAGTAGGTTACGTCCTCTGCAGATGTTTCAGACTAGAGCACCTGCAGCTGGACGGGGTAGAGGCAGATGTAGACCCCCCTCTAGGTAGAGGATGGGGTAGGATTCCTGCTGTTGATGTACGGGTAACAGTAGAGCTTCAGGAGAATGTGGCTGAGAGTGCCGCCTCGGGGATTGGGAATGGTATAGTTGAGAGACATACACCACAGCGAGTCCAGTCAGATGACTCAGGTTATGTCGTTATGAGGGGACTGGATTTCCGTGCGTATATTAGACAAGTGGAAGAGGCTGCTAGAGCAGGTGAACGTATTCCTGATCTGCCAGTACAGGGGGAATCATTTGAAGGATTGCATAGAATTACTCAGGTGCCAGTTGTACCGGCACGTGCTGTTGAGATTACCGAGTTTCAGGGGAGCATAGAAGGTCTGGGAAGAGATAGCGGACATGACAGATCAATGATACTGGTGGGGATGCTGGCTCAGGGCAAGGCCAGAATCGCCAGAGTCAACCCCCACCTGTACCAGTTACAGATCAAGGACGGCGATGTTTTAATTGTGGTAAGTATGGACATACGCAACGAAGGTGCACGAGGCAGACCGTGACTTGTTACATCTGTGGAAGACGAGGTCACAGACATATTTTCTGTAGACATGGTGGAGCTTTGTCTCAGCCGGGTTCTTTTCCTGTTAGGGTAGCTGGGGGTGGACAGAGGTCACCTCAGCAACAGCAGCGAAAACAACCTGGGCTGACTAGAGGTGCTGAAGGAATGGTAGGTTCTGAATGATACCAGAGACGCTCAAGTTACCCCGCAGCTACATTGGTTGCTGCTACGGGTCCACGGTGTTTTAACTGTAATGATCCTGGACATTTACGACCAGCATGCACGTATCCGTTAGTGACTTACTTCACTTGTGGTGGGCAAGGTCACCTAGAGATTTTCTGTAGATGGGGTGGAGTTCTATCACAGTAAAGTTCTTTTCCTGCCCTTGCAGTGAGAGGTGGACAGAGATTACCTCAGCAGATACAGGGACCGTGGAGAATCCCAGATTGCCTTACTACTCCGGGAGCTGCTCCGGGGCCGAGTAGAGGCTTAGGTCGGGATGATGATGTTGTGGACACCAGAGGACCACATGGTCTAGTTTTGCACTGAGGAGTGCAGAGGAGCCAGCTGCACCGCCTATTACAGGTACCATTCTGATCCATGGTTTACCTGTTAGAGTTGTTTGATATTGGAGTTATGTCTTCTTTTATATCAGATGCTTGTATAGAGTGCTTGAGTTTAGATATGATATCCTTTAGTATAGGGTTACCCGATGGTAGTAGGGTCAGAGGTACCCATGAGATTCGTGACTGTCCCATTTCTGTAGGGACCCGTATTTTACTGGTTGACTTCTTTGTCATGCCATTGGAGCATGAAGAAGTCATACTAGGTATGGATTGGATGGATGGACTTTCCACAGTCTTAGATATAGGCAGGAGGACCGTTATTTTTCTACCGAGTTAGGATAGATAGAGGTTTTCCGAGGTTGGAACCTTGGAAAATCTGGCATGGTTATCAGTGCGATATGAGCAGCTAGATTGTTTGCACACAGATGTGAGGTCTTTTGGTGTTATGCCATGAAGGAGGGGGAAGTCCAGCATTAGAGGATATCCCAGTGGTCTGTGAGTTGCAGATGTGTTCGCTGAGTCGTCCGGTTTGCCGCCTCAGAGGAGTGTGGACTTTGGTATCAAGTTAGAGCCTGGTATGAGGTAGATCTAGAAGGCCCATATCGGATGGCGCCTATTAAGATGTTGGAGCTGACGAAGCAACTTGAGGAGTTGGCCGAGAAGAGTTTTAGTCACCCTAGTATATCTCCATGGGGAGCATCTATGCTCTTCGTACGAAAGAAGGATGGATCGTTGAGACTGTGTAGTGATTACAAGGAGCTGAACAAGGTGACCATTAAGAATGAGTAGCCATTGCCGTGTATGGATGACTTGTTGGATCAGCTTCCGGGAATGACAGTATTTTCCAAGTTGGACCGGCGCTCAGGATATCACCAGCTGAGGGTGAGAGAGCAGGATGTGCACAGGACAACTGAGGATTTGGTTGCAGGCTTTGCGGGATAGAGAACTTTATGCTGAGTTCTCTAAGTGTGAGTTCTGGATGCCAGAGATAGCAGTCCTGGGTCATGTGGTATCAGCTGAAGGAATTAAGATGGACTCAGCCAAGATTGAGGCAGTAGCAACATGGACTACACCGACGAACGTCAAGGAATTACGTAGTTTCCTTGGCCTAGCTGGTTATTACAGACGCTACGTGGAGGGATTCTCTGTGATTGCCCGTCCACTGAAGAGTTTGCTGAGGAAGACTACCAGATTTGTGTGGTTTGATCAGTGTGTATAGAGTTTTGAGGAGCTGAAGAGACGTTTGACTTCTGCTTCTGTTTGGGCACCGCTAGAAGGTATTGAAGGATTTGGTCTGATTAAAGTTGGACTTTTGGTTTCCGGATGAGGATACCCGGCTGAGTACTTTAGAGGTTCTACCTGATCTGTTGAGTGAAATCTAACAGAAGTAGGAGACATGCCAGATCTTGATGAGGGTACGAGATAGGATGTCTCGGGATAATACACCACAGTTCCTGCTGGGAGCAGAGGGAGTTTGGAGACGCCGTGGTCGCGTCTGTGTACCTACTGATACAGAGCTGAGACAGAGATTTTTATAGAAGGCTTACTGTACACCTTACTCTGCACATTCAGGTACGGGTAAGATATATCAAGACTTGAGACGTTTATATTGGTAGAAAGGGTTGAAGCCGATGTAGCCGATTTGTGGCACAGTGTGCGACCTGCCAGCAGGTCAAGATAGAGCATTGCAGACCTGGAGGTGAGCTCCATCCACTTCCTGTTCCATAGAGGAAGTGGGAGGACGTCACCATGGATTTTGTGACTGGATTGAGGCTGAGCCAGGGTTTTGATGTCATCTGGGTCATAGTGGACCGATTGATGAAGACGACACATTTCATTCTTATTAGAGAGACGTGGCCGGTAAGCAGATGGTTGAGGAGTACACTAGGCATATAGTGAGACTCCATGGTGTACCGAGGACGATCGTCTCAAACCGAGATGGACGATTTACCTCGAGGTTTTGGCAGCAGATTCATACTGCTTTGGGAACGAGTTTGCACTTTACTTCTGCGTTCCATCCTCAACCAGATGGTCAGTCAGAGAGGACCATTCAGACGCTGAAGAATTTGCTGCGAGTTTGTATTTTAGTATGCATATGTTGGGATGGCCCTTATGAGGCATTGTATGGGCAGAGATATCGTACACCTTTATGCTGGGATGAGCCTGGTACAGTCAAGGGTGTGACACCTGATCAGATTCAGGATGATATGGCTCGAGTAGCACTGATTCGAGAATGTATGCTGACTGCGCAGAGCCGTCAGAGGTCGTATACAGATAGGAGGCGTAGACTTGTAGAGTTAGAATTGGAGCCTAGTATGGCTGAGAGTGTCTCCGACACGAGGTGTTAGATGCTTTGACATTAAGAAGAAGTTGAGAGTGCAGCTTACAAATAGTCCTGTCTCCGAGATTCGAGGATTTACCCTGGGTTTCATGTGTCTCAGCTGAGGGACTACATACCAGCTCCGAGACACACTGTGAGTTATGATGATTTGGTGGTTGAGCCGGACCACATCGGTATTGAGCATTCTATTACAGTCCTAGGCAGAGACATGAGATGTCTGCGTATATAGAACAAACCTGTGTTGAGGATACAATGGTTGAGACGAGAACCTGATGAGACTATGGGAGAGACTGGGGATAGTATTCAGAGGAACTATCCAGAGTTATAGGCGAGGATAGATATACCTATAGGATCCAGGAGTAAGTCTTAGGACTAGCCTGTGGAGCGATATGATTATGTGCTTATGTGCTTATATGCTATGCTATGTTTATTTTCGTGCTAGCTATGATGTGTTTATGATCTTACTAGATCCTGTTGTGCTAGTACGACTGTTAGGTATAGCTGGAGATGGTTCTTACCTCCAAGCTATTGTGATACGACTGTTAGGGATAGCTGGAGATGGTTCCTACCTTCATGCTATTTGGATGGACATAGCTTGGTGGAGATGTCTTCTCCATGCCCCGATGATGGTTTGGCTAGAGATGTCTCTCTATGCCCCGGATAGTAGTGTGATCTTATGAGGTATAGTGTCACATGGGTTGATACCTTATGTATGAGATATGATACCTCCGATGGAGAGAGTGTATCCCGGTTTTGAGTCTGAGTGCTTTCGGAGTTGTACAAGTTTCGGGACGAAACTTGTTTTTAGGGGGGGTGAGGTGTAAGAGCCTTAGTTCTTGGACCGAGTTTGATCTTTAGCCGAGACTAGTTTTGACCGAGTTGTGGCTTATCCGCACCCGCGGATGGGGGTGCCGCCCCTGCGGGTTTCCGCTCCCGCGGCCTTGGCTGCCGCCCCTGCGGTATCCGGCGGCTGCAGCCGTCTTCTTTGACTCTTTGACCCGTGCTTTACTCTTTACCTTTCTTAATCTTTGTCTTGGCTGATCAAGGGCTTGTTCTTCACTTTCCTTCCAGCTTCCCACGTCCCTAGCTTCCCTTGCTTCCCTTTGACCTTGTTCTTGGTTAAGAAGAGTTGGTTTGAGTTTGAGTTTTGGTTATGTTGTGGCTTTTGTGGTTGATGTTTGTGAGTATGCTGAGCTTGGAAGCCAGCCTTGGTGTGTTGATCTTCCCTGCAGCTTAGGACCACAAGAGTGGTAAGTGTTTGCTTCTTCTTTCTTTCTTTCTTTCTTTCCTTCCTTCCTTCCCTTGGATTCAATCTCTTAGCTTAGGTTTAGATGCATGTATAGGTGTGTATTGATGTTGGTACGTGTATGTATATGTATGTGTTTGAACCTGGATGAGAGAAGACGTGTGTGATCACGTGAAGAGCTGAGGAGAAATTGTAGAATCGTTTCCTGCGTTGTCGCCGCCCCTGCGGCCGAGAGTCACCGCCCCGCGGCTACGACTTTGAGGTTAGAGTGAGGTTGAGTACGGTATCGTTTATGCCTGCGTGTGCCTGCGGACATAAAGTTAGGTAGATCCTTTCCTTTCCTAGTATGAGCGTTAGTAGCATGCTAGGTACGAGTATAAGGTTAGAGTGAGGTTGAGTACGGTATCGTTTATGCCGGTTACGACTTTGAGGTTTACGAGTTGGAATATGATCCTTATGGATCCCTTGGGTCTAGGTGTGACCCCTGTTATGGATATGAGTGTGATATATGTGTTATACCTTGTTTAGGCTGTGTTGATCTCCAGAGCGGAGCAATTTGAGTTTGAGTTTGAGACTCCCGAGGTTGAGGTAAGTCCGTGGGACTTACTTAGTTGTCATTCCTTTATAGGATATTGTGCATGAGTGGTGTGTGTTATATGTTTATAGCATGTGTTATGATGGTCACCGACCTATGATTTATTGATTGCCCATTGTAGGGCTGTGACAACTTTTCCATTCATCCCGCTGGGAGTTGGGGGTTCTTTGTGGTCAGGCCAGACCTGGTAAACGGTTCGGGCACTGTCCATTCCCTTAGGGTACACGGGGAGGTGTTCCAGGCACCATTCCAGCTGGTTATAGTACCCAGAGGCGAGGGTTATATTCCTCGTGTCACTTATGTTTATATGGATATTTATATATGAGTTGATTGTTGGACTTTGTAAAGATAATGAACCTGGTAATGTGTGAAAGCATGATGATGTGTTAAGATTTCTGATGTGTGTTTGTGCTCTAGCATATTCCTATATTTGTGTATGGTTAGCTAACGGCTTTATACCGTGTTGTAGATCTTTTGCATGTTAGGAGAACTGCAGAGTGATCCAGAGTGGGTGATCTGTTGAGGGCTCCGTACACTGGGGTTATACTCGTGGGTTACGGGGTATTTTGATCATGTATATACGTTATGTTTTGTTTGTACTCAGCAGCGTTGTATAAACCTTTTGATACTTTTATAACAGTTTGATGTTTTGTATTTAATCTATCGGTGCCTTGTTGTAAGATTCAGTGAACTTGTTGTCAGGCTAGGGTCAGGATCCATTGTGAGATCCTAGCCCAGTAGCACTCCGAGTCCTACGGATTTGGAGTGTTACAAGTTATAGCCGATAATCATCAATTTACATGTGCATACAAGATATGTTTGGTACATTGACCGGATTGAAGTAAGTTCGCTAACTATACAAACGAGTGGAGATCAGAGATTCCAAGATATGTATTCCTAGTTACCTCTTCGGCTTGAGTACCTTCTGTTTTATTTGATAATTTTTTCTTGTAAAAATTGCAAACTAGTAATATTATTTTGGAATGGTTGTGTAATTTTGTATTTGATTGAAGGGTTGTTATACTATTATATGAGATTTCTTTATTTCTTGTTCAAATTTAGAGTTGAACAAACGTGGGATATGAATATAAATATAAAGTTTCTACAAATTGGTTCTTCGTGATTTTCATGCACACATCTATTAATTTTTCTTAAATGTGTGCAATTAGTGACGATTGTGTTGGCCGGATTGTGGTGGAGCGGTGGTTTTGGTGGGCAATTTTAGGCGTCTAGATGGACAATAAAAGGTAGTAGGTTTAATAAATGATAATTCAAAAATATATTTCTATAATTTTAAAAATAAATTATATAATCTTGTAAATTTTAGGTCCATTGAACAGATATTTTAATTAATTTTCTTCAAATGAAAATTTTGAGAACAACGGCTGACTCCATACTTTCGCCTCCTTGAACTTCTCGGTTTTCTCTCTGCGCGTCTGCATCTCTCTTTTGGTAAGTCACCTTCCTCTTCCTCAAGTATCTATCAATTCCCTTCCATTATGTTCTTCTTCTGTTTATGTTTGCTTTGCCTTGATTTGTTACTTGCTTTATCCTTTGTTTTCCTGAAACTAGATCGAACAGAGAGTCTACATAGAGGATATTTCCTCGGCGATGATGCAAGCTTTCTTCCCCAGTTGCGACGAGAGCTTTCTTCCCCGGCGATAACGCGATCATCCTTCCCCGCCGGAGACGCGAGCATATCTCCTCGATAATTCCTCTTATTTCTTCAATGAGAGATTTCTAGCCATAATTTGCGGATCTAGCCCTAATTTACGATTTGTGATCTATGACCCTAATCTTCTGCGATTTATCAATCCGACATTGAATACGCAAGTGTTTGAGATGAAATTTTCGAAATGTTGTAGGTTGTCGAAATATGCAAGTGTTTGAGATGAAATGTTGCAGGTACTGGCTTGTGTAATTCGACAGGCTTTGTGTAATTTAACTTGCTTTGTGTTATTTGACTGGCTTTTTGTAATTCGATTGACTTTGTAATTCGACTGACTCGTGTACTTCGAATGGATTTTGTAATTCGGTTGGCTTGTGTAATTCTACTGGTTTGTGTAATTCGATTGACTTGACTTGTGTAATTCGATTGGCTTGTGTACCTCGAACCTTGTGTGTAACTCGACATTATGTTTGTTTAACACTAGTTTGTGTATTTAGACAATAAGTATAACTTAAAAAAATAACAATAGATTATCAATACCAAATAGCCTAGCCGGTATAAGAGTGGGAGAGACTCTCATTCAGAGTTCAAAGCCAACTAACTATATATTTCAACAGGAGCTCACCTACCCATTTCTTCAATAAAAATATATCCATGTTCGACTTATCACAACATCTAATAAATATATTTCTAATATATACTTCAACAGTACATCTTAATTCTATATTTTCATATGAATATATCCTAAAATGGTCATTTCCGAAACAAAAATATGTAAAAATGATCAGGAATTTTCACGTTTAGAAAATTTTCTAACTAAATAAAGTTAGATTGTATATTTAAATGTTTTATATTTTTTTCATAAAAAATTATGTAGTTACTTTCTTTAACTTAAAATTTTTAATAGGGTCCTCCGCGCGCATTGGAATGAGCTTGTTCAAAACATAAATAGTTATTCATTAAAAGTTATAAATAATCTATATAAGAAAAGTAAACCAAAAATACTAGGGGTGGGCATGGGACGGGATGGGACGGGATTGAGGTCATCACAATCCCGTCCCAACTATTTTAAATGGGAAGGGATCGGGACGGGCCTTGAGTATTTTAGATTGAATCCCACCGGGTCTTATCCCGGCTGGAACCGGGACAGGACGGGATGGGCCCAATCCCGTTTACACATTAGTTTATTAAATGTTTTTAAAATTTATGCTTTATCCACAAAATATTCGTATATATCGTACTTAAAACGCAAAAACATTAAAGTTTTCAAATATTCATGATAACATATTAGAGTTAAACTAAAGTTTCCAAATATATATAATAAACACATCTAAATGAAGTTGGTACATTTGTCAATTTTAACAGTTTGACCGACATGGTTTATTTTTTAAAATATAAGAACGTAACTATGTAATAACTATATAAGTATTTCGCTAATGCTTAGTGATTCTACTTATATTTATAATTTTAAATTAAAAAATTTATTATATATGGGACGGGACGGGCCTAGCGGGATGGAGAAGTTAAGGCCCATATCCCGTCCCGGATAGTTTTTGACGGGACGGGTTCGGGACGGAATTTATATTTTTGAATGAAATCCCACCGGGATCGGGACGGGACCAGGATTGACGGGATTTGTGCTCACCCCTAAAAATACTACATATATTGATAAGTTTTACCTTCAATGACTAATTTTTAATCGTGATCATATATGTGCAAATCGATATTTATCACTCGAATGCTAGTAAAATAATAAGTTAATTAATAAAATTTAAAGTAAAAAAATTAATTTTAATTTTGTATAAATTTCTTACCAGTAATACACTAGTTTAATTTTAATACCAACCATAATGTATAATTATATACAAAGGCACAAATACTAACCACTATATATATATACACATATATATGGGTGAAATGGAAGACTAGACATTTTTTGTAGTGATGAGCACTAAGTAGACTCCTTTTTATATCAATGGACAAAATAGGCCCCATTTACTTATCTTTAAAATTAAATGAAATGGCAAATTAGGAATATGAAATTACTTAAGTTCAAGCTCAATTGGTTTAATGAAAGACAAAACCCAATTGTTTTAATGAAGGCCCAAGTGTTTTAATAAAAGTTCAAACCCAATTAGTTTAATGAAAGCCCAATTGTTTTAATAAAAGACCAAACTCAATTGGTTTAATAAAAGCTCAATTGTTTTAATAAAGGTTACGCCCAATACACAAGCTTCGAACAGGGCCCAATACACAAGCTTCGGACGGGGCCCAATACACAAGCTTCGGACGGGGCCCAATACACAAGCATAGGATAGGACCCAGTACACAAGCATCGGACAGGGCCCAATACACAAGCTTCGGACAGGGCCCAATACACAAGCTTCGGACATGACCCAATACACAAGCTTCGGACAAGGCCCAATACACAAGCCCGCGACAGGGCCCAATACACAAGCTTTGGTCAGGGCCCAATACACAAGCTTCGGACAGGGCCCAATACACATGCATCGGACGGGGCCCAATACACAAGTATCGGCCAGGGCCCAATACACAATAGAGAATATTAATAAAACTTATAGTTATTGGGTTTCGAACTCTGGATGAGAGACCCTTATACCAATTGAACTAGTTGAACTTGTGTATTCCATTATTGTTTTTTTGTAATGTTATACTTAAAACCGAATGTTAATACACAATATTGATACATAATTTCAAATAGAAAACACTTACGTCGTTTACACAAGGTATGGTTACACAAGTCTAAGCTTCAAATACACATTTTCGTCGTTTACACATGGTCAAATTACACAGGTCTAAGCTCAATCGAGTTACACAAGCCCGTTTGAGTTATACAAGTTTAATCTGAAGTCCAATACACAAACCCGCATCAGGGCCCAATACACAAGCCCGAGCCTGCGTCCAATACACAATATTAATAAATCTTATAGTTATTGGGTTTCGAGTTCTGGATGAAAAACCCTCTCTCCCACACTTGCTTAACGGTGTGTTCCCAAAGATGGTTTGCAACCATTAATACTGTTTTAAGATCTATTATGACACCCTGAAGAAACCAGCATTTCATAGACCTGCATTTTTGTTTATCCTGAAACTTAACTATTGTGAAACTATTACACATTTGAAACTAAAACTCTGGACGCAAACTTCAGCCATCAAACATGATTCCTTACACAAAATTACAATAAGCACCCGATAATCAGCTATAAAAAAAAGTATAGCCTACACATACTACATCAATGGAATCATGGTAGTTACATGATTAAACTCACAATGATAAGTCTTCAGTTTCAATAAAGACGGTAGAAAAAATCTCAAATGAGTAACCGACTCTATATAAGACCTTATATATCCTTTGAAATCATCCTATGTAGAAGTAAAAATTCAGAATAAATTTGCAAAAATTGTTGTACACATGGTAGTTACATGATTAAACTCACAAGTAGTCAAATTGATCGACTGTCATGCCTTAAACTCGTGGAATATGACAGGATTAGGTCCATCAGCATTCGGACTCTAATTACAAAATACCATTCCATTCCTATTTTCTTGTTCGATACAAAGATCATGGTCACGGAAAAAGTATTTAAAACACGGTAACAACAATAATTGAATCCTCCAATCTAGTAATATTGAAACCTGCTTTCCCAATCTCCCTTCCAATTGGATTGGATTCTCTGGAAGAAGATGAATTATTAGAGGTTATGCAATCAATGCTATTCGCTACCCACTACAAGTCTTCATTCTCACGCCCACAACACGTTTTCACAATAGATGATCCATTTTTCTACAGTCTAGTACTGGCCATGACATGAGAAACACGGTGGTTTCTACAGTCTAGATGCCTATAATATGTAAGCTGCTTCCAACTTGACTTCATTTCCACCAATGCAAACAAACCGTCTGGCTACCCATCTCACTCCTTCTTTGGACCTCCTGTTCCATTATCTTCATGTTAATATCATACATTTTCTAATCACCAATGTTGCACGCCAACAATTGATAGCAGCGTTGATCATTTCTAAGTTTTCTACTCCTCGTTGTCACAAGATCATGCCCTACTTCCCCGTCCTCTCAATCATAGTAGAATACTCTACTCAAGAATCACACAACTTCATCCAATTCAACAAAGTGAAGGTTCCGCTGTTTTGCTAGCGAGTTTTTTTACAACTTATACTTGTACAGAGAAGTTATCGCATTGTTTTTACATGAAAAACTATCGTTCATGATTACCAAAATACAGAGATTACACTAACTCTTTCCAATCACAATTCACACCCCCTGATGTGTTTTTCCTTTCTAAAACCAATACAAATCACTTTACCTAAAACCTGGTCCTTGTTGACCATCAAAGTCCAATATACCTAAATCCATAACAAATTAACAAGTCCATGACTCCGCGCAAATGTGCACGTCTTAACCATACTAATGCTAGCAACGAGGAAATTTGATGCCATTGATTTCTCCCAACCTGGTAGACAACTAGATATGCAGGTAAAAGCTCAAAAGTCGGTCTTTTTTCAGAGGCCCCTTTTAACAGATTGCAGACAGTATCAAAGCACTTAACTAATGACGCTCTAATCCTGAGTGGCAGGGACAATTAGCATTAAAATGGAAGGTAGTGTGCCTAGTGTCAGAACAAGACTGTGTGTGACGGCCAAATTGCTATTTGGGATGAAAAGTCAATTGAGTACAAGGTTTACAGCAAAGGAAAATTGGAGACAATATTGTAGAGGAGAAGACTGAATTGCAAACAGCTTACCATAACAATGGGCATCACTAATAGAAAGGCTTGTCCATAAACAAAGCAAGTCTCCAATTCTTTTGGTGTCATACTGTCATACTGTTGCTTTAATGATGACCAACAAGTTCGTGACCACCGGATACATCTCAATCCTTAATATTTAATTCTATCAACATTAGCAACGACATAGGGTTAAATCTCATCTTACTCAGACATGTAATTCACAATCACAAGATTAGCCTAGCCATGTATGTTATCATGAGCTGGAAATGTATGTTCAGTTGAATCCCAATTTGCTGACCTGGAATCATTCCGGTGATCATGAGGGCGGTAGCCCAACGACTTGGTTCCGGTGGTGGCAGCGGCCTTCTCCTTCGTAGATCCAAGAGTTCGAGCATCGAAGCTTTGGAGACGGCCTTCTCTTCGTAGATCTGGGAGTTCCGGCGATGGTGAGCAGGGAAGCATTCGGCACGGAAGCGGCGGAGGAAGAAGCGGCACCAAGAAGGACACAACGAGGCGGAAGAGGAGCGAGAACGAACGTCGTTATTGAAGAGGAAACAAACGAATATTAGGTTTTGAGAACCTGTCCAATTACTGTTATAACCTTCTCACAAATAAATTTTTGGATTAAAATTTTAAGATAAAAATGGAGGCCTATTTTGTATTAGCAATACCAAATATGCTTTACTAGCTCATTTATATATATATATATATATATATATATATATATATATATATATATATATATATATATATATATATATATATTGATTGGTGGTTAACGATACATATACTATTTATTTATACCCATTACTCAATGTAACGTAATTGCTTTATAAAAAATGACATCTAAACATATTTAAATTTTACTTTCATCGGGCTTTTCTCTAACTTAATCTAAATAGAAGAAAGTTGAATACTTTAAATAACCTATTTGGGTTTTGAAATTAGGAATCTAATCACCTAATTAGGCTAAATTTTACATTTTGGTTTTTATCCTTTGATTTAAAAAATCCATTTTTACACCGTTAACAATCAACGTCATTGAACAATTGTATCGTCGTAAAATGTTAACAATACAATAATGCATTAAAGATTAAAAAAATCAAAGATTAAGAATTATATTCTCAATTTTGTAACTTCAAGGGCTTATCCTACCCAACTTTTTCCAACCAATTAACACACAAAGCTATAAACATAAATGCCTGAACAAGATGTGGGTAAAAACTATAAACCAATCATCAAGTACGACTACCAAGCCATGTAAATGATCAATACATATCATTCAAGCCTTCATGCAAGAAAATTGATCCTCACTGAGACAGTTACCCCATTAGGGTATGAGCAACCAACCAGCAGCTACAAGCTAATGCTAAGATGCTTATTTTTCTATCACGCTCAAACCTGTAAACTTACTCACACCTTTGTCTTTCACAAGAAGCCTGGTTTTGATCGCGTCTTCCCATCGCGCCGTAGAGGCATAGATATTTGACAGGAGTGTGTACCTGTAGAAAGCAAAGAAAACAAAAGATTGAGAGAGATGATCAAAGAAGGCATTTTGTTTCCCTTTCATTTTCACCTTTTTATTACTGCTTCACCACAGAGAAAAAAAATCTGTCAAAATGAGATGCAATTGCAAGTCACGGTATGATAGTGTAAAGTACTGATCAAGATCAAAGAAGGCATTTTGTTTCCCTTTCATCAACAGGCCTTGATCACAATCAGCTTATATCTCCTTCGAAGTTTTAACACTGATGCTCTAGCTAGTAACATCCAACTGTGACATATTATATCGTGGTTGTTCGGTTTTGTCTCCAACAAACTGTTTACAAAATGGTAGAAAGGTTTATTAGTGATAATTCTTTGAGATTGTTGTATCATTTTCTTGTCTTTGACAAAAAGTCAATAGTGGGTGCTATATTCGACTTCAGTAGGTAATCAACATAAAAATCTCATATCTAAAATTTGGTGTATAGGTATATGAATATCAGATTGATATCCTGATACTCCGAATACATATACTCCAAAAACTAGAGGTATCACATATATTATGTTTGTCCTCCTCTGTCATTTGGAGAAAAACCCATATCAATCTCATACCCATATCTTGATACTGATATCTAATACACTGATATCCAGATATGAATACCAAACAGGCCCTAAACGATATAATGGAAAATGAACAAAGTTAACATAGTACAGAGTCTACAGACTACAGGGAAGGATTAAATACCGTCCAGTATCATGAGGTTGTAGATTGATAAGGTGTTTTCCTGCACTTTCACCAACCACATGATTAGCATAAATCCTGCAACCACCGACTAGTGCTCCCCAAATAGTCGGATTCGGTTCCACAGGCAATGAAGCTACTAGTTCAGCAGCCTCATCCATGCAGCCAGACCGAGCAAGGAGATCAGTGACACAACCATAATGCTCAACTTTAGGATACAACCCATGATTGGTTGACATACAAGCTAAGAGCTTTCGGCCTTCTGCCACCATTCCAGAATGACTACAAGCAACCAGTAATGCAACAAAAGTCATATCATTAGGCTGAAAGCCTTTTTGTTTCATTTCCTCGAAAAGTTGTATGGCTTCCTTGCCTCTTCCATGAAATGCCATTCCCCCTATAATTGTATTCCAAGCAAATGTGTCTTTTGACTCAATAGAAGAGAAAATTTCAGTAGCTTTAGATATATCCCCACATCTAGCATACATGTCTACTAAGGCAGTCTTCATGATGGAATTAACTTCAGTTTTATGTTGCTTGATGATTTGATGAACCCGCAAACCTTGATCCAAAATACCCAATTGAGCACAAGCAGACAGCAAGATGACAAAAGTCACTTCTGTTGGCTGCATACTTGCCTTGAGCATCTTCTCGAAAATGGAGAGCGCTTCATTGGACTTTCCACTCTCTACATAGCATGTTAACATTGCGTTCCATGAAGATACATCCTTACAGGGCATTTTATCAAACAGCTCTTTTCCTTTATCTAGCTTCCCACATTTGGCATAGACACTCAGCATACTGTTCCAAGAGATTTTATTTCTTTGAGGCATTTCATCAAACAGTTTCTCTGCTTCCTCAACTAGACCCGAAATTCCATACCCATTAATCATTGTATTCCAAGATATTATATCCCTAGAAACCATCTTATCAAAGACCAACCTAGCAAACACCATATCCTGACATTTTACACAGCCATCAATCATAGAATTCCAAGAAACAACATCACTAAAGCAGCAATTTCCAAATATCCTCTTTGCACAATTCAAATCCTTTCTGCTGGAATAAAAGTGAATCAAGGAGCTCTGTACATGAGAATCAAACTCCAAACCAAATTTAACAACATGGGTATGTAACAGTATCCCATACTCATATACTGGAAGCCTTGTGCAGGTCTTTATCAGGCAGGGGAAAGTGAAATTATTTGGTCTTTGATCACTGCCAATCAGCTTTTGGTAAAATGCAATGGCTTCAAATGGCGTATCACTCAAGGAGAGGCCTCTGATGAGATTGTTCCATAGAGAGATTGGTGGGTTTGGAAGATCATGAAAAATGGTCTTTGCATAGGTCAAATTGGCTCCAAATGGTGGGATTAAAGCAGAAATAGAAGCTAATCTGGAGATATGGAAGGTTAATTGTTGAGTAGAAAGATCTGGTGATACAATGATTTGAGCATGGACCTGTTTGAATTGTTTCAACCGCTTGCAAGAATCTATAAGGGAGATGAATTTGTTGTTCATGAGGACGTATCATAGTGAAAGGTTTTATATGTGGAATAGATGAGAAGTGATAAAGAATCGTAAGATAGTAAATAGATCGAAAACAGATTCAAGCTTGATATGCGAGATTGCGAGTTACAGCAAAATCAGTTGGAACTTGCAGACATGACTGAGAGTCTGAGAGCATCCGCAGGGGACTGCAACAGTGCAACCTAACAAATTGGCCTTTCATATTTCCACGGGTACAATGTACTTCAGGGTGATTATTATTTGTGTGATATTAAATGATATCGGTTGATTTTCGTTTTTTTTTTTAATCTCGTTTTTGCTATTTTTTATTGCCTCGTTTATCTCATTTCAATTTTTATATTTTACCGTTCAATTTTTTCTTTTTTTTATTACTACTATGTCGTTGGTATCTGTTTTTTCGTGATTATAATTTTTGTAGTTACGTGGTTATGTTATTATCGCTAAATTTTCGTATGGATAGTATAACTTGTAAAATCTGAAACTCAATCTTAAAACTCTTAAAACTAAGAACCGAGATGTAATTTATTAAAAAAAATTAAAAATAAAACTAAAAGCACCTTAGATGTATTAAATAGGTTGGGCACGGGACGGGATGGAACGGGATTGAGGTCATCCTAGTCCCGTCCCGGCTATTTTAAATGGGCTGGGATCGGGACTGGCCTTGGGTATTTTAGATTGAATCTCACCGGGTCCTATCCCGGCTGGGACTGGGACAGGATGGGCCCAATCCCGTTTACACATTAGTTTATTAAATGTTTTTAAAATTTATACTTTATTCACAAAATATTCGCATATATCGTACTTAAAACGCAAAAACATTAAAGTTTTCAAATATTCATGATAACATATTAGAGTTAAACTAAAGTTTCCAAATATATATAATAAAACACATTTAAATGAAGTTGGTACATTTGTCAATTTTAACGGTTTGACCGACATGATTTATTTTTTAAATATAAGAACGTAATATGTAATAGTATTTCGCTAATGCTTAGTGATTCTACTTATATTTATAATTTTAAATTAAAAATTTTATTATATACGGGACGGGACGGGCCTAGCGGGATGGAGAAGTTAAGGCCCATATCCTGTCCCGGATAGTTTTTGACGGGATGGGTTCGGGACGGGATTTATATTTTTGAATGAAATCCCGCCGGGATCAAGACGGGATCGGGATAGAGCCCGGAACAGGACCGAGATTGGCGGAATTTGTGCCCACCCCTAGTATTAAATCTAAGAACTGAAACTAGTAAAATTACATTAACATCATTCTCAAAAACCAAAATTCGTAAAATCCGAAACTTGAAAACTTAAACCAACAACAAAAATGTAGTTTACTTTAAACAAATAAAAACTAATTGCATGTTAGGTGTGTTACTTGAATTTTTTTTTTTAAAAAAAAAGCTAATAACAATTGGGGGAAAAAAATGTTATCGACACAATTAATTAGGGGTATACAATAATGATGTGAAAATAATATACCAAATAAAATAATACGCTAAACAACGTGACTTGGGTGTGTTAATAATTTAGTCGGGGTGTATAATAATGGGGCGGAAATAATTCCCCCTGTAAATTTATAAGAGCATCCATTATTTATTAGATTTACACAAAGAGTGTCACATCGTTTAAAGAGAAAATTGCTACATGAAAGTGTATTTTACAAGGGGTTCTCTTTCTCTTTGTTAATTTCTACAACTTTATTTCAAATGATAATTTAACCAAACAAGACATTGAAAGGTAAATCATAGAAGCAGTGGTTGGTCCGTGACAAATTCAATAAAATAAAATTATTTTTATTTAAAAAAATATTTAATGTTTAATATTATTTATTGGAAATGATCCGGAAATTATAAGGTAGGCTCACCGATCAATGTTTATCGTCTTAACTCAATGAATGCAATCAACAATGCAAGATAATGTATGTTTATCTAGGTTGTTTTATCTACGGATTCCCCACACCTTTTGAGTGTGTGAAATGACTCAAATAAATAACATGGCACTCTCGTAATTAATGCAAATCAACATGAACCTCAAACATTAAGATGAGTGATCAAGTAAAGTATATGCGACTTGCTCTCACATTAAGCATCAAGAAATGTAATCAAACACTTATGATGAATAACACATGTTAGGAAATAGTCATGATTTTGCATTTGACATCTTCTAACACAATCTCTATTATCTTAACATTGCATCTCAACTGGACGTTGAGGCTTAGAAGATAAAACTAGCAATTCTAAGAACTAATCTTAAGAAGGCATTGAATAAGTCGTCACAAAACACAATCAGAAAAGGAAGTAGTTTTCAAACTACTACTAGAATCTCTATGTTCACCCCTCTAGAAAAAGACTAATATTTCAAGCATAATCATCATCAAGCACTTAAAAAGACAATTACACAATGACAAATCAACCATAGATTGGGCTCACCCCACAAAACCTAGAAAGTGATCTAACTACACATGGTAGAAATAACAAGGTAATGAAATGAAATATGCTTTTAAAAATAAATATCTAAAGAAAAAAATGCAAGAGGAAATTTTGAATCAACAAAGTCAATCTCAAATCCTCGGTCCCTTACAATCTTGCATCAAATTTATAAAAGAACAAACGAGAAATAACAAGTGTTTTTTGAAAGAAGTTGTGGGAACCAACTAAATTCCTTAAAAATCTAACACCGAAAAGTGGACTTCTTACAAACAAAAAAAGTCGAGGGTTATTTATATTGATTTCCAGTGAACCTTTGAAAGAAACAAATTACCTTTGAGAGAAGTAAATTGACCCTCGCAGATGACAAATGCACATTTGGAAAAAAAAGAAAGAAAATTGACCACCCAAAAAATTACAAAAATGTCCCTGAAGGAAGGTTCGAAAAATGAAAAAGACCATTATCGGAGGGAAATACGGGAGAGACCAGTGCATCGGTCGGTATTTGCCTCAATTTTGCACCAGTCCAGGACTGGTTCACATACTGATCCATATGTTTTGCCTGCGACCATTCTTTTCATTGTTGGGAAATTTTGAAGGTCTTTCATAAGGATTTTAATCTTTGTGTAAACTACAAAGTTACACCCCTTCGAAATATATTTAAAAATAAGTACTTGTGGGTGTTCTAGTTCGTTTTGAGGCCTCGTATATCTTCGTGTTACCAAAAGTGTGCAAAAGTGTCTATTAAGTCTTCTTGTGTCCGCAAACCTTTCATTGTTTGTTTCATGACTCTTTTATGAAACTTCTAAGCATTCATACTTAGCATCATAAGTGACCTTGCTCATTCTTGATCCTTAGCCTCAATTTATGCTTTTTTAATAATTCGAAAATTGACCCGGTTTTGACTCAATGGCTCATATGTACATTTCCTTATCATTTTAAGACCATGGATATTTCAAATCACACATATAAGACAACACAAAGTGAAGTAGACATCCAACTGACAATATATGCTCATAATCGTGTCAATTCAATGCGATTATAATCGTAAACTAAGATCAAATGCATCTAAAAAGTAAGGTTGAAAACATGTTATCACACACACAACCTCGGCCGACCACCAACTTTGGCTGAAACTCCATAAGTGTTTTTGTCACAGGAATAAACTAAAAATATGGCCGATATAGACCGTTTTAAGATCGTAAATGTCCATTGATCCTACCAATGCAAACAAGTCACGTAGCTATCTATGTGACTTGTTTCATAAACATTATTTCCATAAAAGTATTAACAATGTTACGTTTTGCCCGACAACAAAATTTTCGGATCAACTTGTTATCAGATCTCAACAACCAAATAACCTAATGTTGTTTGAAATAATTATTTGAACATGATAAAATTTTCATTTTTCCATTCGACCGACCCTAAGATCAAGTTAGGAAATCATAACAACGGAACACAAATAAATTCATATCTAATTTGTCACTAACTCAATCGAAGATCAAGAATAAGCTATAGAATCATAACGACTGAAGGAGTAAAATCATATCATCCATGACGTTTTTTAAACTCTGTGGAAGACCTTAAATGTACTAGTGTCAACTCGGATAGGCGAACACCGACGACACCCCAGTCGCACGCATGGTGGTTGAGACTTTTTGACTTTTCTTCGTTCACAAACATGAAAAGTTGTAAGATGCAAAGAATTTGAGAGAGGGTTTCACAACCTCCTTCGTAATCAAATTTGGATTAGAAACGAAGAATATAACCAGATTTGAAGTTTGAGAAAATTAGAGGTTTTTTCGTTATTTATAGCGGAAGTAAAGTTCATCCACTAAGAGGATTAATAAAAAGATCCTGATAATCGATAACTATCGCTTCGTCGGTAAAAAGAAAGTAGAAGTTTCAGTGTTTAAACGTTACAAAATTGGAATGAAATTTATAGAAAATTTTCAGAATCATTAGTACGTGACCGTCCAGACAAATGATTACTCGTAAGATCCTTTTTTAGCCTTTAAGCAACGAAATAACAAGTTTGTTCTCCATTTTGCCCTTTCATGTTATTTCACATCTTAAGCATATACGTTGTTATGATCAATGTTTTCAACTACAACTTTGTTGATTGGAGCCACAAATGCCATAATTAATACCGGAGGAGAAATATAACTCTCGGTGGAAAATACTTAGGGTCCCAAATAAGCTCAAGATGCAATGATAATGATTAAACTTAATCAATCACGATAAGCTTAATTAGTCACAATTAACTAGGATTGGAAATCCTAACTTATACGAATATAATATTTATTTCACCCCTTAGAGCATGATTATTTAATCCATAAATAATCAACGGTGTAGATGCATTACCCAACAATGAACGTATATATCCAACTCCACTTAATGTGTAAAGTATAAGTCCAAAGGTAAGTTTTAACTAGTTTATTATTTCACATCTTAAGCATATACGTTGTTATGATCAATGTTTTCAACTACAACTTTGTTAATTAGAGTCCCAAATGCCTCAATTAATACCGGAGGAGAAAAAATAACTCTCCGTGGAAAATCCTAACTAAGGGTCCCAAATAAGCTCAAGATGCAATAATCATGATTAAACTTAATCAATAACGATTAAGCTTAATTAGTTACAATTAACTAAGATTGAAAATCCTAACTTATACGAATATAATATTTATTTCACCCCTTAGAGCATGATTATTGAATCCATAAATAATCAACGCCGTAGATGCATTACCCAACAAGGAAGGTATATATCCAACACTACTTACCCCCCGTTTGGTTGTAATTCCGGAAACGGAAACGGAATGAAAATTAATCTAGTCCACATTGGTACCTTGTTCATGGAAAATATTTCATGTGGTTTCATGCAAAATGCACTTATTTCCCCCCATTTTGTCACTTAGGATATCAAAACTAATCAATTTCTACTACAATTACTTACTTCAAACCACAAGGAATGATTTCCCAAAACCTCATGAACATGGGTATACGTATGGACTATATACGTTTCCATTCTGTTTCCGTTTTCGGAGTTTAAACCAAACCGGCCCTAATATCTAAAGTATAAGTCCAAAGTTCAATTTTAACTATTTCTTTGTTGTAGATCAAGCTCATTTTTCATACATTCATTTTTCATGTAAATTATGTTATTTTTTCTTTTGTATCAAATTGTTAATAGAAAAAAAAAACGTTAAATATAATGACTAGATATATTCATGCTCACAATGTGCTCTAACTAGACCTGGGCATTTCCGGACTCGGACCGCACTCGCATACAAAATTTACCCGTTTTTGCGGGCCGGACTCGGACTGAGACCGGACTTCGGGCCTAAGGTCTTGTCCGTACCCGTCCGGAGCGGGCTTTGGACCGGGCGGGCCGGACCCGTTATATATATATAAATAAAAATTATACATATTTAAATATAAAATAAATAAAATTATAACACATAATTCAAAGTAGCTCAATGATCGTGAACATTTGAACCTTATCTTGAGGTATCGGGTTTGATTTCTACTATTCGCATATATATATTTTACATATTTAAATTAAAAAAATAAATAAAACAGGCTTTCGGGCCGGATTTAATGACCCGGTCGGGCCTGCCTTATGCGCCATACCCGCCCGTGAAAACGGGTGGGTAGGCTTGCCCGCGTTTGCCCAGTCTAGCTCCAACCAAAATGGAAATTAACACCAAATAGGCAAATACTACTTACATATTTTATGGGAATATTTACATAACTAGCTTAGTACCCGTACCTTGTACGGACTTGATAGAAATATAAACTAAATAATAATTACCCGTACCTTGTAGGGACTTGATAGAAATATAAACTAAATAATAATTATTAATGTAATACATAGTATATATCACAATAAAAGATAATATATAAAATTTAGGTAAAAAATATTTATTTGTGTGATAACACTTGCTATATGATATAATAATAGTTTAACACCTTTAATATGTAATCGATATATTCTTGTCAAACAAAAAAATGGCACATAAATTTTAAAATAGGTCAATATAGTAAGATATAATATTGGCTTTAAAATAGATGAAATGGATAAATTTTAATTAAGTAAGACTAAAAATAATAGATAAATTGTAAAACTAAAATATGGTAATTTTCATCGAAAAAGGCATGAGTAAGAATCTAAAAATTCCTTATAATTATAGAAAAAGTCATTAGGCAAATGGAATCAATATTATACAATTATATAATTTCCTTAATTAAAAGATGATTGATTTATTTGATATGTTAATTTAGAGAAAAATAAATTAAAATAAATCATTTAAATAGGTGTCGCGACTTAAAGACGACATGTGGCAAAAATCTAACGTGGCGCAATTTACATACGACATTTGGCGTAATGTGAGGTGACGCGATGTAAGAATGACAAGTGGGTTTAACAACTTATGCTTTAGTATTTATATAGTAGATTTTCGAATGTGTCATTATTAATTATCATCAAAAATTAGTTTCGTAATTTCTACTAACTAAGATTATTGTTTTTCCTAACTTTAAAAATCACTTTTGGAATGCATCATTATTAAATTGGTCGAAATTATCACCAAATACTACTTACATACATTTACGGGGAATATTAACATAATTTAACTATCAATTTATAATAAAATTTGAATTTTTTTTAACTACCATTCATGACTTGTGTTTGGGCTATTACCGGTTCTTAGCCATGCAACTTAGGTTTTGTTAGCTAATTATTTTACCATTTATGTTGTTATATCAAGGTATGGTAGTTGTAGAGTGCTTCAAAGCAAGGTGGACAACCTCCCACTTAGACCTGGATCCGGCCGGACTCGAGCCGGGATTGCGTGAAAATTTTGTTCGTTTTTGCGGGCTGGACTCGGGCCGAGCCCGGACTTTGGACATGGGGTCTTGTTTGTACCCGTCTGGAGCGGGTTTTGGGCCGGGCAGGCGGGCTCCTTTTTATATATGTATTTTATTAAAAAATATACATATAAAATAAAAAATAAATAAAATTATAATACATAATTCAAAGTAGTTCAATGGTCGTGAACATTTGAACCTTATCTTGAAGTATCGGGTTCGATTCCTACTATTCGCATATATATTTTACATATTTAAATTTTTAAAAAATAAAACGGGCTTTCGGCCGAGATTAGCGGTCCGGACAGGCCTATACCCTTGCCCGTACCCGCTTGGCGGGCTTAGCGGCCCGACTGGAGCTACCTTATGCGTCATACCTGCCCATTTTTTCGAGGGAGCGGGTTTGCCCGGGTCTAGCCCCACTAGAACTGATGCTTTTGAGTTTTTGCATCTCTTGCGGAGAAACTCTTATATTTTATTATGATGTTAGTAGGAGCAAGTATGGTTGTTACGTGTGATACATTCATCACATCACTATCATGGTATATCGGAGATTATCATTTAATTTATTTATAGATGTGTTTCGTGAAAGATCAGAGATTTTGTAAAGCTATAATCGAAATTCATTGTTAGATTATACTCCATAATACTCGAATTTATAAATTTGGGTGTTACATTTACTATAAAAACACACAATTTTGTTAATAAGATAATTTGTTTAAATTTCAAATTTTATTGGATTAGTTGTTTAAAATTCTAATTTTGAAGTAGTGGCCAAATTTATTCATACCATGTAATAATGCTTATTATCATGGGTTATATATATATACACTATGGCTAATTTATAAAATAAATAAATTTTAATAGAAAAATATTTTAAAAAAATTTACATCATTACTTTCAAATATCATCTATAGCATATTTAAAATATAAAAATAATTAATGAAATTTAAATTTTCACATAATTAATTCCACGTTCTTTCAAAATACATACTTAGAATCTTGTCACTATCAAATCATTTGAAATTGGAGGAGTAAAATCTGGAACTCACACGAATTTGTAGCAAGCAAAAATTGAACTACAAATTGACAAATTCTCCACAAACTCAAATTTGATATTGCTAAGATTTCAAATTTGCAATCTATAAGTCACTTCATTAGTTTGCGTGACTTGGACCAGAAACTATTTTAATATATAAAAAAAACCTTGTGCTATTTGACATGAGAACTTCTCAACCATCCACCAAACTTAACCTTTTTCTAAATAGTCGAGTTTGAAAAGAATGTTCTATCGACGTCCTTTATTATTATTAGATGTTAATCTTGCATTATTCATTTATGCACGGGTTTATATTTAGACTTTTTTAATTATATTACTTAGTATCTCGATTTCATTTTTTAATTTATGTATTTTAGTTATTATTATTATTTTATATTTTTAATTATTTATAATACATTACAAATACATAAAATATAAATCAATTTTCTTTTGAAACTCAAGTATTTTTTTTAAAAAATACATATTTTTCATAATAGAAAGATTCGTCAACAAATGAAATCAGGCAGCCAAATTTAATTTAAGATAAATCATTTACTTAAACGCATCTAACTCTTTATTAACGGTTCTAAAAAAAAAAACAGAATCCATCAACGGTCAATTGCGATGAATTGATTGACTATAAAATCCGAGTTGACCAAAGCAGCAAGTCAACAACCAACCACCTCCATTGATTCATTCAATTGCAATGAGTACTCATTGTTTCTTTTCCTTTCAAATTACCGCGCAATTCCTTGGTTTTATTGCTTCAGCTATTAACGTCGATGGTGCAGTCCTCTGGTTGTTGCCGTTGCCTGAAGAATCTTCTCCGCCGTAAGATCGTTGGTGATAGAAGAGACGACGGCGGGGGAAACAGTGAGGATGATGCGTCTAGCCTATTCTTTGAGCTTCGTTCTCTCCAATTCGCTACTAACTTCTTCTCTGATCTCAACAAGCTCGGTCATGGTGGATTTGGTCCTGTTTACAAGGTGAATTCCTTGTTCCCTTTTCTTTGTAGGGTTTGTTTCAGCTCGTCCCTAGCACATTTTTTGAATTTGATGTTGATTTTTTACTTGGTTTATGGTTGGATTGTTGCTTTTATACTATTAATGGGAATTACAGCGATGAAATCGCAATTGTAATCTCATATTGTTATATTAAGATCAAGCACTTTTAAAATTGGAGCTGACCTTTTCCAGTAGTAATGTTGCAAAACCCTCGATTATCTATGGTGGAATTTAGGGCTTCTTCAGTTTTGGATTAAAAATGAGAAAACCAAAACAAACAAAACAAGTCTATCTTGAATGCAGGGAGGATTTTAGCATGGCTTGCTAGGTAAGAGACCTTATCATCATGAGAATTATATACATTTGATAGTTAGAAACTGTAGATTGGCTTATGAATTGAAGATAATTAAGCAACATGTTAGTGATCTCTTTCCCTAGTATCTTTCGTCTGGATGGGTGTGTTTATGATTTGGAAGGTGGACTCGAGGATTGTGCTTCATTCGCTTTGATGAAGGTGTTGTCCGACACAAGAACTGTAATAACTGAAGAGGATAAATAATGCTTGACTGTTTGTTATATACATTTGACACATACTGTTGTTTTCCTTGGTATCAAAATTTGAAGGGTAGTGAAGGGATTGCGAATTGTTTATCTTGCTTCTGTATGATTGAAACTTAATTTCAGGGATTGATGCCAAATGGTCAAGAAATTGCAGTGAAGCAGCTGTCACAAAATTCAAGGCAAGGCGTGCGAGAATTCACCAATGAGGTGAAGCTGCTACTGAAGATTCAGCACAGGAATCTGGTCACATTACTAGGATGCTGTGTAGAGGGACCTGAGAAGATGCTTGTCTACGAGTTCCTTCCTAATAAAAGCCTTGATTATTTTCTTTTCGGTATGATCCTACAACAAATTTCTATTTGTATACACTAGCATTTTTTCGTAAATTGATTAGTTGAATGCAATATTTTAGATAAAACCCAGTCCATGATCTTGGATTGGCCTAGACGATACAAAATCATAGTGGGTGTTGCAAGAGGACTCCTGTACTTACATGAAGAAGCCCGGGAAAGGATTATTCATAGAGACATCAAGGCCAGTAATATACTACTTGATGATAATTTGAACCCGAAAATTTCAGATTTTGGATTAGCAAGGCTATTTCCTGGTGAAGATACTCATTTGGATACATTTAGGATTTCTGGTACTTAGTGAGTACTCTCTGAACTTTATTCTCTGTTGCTATTTTATTTGGATGGATTAGAAACTAACACATTGTGTTGGATGTAGTGGTTACATGGCCCCTGAATATGCAATGAAAGGCTATTTGTCGGTAAAAGCTGATGTTTTCAGTTATGGGATCTTGGTGTTGGAGATTGTTGGTGGTAGAAAGAACCAGGACAAACAACTTGGCCCAGACAAAGCCGACCTCTTACGCTATGTAAGTTTGTAAGGAATTACTTGTTCTGTCAATCAACTTTTTTCCTGGATGAACTTGAACTAGTCACAGTCATAACCTTTCAAGCAACCAAGAAATTACGGAAAATCAACTATTTTTGGAACTATGGATGACACTAGAGATGGGGAACAAACGGAAATCGATAGAAAACCCTTGTTTGGATGCATATAACAAGTTCTATAATCAACTATTATGTCCTATAATGTATTTCAACATAAGTGTTGTCTGGATGGCCTCTTACACCAAATCTTGCAGTTTCTGTAGAAATTTGTAAACTGAAAGCTTCTTTATTCGATTGATCACGTTTATATAGATAAATATAAAGGAAAAAAACGATAAACTAACAAATAAAGGATAAGTCTAATGTAGAACACAATACTCTAAAAGTATCCTGCTCCCAACTTCCTATCTCTTGCATGATCTTTTCTTGATTTTAAGAATGTGACTTTGGAAATAATGGTTAACTGCATTATATGAAATTTGGACAAGTCAAATACAAGAAAGTAATTTAAATGCTAAGTAGTGTCTCTCTTACACGAGTTCTTTTTCAGGCATGGAAGCTGTACCAGGAAGGGAATACAACGGAATTAGCAGACTCGAGCCTGGAAAAGTACAACCATAATGAACTAGCAATGTGCATCCATCTGGGTCTACTCTGCTGTCAAGCAAATGTTGCTGAGAGGCCAACAATGAGCACTGTGAACCTCATGCTATCCAGTGACTCGTTTACGTTGCCTAGACCGGGTGTACCAGGACTTCAGGGTCGTACAGGGCGATACTCGACAACAACTGCTACTACTCGAACTGATACCAATACAAACACCAGAACAAGTACTAATACAAGCACTACTACTGATGGTGCTACTACTAGTAGTTTGTATAACAATGGGAATACAAAGCCAAGAGCAGGAAGTAGTAGTTTTGTCGAAGAATATTCCAGAAATTCTATTTCTATTTCTTCTATAGATGAAGGTAGATAGGATGTATCATATAACTTTATATTTACACATGAAATGAGGTTCGTTTATTGTTTGTAATTAGTAAAGCTGTTTTAATAGGGTGTATCACATATTAAGATTATTTGATTGGTCAAAAGGAAAATAAAATTTAATCAGTTGATGATTGTTGCAGATTATGTATATCATGAAATAAGTTGAGGAATTTTCCTAGAAAAGTAGTTTTATTTACGAAATTTGCTTCTTTTTAAATATAGAATACATTGTTTCTAAGTAAGTTATTTTGAACCGTTTCAAATTTTCATATTTATCTATCCATGTAATATGTTATTATTATTATCATAAAAGTCATTATCCCCCAAAAATGAAAGTTAAAGCTTAATTTTATTATAAAATTATCATCCAAATACTTTATTTTAATTTTCTTTTATCATCTTCATTCTCTCAAATCTCTAATCATCAATTTTAATGGTTCGAATGCTCCAAAAAATGACACGTTGAAATGCTTTTGCTTGATAGTCAACATTCCCGATTCAGAAAAGTAGATGACTTTGTCGGGAGTAAGGAAAAACCTTGATGGGATTGGAAAGGAATTGAGCAACAAACAAAGCGAAGACTTGTTATATTGTCTGTGCCGTTTTCTGATAACAACAAACGACCAAGATTGTTCAAATGTCTTGCCGTCTTGATTATGACAAAATAAAAGTTATAATTAGTATTTCAATTTAAATTGTTAAGAAGAGTTGGTATGCTCACACATATGTTT
Organism: Fagopyrum tataricum; assembly: GCA_002319775.1. Taxonomy (NCBI): domain Eukaryota; kingdom Viridiplantae; phylum Streptophyta; class Magnoliopsida; order Caryophyllales; family Polygonaceae; genus Fagopyrum; species Fagopyrum tataricum. The sequence continues at coordinate 6,285,443 of CM008282.1, forward strand.
GTTTTGCACCATTTCACTTAGCCTCTTTTAACTTTTTTCCTAGACTATGTATGCTATTTGTGCTCCCCTAAGAACATTTATATATTTCTTTTCTACTATTCTTTTTCCAAGAGTTCGTTTGACCAGACATGAGAAGTATAATCTATAGAAAGTAACTTATTGAGAATTAAACTTTATAGATATTAAAGTAAACGTAACATAGTTGGTTCTAACTTAATAAAGAGCTCCATAAATATTAACTAGTGTAATACCCGCACCTTGCACGAAACTAAATTTTAAAAACTGTTATTTTTACATATTTCGAAATTATGGATCGGTCAAAACTGGTGTAATACCCGCACTTTATGAAATTTTGGATTTAAAGTAATTGTTATTTAAACACTAAATTAAAAATGTTGGATTTTAAATTGAATGAAGTCAAATTCAGTTAATAAATTTGAGGAAGTAAAAATAACATGAATTTAAAACATACGAACAAATATGATATATTTCACAATTGTTTTTTTTTTGTTAATTAACATGAAAACCAAAAATGGTTTTAAAAACTTAAATATTAAAAACTAATTAATTAATTTTTAAAAAAATATTTAAATTGATGAGATATTGTTGGATTTAAATTTTTTGGACTTACGTTAATTTATGGGAAGACACGTGGCAAGAAGTGTTACTCCTATAATATATATATAAGATAAGATAATTAGTATATTATCTCATAAAAACCATGAGAAAATTTTCTAACCTACAGAGGCAAGTGGACTTCTCGAGGTTTGTGATTGTGTACGTTTAAAAAAGAAAAAAAATAAATAATTTTTTTGGTAAAAGGAGAGGCAGTGGTCTCCGGCGCATCTGACGTGCTTTTATTGCATGAAAAAAAGAGCTAAGTAGTAAGCAAACGGGGGATAGCCCGGCCCCTTACATCATTATTTAAAATACAAGAGACACCCTCCGGCGGGTCAGACAATACATGAAAGCCCAAAGGCAAAGTAAAAGCATAAGAAGCAAGAAAATCCGCAGTTTTATTCGCCTCACGGTAGGCATGACGAAACTGGATAGACCAGTTTCTTTTAATAAAGTCATGGCATCTTAATGCCAGACTAGCAAGAGGATGACAAGAGGGTGGTAGTGGTTTATGCAATAGTGTTATGACCAAAAGAGAATCGGTTTCCAACAATACTGACCGGAAACCACTATCCCACGCAAGTACCAGTCCATAGTAGATACCCCATAGTTCAGCCATAGGTACCGTACATAAACCGATATTGACGCAAAAACCCTTCTGTCATTCCCCTTTATTGTTCCTAATAACGCCCGCTGCTGTAGCATGCCCCTCTTGATTCCGTGCACCATCCGTATTAAGCTTCATAACTCCCCTTGACGGAGGTTCCCACTTGACATAAGAAACAAGTTGAGACGTGATAATTGCTGGAGATAAAATATTACCCCAACTATCCATAGAATGCTTAGTTAGAGAACGGATATGATCAGCACGATTCCCCACGACAACACCATTACGGAAAATGATATCATTGCGCCACTTCCAAGTCCACCAAATTCCTGCAATAAAAAATTCCTTCCAAATAATACCAAAGGAGCAACGAGTAGGTGAAAGAAGATTACCTCGTATCCAAAGAGCGAAAGACGTATTAAAAAATCCGGCAATATCAACTGGGGGCCATAATTGAATCCACATTGAACGAACGGCCAAACAATCACGAAATAAATGTTCCAAGATTTCTGGGTCCTGCTGACAACAAGGGCAAGTCGAAGTGCTACGCAAGTGACGTCGGTGTAGCTCGACATTATTTAGGACACCACCGTGGAGAAGTTTTCAAAAGAAAACCCGAGAGCGTTCTTGTGACTGGGATGACCAAAGCGCATCAAAAATTGGCCCATCATTGTGTTGTACAATTGTAGATTGACGAAGAGACCTATAAGCCGAAGCTACATTGTAATTGCCATTCACCATAAAATTCCAAGCAAGGGAATCAGATCCTAAGGCGATATCAACAACCGAGTTATCACGCTGCAGATTGTCCAGAGATAGAGGCCCCAACGGAGGAGGCATCGCATTGAGCATCATCCAGATTCGGTGTGGCACAATAGGGGATATGCCTTGATGGTCCCAACCCGACTGATCGTTCCAATACGACTGGACAGTTCGATCAAGAAGCGCAGTGTCGATCGGTACAAGCGCAAACTCATGGAGAGGATGATCATCTAGCCAGCAATCAGACCAGAAGCGAATCTCTGTTCCGGAACCCAAACGCCATCGAAGTCCTGGTTGAACAACTTCCGAAATTCCCCTTAAAATACCTTTCCAAACCACTGAAAAAGAAGCCCGTCGCGTGTTATTCGGGCGAACATATTTATGAAAAAGAATCTTAGCCCATAAAATCATTAGAAGAAGTCAAAAATCTCCACCCAGTTTTCCCAATCAAGGCAAGGTTCAAGGCCTCCAAATCATGTATACCCATACCACCATGCTTCTTGGGCATACAAAAAACATACCAAGGTAACGAATGCATAGGTCGGCTATCAGCCTTATGCCCCCAAATGAAGTTTCTGCAAAGACGCTCCATCTCCCCAATAACATTCCTAGGAAGAACAAGAGAAGACATTGTATAAATCGGAAGAGACAGAAGAACAGACTTTGTAAGCGTAATACGACCTGCAAAGCTCAAAGTTTTCTTTCTCCACCCATTAAGTTTGGAATTAATTCTATCCAGAAGAAAGCCAAACGTGTCCTTTGAAACTATGGATTGTAGAATAGGAACGCCCAAATAATTCCCCAAATTTCGTGTAACATCCACACCACTCAGATTCTCTAGACTGTTACACATATCCCAGGAAACATTAGCCGAAACATAGATCTTAGATTTCTGGAAATTCACCCTCTGACCCGAAGCTTTGCAGAAAATATCAACACAATTCATAACCACACGCATCTGAGCAACCGAAGCCTCCGCAAATAAAGTCAAGTCATCCGCAAAGAACATATGTGATAAAGGGGGACCTCCTTGTGATAGGTGAATAGGTTTCTAGTCCCCTTTATCAACAGATTCCAAAATAAGGTGACTCAAACGTTCCACACATAAAACAAATAAGTAAGGAGATAAAGGATCTCCCTGCCGAATACCTCGTTCCGGAACAAACTGGTCAATCAACTCACCATTCCAAATGAGTTGCATACGTGTAGTGGTCACACATTCCCGAATCATCCTAACCCATTGAGGTGGAAAGCCTGCTTCAATGATCACATCTTCCACAAAATCCCAACGTATCCGGTCATAAGCCTTCTCCAAATCAAGTTTGAGGAGCATCCATTTCCTTCCAGATTTCTTTTTGCGCATAGAGTGGACAACCTCCTGCATGAGAACCACATTATCTTGGATAACACGACCAAGAATGAAACTCCCTTGCGTAGGCCCGAAAAGTTTCCCCATAACATCATGCATCCTTTGGATCATAACCTTGGTGATAAACTTGTAATGGACGTTACATAGAGCAATAGGTCTGAATTGTGTTATAAACTCCGGGTTACCAGATTTAGCAATTAAAGTAATAAGGGTATCATTACTACCTTCATCCAGGGAAGTTGTAGCAAAGAAGTTAGTAACCATATTCAAAATAGAAGGGCCAACAATCGACCAACATTTCTGGAAGAAAACCGGTTGAAAACCATCAATCCCCGGGGCCTTGAAAGCGCCCATACCCGAAACAGCCTTCCAGACTTCCTCCATCTGAATGGGATTCTGAAGTGGAGACCAATCATCATCATGAATGATCGGAAACCCATAAGCTTCAATGTGGGCTAGAGAGGTCGTCGAGGTGTCAGTAAGCCCATAAAGACTTTTATAAAAGTCCACTGCATGACTCTCTAAAAGAGCAGGATCATCAACCCAATCATTAGGGGCCACTTTAAGACCCGCAACCCGATTCCTTCTTCTTCGAACCAAAGTTGACAGATGAAAAAAAGAAGTATTCCGGTCCCCAGAGGCAAGCCACTGTTCTTTTGATTTCTGGTACCAAATGAGTTCTTCCTGATCCAAAACTTGTTCCAGTTCAGACTTCAACAAACATTCCCGAGCTTGAAGCCGTGAGGAAATCCGCAAACTAGGATTTGCTTGAAGAATAGCAAGCTTATCCATCAGTTTCTTCTTCCGTCCCTGCACATTACCAAAGACCAACCTATTCCACAAAATAAGAGAAGATTTAAGGTGTGTAAGGGCAGGATTAACCTGGTGATGCGTGTGTCATGAAGTCTCCACCATAGGATAGAAATCATCATGAGTCATCCAAGCCTCTTCCATACGAAAAGGGCGCTTGTCTAAACGAGTACGGATCAAAGGCTCAGCTTGAAATAACACGGGTGAGTGATCGGAAGAGAATCTAGCCAGATGACGAACATGGGCATTTGGTCAAAAAACCCTCCCGGGAATAGTCATTAACACCCAGTCCAGACGGCGAAACACCTTCCAAACACCCGAACGACCATTATCCCATGTAAAATTCGAGCCAGTGTACCCCATGTCTATCAAACCATTCGAGAGTATTATATTTTGAAACACATGAGAGTCAGCATGAACCTTCATGGATCCTCCCTCACATTCATCCTTAGATATAATGCAATTAAAGTCCCCTCCTATAATACAAGGATCAAAAATTATAGAAATCTCTTGTTCCAAATCTCGCCAGAAATCCTCTCGGCGAGCAACAGTCGGAGGCCCATAAGCTGCAATAAACTGAAAAGAAGAAACACCCATATTAATTTTAGCATGTATGAAATTCCTTGTAGAGCGGACAATAGATAAATCAAACTTGTCATCATCCCACAGTAACCAAATCCCGCCCTCAAAGCCATTCGCTTCCACACGAAAGCAACCTTTAAGGTGAGAACGAGCACACACACGTGTTGCACGGTCTCCTGAAATCCTAGGTTCAAACACAACAACAATATTAATAGGATGATGATTACAAATATACTTAAAAAACAACGGAAGCCAGGCTTACCAGCTCCGCAACAATTCCAAAAAAGGCAATTCATTAAAAAACAAGAATAAAAGAAAGCAAACCAGAGAGACTAAGAAGTCTCAGAGTGTGGCGGAATAGTAACCACCGCCTCAACAATCATCTCCTCCATAGAGTCTGTACTCGGTCCATTAGCAACCCCGGTCTCCATAGGATCAACATTAACAGTAGATGTAGCACCCACGTTGATTTCAGCAGGAGATGGTTTAGTAAGAACCAAAACAGAAGTAGTGTCAGGCGGAAGGTCCTCACTTGAACATGGCAGGGGCATCGTCGATGTTTTAGGATCATTTTGGCAACTCATCTCCTGACTGACATGTGAAGAAGGTACAAGAACTGGTGGTCTAGGCCGCTTGAGGACACCTCGTTGATCATCTGACCCCCCATTCTTACCCGTGGAGGCAGCCTTCTTCCTCGACGCACTCCGCAGCTGATTCCGTCGTCGATTCTTCTCAGCGGCTTTCACGTCCTCATCCGCCTGAACCTGCGCAGCACCGAAAATCACCGTCTGATCCCCTATCTTCCGTGGTCTGGAGCTAGCCATTTTACTAGATTCAGGTTGTTGATCTGTAGGTGTAGGTGGTACAGGATTATGCAAGGCCACATGGTTGAAACTAGAAGCTTGCTTATACTGGCTAGGAGGAGGAATGACTTTATTGACACGATTAATGTGCGACCCATGTTGATTGCCTTGTTGACGAATAGTCGATACATATTGATTCCTTTGCGGTCTCGGTCTTCTAGTCACCATTAACCATGGACCATATTGTTCATCACCATGCGTTCCCGAAGTCGTATCATTAGTTGACGATTTAGTCAACACCTCTCCTTCCTTTGCAGTAACTTGAGAATTCTCAGATGCTTGAGCAGGTGTTACCTGATTAGGGTCAGATGTCTGTTTAGAACCTCCCCCATGTGCTAAACTAGAAGGACAGTGTGTTGCAAAGTGACCATACCGTCCAGATGTGAAGCAAAATTTTGACATACCCTCATACTCCACCGGGCAACGCTTCCCATTAATGTAAACAGCCGTCTTCAGGGGTTTAGATAAATCAATTTCAACACAAGCACGTACGAACCTTCCCCTATTCGAATTGAGAGACCGAGCATCAAGAGATACCGGGCTTCCCAGGCCTGAAGCCATAAGCCAGAGGATACGTTCATCATACCACTGCATAGGAACGTCCGAAATTCTAACCCATGCAGGAGCAGTGACAATTGGATCTGACGTTACAAACTCTGGTGTCCAACGTTTCATAATGAGGCAACGGTCGAAAACAGTCCATGGACCACCAGATAAAACTTTGAGCAAGTCATTGTCAGAATCAAAGCGAACCATGAAATACCCATTGACAAGATCAACCACCCGAATTCCCGAATGTAAATTCCATAGTGCCCTGATTTTGCGCTCCATTACAGGAAAAGCTATTGGATATCCCAAAACTCGGAAGACAATCGAATTCTTCCAATTTGATGCAAGCGCCTCAGTGATATCTCGATTGATAATAATAGATGGGTTTTCATTAGTGCTTTGTGGATATGTAATAGAAGCTTGCCCTTCCAAAGAAGACCAATTAATGGTGAGATTAGTTTCACCAACAATCCTTGCACCATCCAAGATTTCAATCCAAGATTTCGTTGCAGTGTAGAGGCATTAGAGTCAGTTGTCTCAGTTGAAGTTACTACCGACGGAGTAGTGCCGCCTGAAGTCTCACCAGTGGGTTCTGTTGCGTGGTTAAGGGTAGCAGATAACTCCCCCATGGCAACATCAGAAACCTCTTCCGTTGCAGAAATCGTGGACATCAGAGGCTGAGTCACACCCGTTGGTGCATGAGTCTGTTGTTCCACCATGAGCACATCCAGAACAGTAACCGTAGTAGTCGAAGTCGCAGCCGTAGACGTTCCACCTGTATCAACCGAACCTATCATAGTCATTGGCAAAGCAGCCATGCACTCAGAGCACCAAAACCCACCAGAACAACCCTAAATAACCGTTCGCTCTGACAGTTAGAATTTCCAGAGGGGGAGGAGAGAGAAGAGAGGTTTTTTATCTCTACAGTAAAAGTGTAACTGGAGGAACTCACAAAGTGTAATTATTCGGTAAATACAACCCGAACCAAATGAGGGTTAAATGATTAAATAAACGTAGTGTCTTTGATGAAGATGAATTAAACTCGAGAGTATGTAAATATTGATTTACAATCCCATTGATTGTTTGAAGAGATGAATTACTTGTCAAACATAACATAAGGTGAATAATTTAAATATTGGTCATATACTTTCCAATTAAAAATATTTTTCACCTGTGAGAAATACTTTTATTATTCATAAAATTTCTTTCATCTAACTGCACGAGTGAGAGATTTATCAGAATGTCATAGAGAATGATCTGTTGGTGAAACACTTCCAAACAAGCCAGGAAACTAATAGTATCGTGAAGTAACATAATTAAACAAAAATTCATGACGATTAAACCTTAGACAAAAGATGGTCTATTGAAGAAAAGAGACCAAATTTGTAAAACAGAACATGAAACTAGAAGAAGAATTGGAACATTTAAGAGAAGCTAACTAATTCTTATGATCTCTTACAGCAAGTAGAACTGTGAATAAAGATACTCCCTGATCTTATAGTACTCCTCTGATAAAGGGCCTTCGATTACAATCTGCTGGCTCCCCGTTCCTCCTCCCTGCATGAAATATCAAGCCCTTTTGCGTAAACCGAAAGAAAGAATTTGGTAGGTTAACCATTTGAAGATATGAAATTGAGAATCTGACACCTAAATTTTCATCTTTTGGCTTTTGACCACTTAATTAAAAATTAAAATTAAAATATTTCGGTAAATTTTTTGTTGACGATCCATTGACAACTATCAACAATTCGTTGACATTGCATAATTGTACAGTCGGCCATTGGTGATAGGCCGTTATATCCCATATTGTACCGTCGACAATTGTTGTCAATTGACTGTCACATATAAACAACCGAATTTGTTTTTCTAATTAAGGGGTCAAAAACCGAAAAATTGGTAGTTAGATTTTTAATTTCATAATTCAAGTTGGTTAGCTAAAAAATTGAGCCTAAACCGATATGACAATTGGATTGTAAATAAAACAATAAGCTTCATATTTTGAGCTTTTTCTTCCGGCATAGGGCAGGCTGAGAAAGACGATTCCAGTGAAATTTTAGGAGAGAACTAACCTTCTGACTTGCATCTCCAACTTTCCTCAATGTAATAAATTCCCCACACCTCAATGCCCCTGAAGAAAATTCTGCCTGAAAAGAGGAAAGGAAGGAAAATAAGGTCAGACTTTGAAGATTATACGAACTTGTAGTTTGAAGGAATTTTCAGACAACTACCTGCACCCCCTTGCTAGCAAGAAATTGCTTGAAGTCTGCCATTTTGATATCACCAACAAGAACTGACTTGTGGGGTAGAGGTGGAGCCGAGGGAGGAAGATTAGAAAGCATATCATTTTCTGTCTTCCCAACTTCAGCATCAACCCAAGCGACTTCATACTCACCAAGCTGTATTATAGCCCTTTGTCAGAAATAGTGCAAAAATTTAACCAAAGTGAATCTGCATGGCATATTAGGCCTTTAAATTTGGGGTTGCCCGTTGCTCGTTGGTCAAGGTCAATATATGAGGATAGAGTTTCCCACTAGATTTAATTTCAAATACTATATCAAACCAAATGAAGACAAACAGAACCTATTTCAGTTGGTAATATCATTTCTCTTTGGTACACTTCAAAATTACTTTCATCTATTAACTTGGCTGAACCAGTTCCTAGCCTCGAGTCGTGCAAGTTCAAATCTTTACGTGGTAAAAACACCGCTCCATGTGCATTGCTTACTGCAGCTACTGTCTACCTATACTTGTAAAATGCAAGATTGCAAGTATTTAGAACTGGACTTATACACAGAACACTTTTGGTCTTAAAAATACACTACTCGAGTATCTTTTACTCCTTACCATTCCCAATTTGCTTCCATTGTGGGTGTCTAGAGTTCCCTACCGTCTAACAACAGTTTTTAATGAAATAAAGACTGATAATTTGGTGTCTCATCAATCATCACAGATCTTCAAAAGAGAACTCTTGTTATTCTCTGTATCATCAAAGTTCTGGAACAGGTTCAAAACTATTTATCCTTTATCTGTTGAAAATGAATGCTAGACCTTTTCTCGTGCAGTTTTACTCTAGCATAGAGGTTATGTATCATTCTAGGGGACCCATGCATACAGATGGATGTGAAGTTTAAGAGATCCATACCTTTTTAAAAAGCACATTGCTCATGAGCTTCTCGGAAAGTTGCACCTATATTCAGTGTATGTCACAAGTGTTAATATGTCAATAGGTTTTCCAAAAGAACTGATTATTATATTAGATGGTACCTTATAAGCACACAAGTCTGATGTGACATCAATTGTTTCTTCGATTTGAGGAGAATATACATGAGGGCAAACAAGCTTCAAGCAATGTTGCTTCAAATGTTCAGTTGCCTCTGCTGATCCATGCACCAAAACCTCCATGAAGAAACATGCAAAAGCTTAAGCTCAAAATGATTTGCAAAATATGAAAAGCAGGATATTTTTGTGTTAATGAGCAGTATAAAGCCACAATATTACGATTCCACGCAGAAATCCCTGCAGTCTAGTGGGTATCGCAAAAGTAAAAGAGAGCCTTGTCTGTATTATCACCCTGGAATGTTGAGCAGTAGAACTAGGTTGGGGTAATTTAGGGTCCTTATTAAGCTGCCAGGGCTCTGGAAAAGCAAAATGGAAGCTCATTCGAACTTTTTAAGAAAAAATGTCCAACGAGAAATCGATAAGGAAACAACAGGAGACATTTACAGCCTATGCCTAATTGTGCCAAAAAGCATTTATTATCTATATGATTTGAGTCAATGATACCCAGCCAGTATAGCGTCAGAATGTCTGGATGGAAAGTTATCCATCATCACAGCCCACGATTGTAAGATATCACGACAATGAAGTATCAGGCATGCTAATATAAGCTACAATTTCTACTTTCCTCGCAAACTGCTGAACTCAAAACCAGGGTTTGGGAAAAAGTTCATATGAATGCAGCCCATCTCTTGCAGTTAAAATTGATCAATTTCTGTACTTCCATGCAGAAAATACATTTTGCCAAACAGAGATTTAAGTAAGAAATTTGAAACCATGACACTCTCAATTTGCAGAAGGAAACCCTCATACAGAAGATACTATGAGATCAAGTAAGAAACTTGATTGCACTTACAAGTTTTAAAGGTGCAACATGAGCAAGAATGGATTTGATTGAGCGCCCGTCAGAGCGGCCCTCGAAGTCCATGTAGACCAACAAACACTTCACTTGCACCTGTAATATACAAGTGGATTGTCCAGAGGTTAAGATTCCATCCATCAAGAAAGTAAGACAATTCCGCTGCACAACTCCAAAGGACATAATTCTAGCTGGCATAATTTGCAAGGATGAAAATAGAAACTTTTATTTAAGGGGGCATGTCCAATTTTCCACATACAGAAACTACAGAAGAGAGTTCTAACTTACAGTCAACTCCGTAGATACAACTTTGGACGGTGTAGCGTCAAGTATCAAATTAGCTGCTGCTTCATCAAATCGTCCACTAAGATCACCATCCTGAACCAGGAGCAATAAATAGTCACATACTGAACAACTTACTAAATTGTTAGTAAACAAGAGAGGGAAAGATAATACTTATGTGCCTCTCTTACATGATAAGAGCTAGAGAATAGATACAACACAAAGGAAAAAACAAAAGACAGATAAATTGGAAAAGTAGTCTAGGTCACATAACTGATACCTATAGCATAATCTAAAGGGAAAAAACGAATAATATAGCCAAAAAGTACAGTAGCACAGCCTAAGAAACAATATACAGTAATTCAGAATTGTGAACTCCAACACTCCCTCTCAAGCTGGGTCTGAGCAGAACACGGGAACAAGCGACAAAATTTGCCAGCATTCTGAAGTACTCAGAGACTCAGAGGCCTTCAAATAGTGCCACAAAAGGGAATGAAGCTTCAATAATTAAAGCAGGGGATAACTTCCAGTAACGTAGGTTGGATAACATGCAGCAATGAAGGCTGACCAGAAAAAAAAAATCCTTCAGCAATGAAGGCTGAATTGGGTAGGAGGAATTTTCCAACAATAAAGGCTGGAAAAACAATTTCTCCTGGTGCACCCATCTTTTTTCCTTAGCAAATCCAATCACCCTCCCCAATTCTTGTAAATGCTGCAACTGCAGCAGAAGACTCTTGACTTGAGGCATGGTGAAAAAGGATTAGGTGATTAACAACGTAGAGTTTTTGTAGCAATAAAAAGCTACGAAACAAGGGGGAAACATATAGCACCGAAGGCTGGATATTGGAGCAACAGCGAAGGTTGCAGGATTAGCAGTAAGGAGAAAATCTGTAGCAATGAAGGCTGAATAATGGAGCAACAATGAAGGTTGCAGGAAGACCATTTAGGTCATTAAGCAACCGTAAAGCTCTGATACGGTGTCAGTAAAGTAGATAGGAAAAGACAATACTTTCGTCCGTCTATTACAATGGCAAGAGCCAGAGAATAAATACAAGAAAAAGGAAACCACAAAGACAGATAAAACAGAAAAGTAGCCTAGGTAACATATCCTAATGCCTATAGCATAATCTAAAAACATAGCAGAATAATAAAGCCTAAAAGTGGGCTAGCACAGCCTATGAAACAAAATATAGTAATTCAGAATTGTGAATTCCAACATAAATCCATGGCACTCACACAATCACCTTAGAGCATCTGCGTCCCGATACTAAGAGTTTCTTTAACAATTTTAGAAAATAAAATAATAGAAAATGTCAGGAAGGGTGATGGAACCAAAGCAAATAATTGGAGAGAAGTTTCTTCAGAAAGAAACTGTATCTGATAGGTTCTTCTATTTTCATCCAATTAATGGGTCCTCTTTCCTGTATATAAGCTTTAATAACCAATAAACATTTAGTTTGAGTTTAAAAATATATATAAGAAATTATAGGAGAGTTTTGGGTTGGAGTAAAATAAATTTATATATTTAATTAGTAATAAAAAAAATACAAAATGTCAGATTAGAAACTCCAAACTAGTTTCTGGGTTAAAGATGCTCTTACCTTCAGATATTAACAGCTAACACGTGAATTTTAGGGAAATGGAGCTAGTAATGTATCACAAACCATTAATTAGTAAACATCTTAGAAGCAAAAGTAAGTAAATCAATTCACATAATTATTTTCATGAAGTATCCTTTATTGCTGAAACACAGTAATAACAAAAACTGAAGCCTTGAACTCCCTTACTTGGTAACAGAACTCCTTTTCCCCACATCATCGTGTAATACACATGTATTAGGATTACCTGGAATATCAGTCTAACTAGATGGAATGTTTAGGGTAAGGGATCAATTGTCTACCGTGTCATGTACTCAGGAAGAAGGTGAGAGCTTGAGGCAATGTGAGAGAGCAGGATGCTTGTGGAATCTTAATAGTTGGGCTTTAGATAAAGTGGCTTGTTATAGACTTATGTCTCTTAGCTAGTTATCACTGTTAAGTCTGTTATCCAGTCAGTTCTGAATTATTTTGTAAGACCTTTGCGGCTTTTCCTTTGACCAGGGAGAAGGTTGTTCACTGCTGGTGGTTTAGTTGATTAAAACTTTTGGTGCTCTAACTCCCGTAACTACCTTTTCAAGCATTGCGATCTTGTATCTCCATACATAGCACGACCAGGGTTCCATACACTATTCAAGTATTTTTCATTAGTTAAAACTTTACTTCAGGAAAATGTATTTAGTCATTGGAGGCAGAATCAGCTGTTCTAGGCCCATTGTAATTAGATTTAACATATTCCAAGTGAAGTCTGTTTGCAGCCTCTTGCCTTCTTTATTAAAAACTTGACCTGTTAACACCCCAAGCAAGGACTTGCCGTAGGGCTAAATCCAAGATACTTCATAATATGTGCATGAAGTATATGTTGGCGACCAAAGATAAGCAAATCAAACTACATTTTCCAGGTTTAATGCAAATGAAAATCATCCAAAATGTGACATGCACACAGAGGTCACATATTAGTGGTCAGGGTCATATATTAATTCGGTTTGGAGATATTCTGGGCTCAAGTGATCATTCAGCTTGGGTTACATCTTACTGTGTATTGTCAAATTGAATTGTGCTTGATGGAAAGTGCAAAAAATGTTTTACCTGGATAGATGGTTGGTCCATATTTTCTTCCTTGACCACATAATCATCAGCGTTGATCACTTCCCCAAAATCATCCCATGCAGCAGAATTGTCATAGAATGGAAACATAGGGGCAATACTGGTAGAAGGTGGAACAAACCCATCTATTAAGACATCTCTGTATGCACTATTATAAAGACCACCTAATAAACAAGAATGTGATTTTAGATTTCAGCATCCACAATTTCTCATAACAAAAATCAAATTTTCCTAAATTTACAAACAGAAATAAATTTTCTTATTTTAAAGAAATAAAAAAGCAGTCAGCAAATAGCAAGGAAACATTTTGAAAAATAAATTATTCAATTTATGACCAAACCCCAAGGGGGAAATTATTGAACTTTTAGGAGTTCCATCAGCTACCCCGATGTTTTTGTCAGTTTCATTTGGTGAACAGCTTTTTCCCCCTCTAAAACATAAACTCTCTTGTGGGATCAGTTCCTATCTTAGCATAGACAAGTTTTTCCTATGCGTGAACTTCAAGCTAAAATTCACTTCTCTTATTTAACATCTTCCTGCCCAAAAAATCCAAACACTCCACACTAGTGCACTACAAACGCCCTTTTTCTCTCCCCCTAACCCAGATATTAATCAGCTCACCGCCTCCCCTTCTTTAACCTCAGATCAAGACTCTGTGCCATAACATGAAAGGTAGGTGTCACCTTTACCAACTATTACTCCTCAAATACATCAGTTGTTTTCTCTATGAGTACCTTGCTGTGGAGTTAATCTACCCAAGCAAGATAATAATCGTTTCCAACCAGCAAATGATTTACATTGTCTCGTTGACAAGATTACAAAAGGCTCAGCAGGGGTAGGTGAAAGTAGGTTAGGAATAAACATATGAGGAAAAAAAGCTGCATGCCAAAGAAAGCTCACAAGTTATAACCGGAAGTAAAAGAGCTTAGAGATACATAGAAAAAGTCATTTGAACAAACATCTCAGAATTTAACTATCTTATCCAGCTGAAACTGGGACATAAGAGACACTCCTTTGGCATAACTTGTAAAAAATTGTAACAGCTGGGCCCTCACAACTATAAGTCTGAAATCAAGACTTTTTTTCATGATGGACTTGTAAGGAATTTTTAGCACAGTCGAAGCTAGAAAATAGTGATGCATTTCAAACATCTCAAATCCTTATTTCAACTTTAACTCAGCAACAAAATAAAGGTTTTATTTGGTGGGCACTTATAACTTGATTTTTCATTGAAAAAAATGCTCTCCTCTCACTGGCCAATTCTCAGTCCCCACTCCCCCACAGTGTTCAGCGAAAAATAAATCATAAATGATCCACCAAACAAACCCAAATATATGAAGTACACAAATTGGTAATACTCCTTATTTCCCTTTTAAAAGCACTTCCATCAGTCCACCTATCTGCAGTATCTTATACAAGCTTCCTCATCATGCCCTCAATAAGAAGTTTGATGATGGTACAATACCATTTCAAACAAATGCGCATGAGTCAAAAATTACAAGAATTTGTTGTCAAGGGTCCAAAATTTATGCACTTGACACTAAAAAACTTACCATCTGATAATCCTTGAGTGTCATGTTGATCAACAGCCATAGGATCATTCACACTAGGATCCGCACTGTGTGCTGCATTTGATTCCTCTTCTTTAATAAGACTGGCTCTTAAAGCTTCCTCCTTTTTCCTATTTTGTTCTTCTTCATATGCAGCTAACTCTTCCCCAACTAAAGGAACCCGCTTTGATATAGTAGCTTTAACAGCTTTAGGAGGTGGATCGGCCTGAAGCATACGAGCTAAGGTGCCAAACTGGATTTACGAGTCAGTCAGTATCACATCACAGTGGTAACAAAAGCAATGCAGCAAAATGCATCATGCAGAAGATCTATTCATACCATAATATCCTAGAGGTTGAAAGCATATTGGCAAATTAACCAAATTAAATTCTATCCTCCTTGATCAGGAACATGCCTTGAAATAAGGATGTTTACAAAATGAGAAGTTTAGTACCGAAAAAATGCATCATTCATGATTAAAAAAATAGTCTGAAGAATTTAACATATATCACCCAAGATAACACCGTGAACAAGTATATAAGCAACCACCCAACCCACTCCCCCCCCCCCCCCCCCCCCCCTCTCCCCCCCCCCCCCCCCCCCCCCACCACCACCACACACACACACACATCCCTTCCCATACATGCTCACATTCCAAAGGAACTCATAAAGTGCAGTTGAAGAAGCTATTTGTAGTATAGACTTCAATCTTGGGTTTAAAAGCATCCCTAAAAATGATGGGATGAAGAGAAAATATGTTGTATCACAACAGAAGAAGAAGCTTTTATGTGTTCGGAGAAAACAAGGGTGGGGAATAGGAACCTCAGATTATGGGGCCACTCATGCATCACAGTCTGTCTTGCCTTTTAAAACTAGTTGATGAAACAAAACTATTTCATGAGAAAGATGTATTCTTGCTTGTGCCTTTATAGCAATTCTCAAATGATAGCAAGAAGAAATTGATACATACAATTAGGAAAAAAAAAAAAACATTGTGGAAGTATTCCGGATCCTCTGGTAATAAAAGAAAAGGTCCAAAAGAAGTAGATAGGATCTGAGACACACTTGTCCAATTAATTAATGTTACATACTTGGTCCAAGATTAAGCGAAGGGGAAAAGGAACATTTTCTATAGTCATTGGCAAGCAAAACATACCTGGCCTCTTTCAGTAAAAAGGATAAGGTTATTTGGATCAGTAGCCCATTCAACAAATATATCATGTGAAAAACCGGCTTCCAAACTAGCCATGGATGCTAGAACAATCTACAGTAATAAAAAAAATCAAACCATGTAAAAAAGAGTACAATGTAAAAGCTCCACTGAGGTCTCAAAAGTTTTAGGAAACTGACCTTTGGACCATCTGGGACCTTCTCAAGTTCACTCTTGTTGACCAAAAGTGTAACATGCCTTCAGTGTGAGAATGGAAATAGAGTTAGAAAATTACAGTAGCTACTTCTATTCTTTCAGCGCTATTATAATTGAACTACTTTGCACTTTTATAATGTGGGAGTGGGTGTTGATGACTTTAAGGGGACTTTGGTTGTGCAAAACATCACAGCAAAACAAAAGAATAATACTCACTTCAGAAGAAAAGGATTATCACGTGTATGTTCAAATGATTTTGCTATGGAGTCACTCATCCACTCAAGGAAGCTCTTCGCATAGTCAACTGTACTAGAGGACACATAGGTGAGAAAGAAGACAGGATACGTCAAATGATGTTGTGCCCAGTGCTGCAGTTTTCCAATCATTTTATGAGTTATCAGAACGAAAATCCCAATATAAAGAACAGAGTAATTTTTGTTTAAGTGTAGAACAGAGTAATTTAACTAACCTGTTCCAGCATCAACAATAGTTCTAGTACACGGCCTGCTGTATCCACAGGTAATAGAACCTTCCCATTTGATCTAAGAGTTTTCATTATAGCATCTACAGTGGTAAGAAACAAGATATCAGAGAAAATGAAAAATATATGCCTTCATTGGGAGAAAAAGGATGTGAAAATTTTCAGCAATTGTTTATTTTTAGCAGCATTAATCATATGCAGCATTAGTAGGTCAAAGCAATTGTATAAGCAGCAGTGTTCCCATCAAGTAAGGGGGACACTGGATGTACCTAAAAATTCTTGATCTCTTTGACGCCTAGAGGGCTGATTATTCAATGCATTGTAAGCATCAGTGATTAACACAGCAGGGCGCACAAACGACTCTAGACCTGTTCCATTCAAATGCCTGAGGGGAATACATTAAAAAGTGAGTCTGAGCTAACTTTTTTACCATGACTAGAAGGGTAAAGACATGTATATACCTCTCCTTGCGATGATTGAAATCAACAGCGTAGATAACATCCTCCCCATCCTTGGTTATCTTCCAAATAGTACCTCCCAATAAATGTCCAGCAACATGAGGTGCAATAACAATTCCTTCACCTTTACCTAATAATAAATCAAATGTAAGGAAGAAAACCATAGAGAAAGTAGGTGCAAAAGAAGACATTTAGAAATAGCAACAATGCACACCATACCATGATAAAAGAAAAAAATTTAGAGAACTAGAATGCTATTATTAGATGTCAATCATATCATAGCCCGCAAGCTCAATAATAGTTTGTGGGAAAGTGTCGAGCCAAATACAAGTGTCGTTAGAAGACATTAGATGAGCAGCATAGTGACAACCATGTTAGCAGAGTTGTATCTTACAAAATGGGGGATCGCAATCCATGAACATATATCTAAAGGAGTCCATACAATGATTGCAATCATGCTAATCTAATCAAAACAACAGAAATCAAAATAAAAAATAGGGCAGCTAAGCATCCATGCAAAGTAATCATAAGACCCTATATTCTCCTTTGCCTGTAAAGTTAAATTATTCTAATAAAAGGGAACCCATTTGTACATCATAAGCTTTTTTTTGAAAGTGTGTACATCATAAGATGAGTCAGAGCGGATCAGGAGAAGCACATACCAGATAGATGATGATTCTGTGAATAATTTAATCTAGTCACCTTCTGGAAGGCAGCGTCGATGTCATCCAGTGTAAACAAATCAAACTCGGATACTTGCTGTGCAGATAAAAAAAATTTGATTAGAAATTTCTCAGCAACTATGTAATCAAGGTAGAAGAAACATGAGTCTCTGTGCAAGAAACAATAGTGGTGACGGTGCATCCTTATTCATACACAAATTTCACCCTTGTTCTGCAGGATGGCAGTTGCACAAACATTAAAAATTATGCCACAATAAGCTTATATAGAATCAAGCTAAGGGTCTATTACGCAAGAAGTTATAAAAGGAGCTTATAAAGAGAGATTTTCACTTATAAGGACCTTATAACAGCTTGTCAAACAGACCCTTAGCTGTTTCCTTTGGTTCTCTCATAAATATTTCTTTGTTTGTTAGCTCGAACCTGATCCTCTACCTCTACATCCATTTTCATCTGCCTAGCTCATTCCAAAAGCAACAGCTCCAGCACCCACTAAAGTCAAGGCTTTTGGGTGGCCAATTGTTTTCACAAGAATCAGTGCTGACAATAGTTTTTAAACTTAGGCCTTATTCAAAGACTAATGATATATCAGGATGGAGAGTACTTTAGTTGATCAAGATACTTAAAAAGGTGAATATTTGCTTTCTGAATTGACCAATTATTTAGGCCTTATTCATAAACTAAAAATATAGCAGGATGGAGTGGACGTCTTCACAGCATATCCATTCAACTTGGTTGGAGTAACACGAGCAATAGATATAATGAATTTCGTTCCTAGAGTCAACCAATTATCACCCTTTAGTAGAAACCTTCTAATTCAACTTAAAAAAGGCCCTGAGAGCAACCTTCAGTCACAAACACAACATCAGTTAACACTTAACAAAACATCCATTATTTAGATATTAAACAGGCCTAAAAGTTGCTTGAAAAGGTGAATGACAGCTTTCAGTCAATTCACTCTTGTTTGAAATCTGAATAAAGCATATGAGACATAGATCTTATTCATACACACCACAAGACTCACAACAGAAGAAATCTTCCTCTTAGTGAGGTTTCACCAATATGAGAATATTTTCAAGTCCCGTTGAAGATCCAACCGTTAAGCCATCTACTCTTTAAACTTAAATCCTTGTTCTTTTGGTTTAGAAATAGAAAGTAGTCTGTAATACATAATATAAATAGCATACAGAATTTTATACTTCAATTTAGGGTACATTAGCATGTCTAAACTGTATTTCTGCATGGCTAAGAGATCTGCTATGGGCATTCACATACCGAATAGTTCTATTAAAATTCTAAAGCTCCCCAAGAGACATGCATTTGCTTCATCAGTGTATAGCCATCATAATAAGCCATCCAGAATTTATTTTAGAGTCACAATTCAAGGATAATATTTTACCTTCCTGGAAAGATAATGATCATACAAGGTAAGAAGACCAAGTCTGAAAACTGGCTCTGTTGCATAAACAGGAGCTGAAAGTCCAAGTTGTTTCATGGCATAGGGTAAAGCACCAAGGTGCATCGTATCTGGATGTGACAGCAAAATAGCATCAATAGATGATGCTACCCTGCATACCCAAATGAGTTCGTTAACCATTTTCTGAGAATTTAGTGATACAAGCACCAGTTTGTACGGGATTCAACCATCACTTCATTAAAATATTGTTCAAATGTGGAACAAGCTATGTAATAAAGCAATAAAGTAATTAATGCAACGTCATCAAGTGAAAAGGATAGTTCACAGCACAAACCTCATTATGTTCCAGTCATGTAATCAAGTCAGAAGCTCAATATCCTATGATTAGATGCAAATTATATCTATCCTACCCCTTCATTGCAGTATGTTAAATTATAGTAATAATGAACCACCAATGTTCTTCCACCATATCACCGCACTAAAAGGAGAACACTTTTCATGCATACATACAAACTCATGTCATCTAGCAAATTAGTTTCAAGTAACCAACAAAAAGCTTTCCAACATACAATCAAATGGCTTACTAGGAAAAACGTTCTTCAAGAAAAACATGCACAAAGGGGTCACATGCAGACTTGCAGTGAAGGGAAAATAAAAGGGTCTAGTTAAGCTATTACTTGACCGGACAAAAAAAAATGTTTCATATTTGAATATTTGATGATGAAATACTGCACTCTTCAAGTATTCAAGGATGACAGCAAAATATACATTTTCAGGATATTATTTTCTAGGGAAGGTGGTAAACCATCATCTTACATAAGCTATCTGATGGAGGACTTATTTGGATTTGTCATGTATCACTATCTCCAGCATCACTTCCATCCCAATTTTTTCAAATATTCCTTTCCTAGCATATGAATTGCAATAAAATAATTTTCTTTCAAAAGTAGATAGAGGAAGACTATTAACTTCATTATTACTTTAGAATCTTGACTAAAATGCTGCTACTGCAACATTGCCACTCTAAATTATCGAAAAAGAAACGTAACCAAAAGAAAACAACTCTTCCAAAGATGGCCACAAATGCAAGAAAAATTACAAAACTCGCGTCAGAGCATCAGAAACTACATTGGCAGAATAATACAGATTTCATAATCATAGCATCTCAATCTCTGCCCACCTATAAAATGTAAAATACCCAAAGCCACCTGTCACATGGGTTGAATTATTAGATGGATTTTGCTAATGTTCAATTTTTTCCAGATCAAAACCAAATTCTAACAGGCGGTTTTAACACTTCAACCCATTTATAGGATTATTTCACCCCAGAAAAGAACAAGAATAAAAAATAAATAAAAAAAAAGAACAACACGAGAGTCGCCAGTTCAGACTTGAGGCTGATTGGCTGCTGTAAGGTACTTTCTTCACAAAGAAAAGTAGAAACCATCTTTGTTCAATAAACAAAAAATACAGTTCCACTCCTCAGATTTTAGAAACACTGAATCAATTCTCACTATAAGACTCCTAAAAGAGCACTTGATATCAACTCTCACTCCACTTCATAAGCACCTGGAAGTTTCAGATGAACAACACTAAAATGCATCAAACACTCCAGTTTTTCCGTTTGTCTATAGCCTATTCAGCTACGAGCAAGGCTTAGAATCTATTAACAAATTTTTATGAAAAGTTCAGTGCTCAACAAAGGCTCATCAAAACAAGAAGTTCCATCAAACCAAAAAACCTGCCTTGCTGCTATCAGTTTATGAACAAGTAAAAGATCATATATTCGTCAAACCAATCAACTATGAGCAACAAAGTAACCTCGGGCAGTCAGATCCTCAGCCAATATCTCCAGTTCCTAGAGCACTCATGAAAGTGAAAATAAAAGGTTTGGACGCCTAGATGCCAGGCCTAGCTTACGTACCAACAATTACATAATAATGAGTTGAAGTATACTTTATCAGAGATAATGCTTGAACAGAAATCATAAGAGAGCTTCAACACTAGCATAGACAAAATTTCAAAACAGTTAAGCGCGATAAAAACCCTAGAAAGTAAGATGCGTGTGAGAGAGGGGAGACCTGGCGAGCGGCTGAAGAAGATTAGGGTCGAAGTGGTCGTTCCAACCACAATCGACAAGTAAGTTGAAGCCATCAATGGAAACAAGATACGAAAGAGGGTTTTCACTGAAAACTCCGCACAATGGAGTGACCTGCACTGAAGTCCCCATCTCTTCCCTTGTATCTCTGCGTCAACTTTCAGTCTCAAGTACAAATGACCTGAAAACACGAAAATTATAGTTGTTTATGAGATAACAGTGCAAGTTTATCGTGTATTGCAATCATGTAATAAAAAAATGCAAATTCGATAAGAAATCGACGAAATTTGAGCATGATTGAAGCAAAATTGCACCATAGAAACTAAATTTGGAAGGAGGAAGAGAGGATAGGTCAGAAATAGAACCTCTGATGAATGCCGAGCTTAATGGCGGCCTGCTGGTTGCGAGAAGACGGACGCCGACCAAAAGACAAGAGGGAAAATCGAGTTTCAGCTGAACTTTTGGAATTGATTGAATTTGTTTAACAGATGGGCCGATTCTGGGAAAACTGTCACCTGCTTTTAAACCGGGTTTACTTAATTTAAACAGTTTACTGAATGTAGACCCGGTCCATTTTTAATCAACTTGGATTGAGATTATTGTGGAATTATAATCTCGAATAATCTCGTCATTCTATCAAAGGCGCCCTTTCTGTTAACAATCTAGCATGAAAATATGGCATGCTTTAGGAACAAAGATGAGTAAGTGTATGTCTCTTATCGTTTGTTCGCTGATTTTGCACCCCTTGTCTTTATTTAATCTATCTTTAATCATCGCTACAATCCTTGTGTTCGACCCTGGAATATTTGCCCTAATTCGTACGATTCATACACTGTGGGTTCGTTGCTATTTAGGGGAATTATTACAGGTTATAAATATAAAACTATTCCTTCCTAGTTTTGCTATTATGTGAGTTTCTATCATTATTGATAGGGATTTATAGGGGTGTAAAATCAGCGAACAAGTTTTTGGCGTCATTGCCGGGGATTGGTTCAGTTTAATCTGCAACAATGATTAAAAATAAAATAGATCTCGAACGAATAAAGAAGAAGGTTGTGGGGGCTTGAGAGTTTCCCAAAAACTTATTGGTTTTGGTCATCTCTTCCATTAGAGCTCTCATTTCAGCCATATCCCTCATAGTAGCTTCCTTTCTTCCTCTAGAGGTCTGTCTCTTAGCTTCTAGTTGCTCTAAAGCATCTTTAAGTTCCGCTTCGTAATCTATGTTTTCAGCCATTTTAGAAGTTTTCTGGGCTCTGAGTCTCTCTCGCAGTGTTCTTTGAGGTTCGAGATCGTACGGAACTAGTTTTTTCGAACCCCGAGTTCTTCGCATATATTGTGAAAGATACCTAAAGTCCTGAAAATTCAAAAAACAAAACCAAAAGCGAGATCAAAAGTAAAAGAAAGGCTTACATTATAAGAAATCACAAAACAAATCAAATAACTTAGTCCCCGACAACGGCGCCGTTGCCGGGTGATCCGGGTTCAAAAACTTGTTCGCTGATTTTACACCCCTATAAATCCTTATCAATAATGATAGAAACTCACAGGATAACAAAACTAGGAAGGAATAATTTTATATTTATAACCTGTAATAATTCCCCTAAATAGCAACGAACCCACAGTGTATGGATCGTACGAAGTAGGACAAGTATTTCAAGGTCGAACACAAGGACTAGGAGGATTAATCTGCAGCGATGATTAAATATAGGATAGATCTCAAATAAAGACAAGGGATTGAAAAAGATAAGGGAAAGAGAATCAAAAAGGTTTTTGGAAAGGGTTTTGGATTACTCTCAATTGAATGTCACCTTTATTTGAAAACAATTTTATAAAAGCAAAATAAAAGAAAAGAAAATCAAATTTAAAAAAATAAAATGGATTTCAATGGTTCAAGGTCATTATTTATGGCATATGGACTCAGGACCACTCACATGGATATATGGTAGAAAAACAATCGGGATGAACGTTTCTAGGCTGATGATCTATTACCGGGTAAGTCTCAAGATCATCTAGATCCAATCCTAACTACCTATTACCGGGTAAGTCTCAAGATAAAGAGGTAGGAAATTCTAAACAAACCAGATTACAAACTAAGGATCAAGTAAACCTTTACCGGATAAGTCTCCGGAATTACCTAACTTAGCAGGGAATCAAGACACATTCAACCAATAAAGTATAAACCTTTATTACCTACGATAAGTTCTCTAAGGTATCTAAGAAGGGATATCACCGGGTAAGTCTCAATTCCAACTTAGGTTACTAGCTAGAAGGATTCTAACTAGATTCAAGTCCAAACTAACCACTAGGATTTCAAGGCTAAACAAACCACATAAACTCAAACTATTCCATCATAATCCAAGGTATAAACAAATCCTTGTCAACCTTGGAACCACAAAGTTCTAGCCAATAACAATCATATCAAAGACAAACAAAGAAAATAACAAATGGGAAAGAAAGAACTTAACTTTCAATGAATAAAAACCTCCAATCTTCTCAATTCTTGAATCCAACAATATCTCTCAACAAATCTCAATGCAAAAGTCTGAATCTTGAATCTAAACTAATGAAGAACAATGGTGGAGAAAAAGAGAAGGGAAGGGAAGGAGACGGCTCCCCCCTCTAGGGTAAACTCTGGGCGACTCCCAACACACCTTGGAATGAATTCAAGACTTCCTTTTATATACAAAAGCCTAGCTAAAAGACATTGGGCCCAAAAGGAAACAACCCGCAAAATAAAATAAGACGCTCAGGAAATCTCGGTCAAAAATCTCGGCCGAGATGGTCACTGTCGGGGCCGAGATTTCAACTTCGTCTTCAGCGTCATGGACATCTCGGTCGGGTCGATCGAGATCGAGACCGAGATGGAGACCGAGTTTTTACAACAGTAAGCTTCCAACTCAACCAAGATCATGGATCTCGGTCCGAGATCAAGGGATCTCGGCCGAGATTAGATAAATCTCGGTTAGATCAAACCGAGATCAAGGCCGAGATGGCTCATGTCCGTTCCTTCGTTCCTTTAGCTTGATTCCTAGCCCTTTCCCGTGCACGTACGCTCGCTCCAATGCATCCACTTCGAGGCTTGATCCTCAAATGCGCCGTTTTAGCTCCAAAATGTGCAAAATCACCTACAAAGCCACAAATAGTGTGTGTAGACATCTATTCTTGCAAGGTAACACTAAACAAGCATAAATGACACAAACTAAGGCTAAAACATGAATGCGGAAAGGGAAAATCTAACTAAATGCCTGACTGCAACAGGTCGATAAATCATGTTATCATCGTTCCCGTCTACTTAGTTTTAAAAAGCGTACTCTAGGTGTAGAAAGGCGCGAGCCGCACCTAGGAGACTGAAAGATTTTGTTTTTTGGGCCCTTTTTTTGTTTCTCTAGCCTCAAAGATGTTGTTTTTGACTTTCTGAAACCCTTCTGGCTTTCTTTTCCTTTCTAATCTGGCGGAAAGTGCGGTGTAGGTTGCAACAACGTTTTTTTTTCCCTACATCTTTTTTTCTCTGTCTCTCTTTTTCATCCTCTTTCTCCTTCTCGGTTTCTACAACCCCTCATTCCAAATTTCTCTTATGTAGTTTCTTTCTTTTTTTCTCCTATATCGTTTTGGGTGCATTTTTAGTACATTTTTGGTGCTTCTACTTCTATGTTTCAACGTTTTTTTCTATGTTTTTTATATTTTATTTTCTACTTATGTTTAGTTGTGGGTTTGTGAGCTTGTTTTTTTAATTCTTTTTTATATATAGGAATAGTGTTTATTGTGTTTTTATAAGTGTTTGAACTTATACCTACGCTAGGCACGAGGCTCCAACGGCCTTTGCTTCTCGGTGCGCCTCGTACCCTTTAAAACTAAGCCTGTCAATATACTAAATTATGTCCCGATATACAAT
Organism: Fagopyrum tataricum; assembly: GCA_002319775.1. Classification (NCBI taxonomy): domain Eukaryota; kingdom Viridiplantae; phylum Streptophyta; class Magnoliopsida; order Caryophyllales; family Polygonaceae; genus Fagopyrum; species Fagopyrum tataricum. The sequence continues at coordinate 6,310,664 of CM008282.1, forward strand.
TGTTTCAAACTTTTCTAATATTTTACAGCATGTTTATATTGTAAAACTTTAGGGTAACAACATAGTTATCTAAAAATTGTGTTGCTACATAATTTAGGAATATTCTCAATATTATATACCTATTTTGCGGATAAAACTCCTATATAAGTATAAGTCACGATAAAGAAAAATATGTACATAAGAAAATCATCTACAATACTATTGTACTTCTTTTTGAACCATCTAAGAGTGGAATTGCATTATGTGTAAAACGGAATGTTGAGGTGTTACAAATGATTTGACATTTTTAATTTCGATTGAAACGGCACTTGGGTCCATTCGGTAGTTTGATGAGGATGATTATAACAAGTCATTTCATTCTCATAATTCTTCTAATAGAGGTTTAAGTTTTTTCAAAAAGTTTCAACCTTCTTCAACCCCATCATCCCCTCACACTTGACCTGAACCTTACCATAACCAAAATCTTGTCAATACAATGTGTATATTTGTCATCAAGAGACAAGTTTATTCAACGTTAAATGGGTTGTTCATCACAAATTTTTATTTCATGACTTATTTACAACACATGTATACATGTAACCAAAGTTGAATCCTCCGGCTGGAACTAAATGTAAGAGCCTTAGTCTTTGGAGCTTGTTTTGGTCTCTGCCGCCCCCGTGGGTTTAGGGAGCCGCCCCTGCGGCTCGTCCAGTTTTCCGCCCCTGCGGCTCGTCCAGTTTTCCGCCCCAGCGGCTCAGGGAACCGCCCCTGCGGTTTCTTGCGGCTGCAACCGGTTTTATTGACCGGTTGGACTCCTGCTTTACCCTTTCTTTCCCTTCTTTCTTAGCCTTTCCCTTGGCTTGCTGAGCAAGGGTTTCATCTTCATTTCCTTTCCAGCTTCTCATGTTCTTCTTCTCTCTTCTCCTTCTCCTTGATCTTGTTTGAGTTTCCTTGGTTTGGAAGAGTTGGTTGTGTGGCTTTGGTGGTTGTTGATGTGTGGATGTGTATTGCTGAGCTTGGGAGCCAGCTGTTGGTGTTGTGATCTTTCCTTGCTTAGACCTTTGCAGTAGAGGTAAGCTCCTTGCTTCTCCTTCCTTTCCTTCTTCTTTGTTTCCTCTTCCTTAGCTTAGGATTAGATGTATTGAATGTAGTTTGATGTTGGAATGTGTATGTATATGTTTGTGTTTGGCCATGGAATGATGAAGACGTGATTTGATCACGTGAAGAGTGGAAGAGAACTCGGGAGGCTACGTTCTGCACTGTCGCCGCCCCCGCGTCTGGAAGCCGCCGCCCCTGCGGGAATCCTGTCACCGCACCCGCGCCCGGAAGTTGCCGCCCCCGCGGCCACGCCTGCGCTTGCCTGCGGCCACTGTCACCGCGCCTGCGGCCGAGTGTCGCCGCGCCTGCGGTTTGCCTTGCTTCGCCCCTGCGTCACTCTTGTCACGCAGGTGCGTCTTGTCCCGGATCTACCTAGAGTAGTGTAGATCATTTCCTTTCCTAGTATGAGCTGTAGTAGCATGCTAGGTATGTGTATGAGGATAAAATGATGATGAGTTTGATATCGTTATATGCCGGCTATGGCCTTGAGGTTTATAAGTTGGATACGATCCTTACGGATCCCTTGGGTCTAGGTGTGACCCCTTTGAGTGATAGGAGATTGATATCTCGTTATGCCTTGTTATTAGGCAGTGCTATCCTTTAGATTGGAGTGGATCGTGTTTGAGAGTTGATTGTGGTTGAGATTACTCCGAGGTTGAGGTAAGTCCATAGAACTTACTTAGCTACCATCCTTATATTGGATGTATGCATGAGTGGTGTTTGTTATATGCTTTATAGCATGCGATATTGATTATTACCGACCTATGATTTAGTGACCGCCCATTGTAGCGGCTGTAACAACTTGCCTTTCATCCCGTAGTGGAGTCTGGGAGGTTCTCTGTTGTCAGGCTAGATCTGGTATACGGGAAGGTGCGCTTATACCACTCCAGCTAGCTATAACACTCAGTGGCGAGGATTATATATATTCCTCGTGTCACATATATTCATATGCAGATATTTATACGATTTGAGTGTTGGACTATATAAAGATAATTAACCGGGTAAATGTATGACAACATGTTTATATGTTATGATTCTTGAAGTGTGTTTGTGCTCTTGCATCTTCTATATATATATATGTGTGTGTGTGTGTGTATGGTTAGCTAACAGTTTTATACCGTGTTGTAAATCCTTTGCAGGTTAGGAGAGCTGTAGTGTGATCCAGAGTGGATGATCCGTTGAGGGCTCCGTACACTGGGTTTATACGTGGGATATGGGATATTTATGATGTACGGATATATGTTTTGATTTGTACTCAGCGGTTCTTCCGTATTACCTTTTGATATGTATATATACAGTTTGATGTTTTGTTTTAATCTATATGTGCTTTGTTGTAAGATCCAGTGAACTTGTTGCAGGCTAGGGTCAGGATCAATTGAGATCCTAGCCCAGTAACGCCTCGAGTCCTACGAATTCGGGGTGTTACACTAAAACCTTATTTCAAAGTCGAACATTGATTGAGAGTTATTGGCATTTGTGATCAATGTCTCTTCGTACTCCTCTTTTAACCAATATGTACGAAGATTAGAATCTTCACAACTTTCTTATATATCTCATTGTTCATGTGGTTTTGCCAATCTAAATCCTAAAAACTAAAATATAATAAGTGAAATATATGTATTTTGATTCGTTTTTGAAAAAATTGTACTTAAAACAAGTAAAACGTTCATTTAGATATATTTTGTGTTTTGAGTCCTTAATTATTAAAAGCTACTAAAATTTGAACCTAAGTCTTAATTTGAAGATTTGAACCTACTTATGATCTCAATATGATAAAACTTAAAACGTAAGGCAATCATGGTCATAAAGTACATCCAAATCATACAAGTCAAAAACATCCTAAGGCCACATACGTAGCTAGGTACATACAAATCCACAATCATCCTAAGGTCATATATATATACATATATGTAATAATATATACCTACTTCTAATCCAGAGATCTATGTCGCCGAGGTTTGCGGAAGGAGTGGTGGTCCCGTACATTCTAACCCAAACCCGACTCATGCATATGATTTTGAAAACGAAAAGTCAGAACCCGTGGGGTTCTATTTGTTCCTTATTCGGCCTTTAAAAAGATTGCGAGTGCCATTGTTGTCAACCTAGGGCTCTGATACCACTTTTGTAACACCCAAATCTGCGGGACTCGGGGTGCTACGGGCGAGACCTCACAATGGGTCCCGACCCTTAGCCTGACAACAATTTCACCGGACCTTCCAACAAGGCACAAATAAAGGCAAACTCAAAAACGTTTATAATGTATGCGGAAACCGAAAAGTAAGAAGTACAAAGTGGAAACTCAGCCGAGTCCTCAAAACGATAGAACCTCAATACGAAAGTCTAAACATGCAACAACATCCAACTAGCGACATAAACAACATAAACCCAAAAACCGTCCCCGTCCTATAATGTACAGAGACCCCGGCTGTCCACTCCTCCACCTCACTCGGCGGCGTCCCTAACCTGCAAGTCATCTACAACCACGGTTTAAAACCGTTAGCTAATATTCTAAGCATTAGAATAACGGTGAAGGCACAAACACATACATATCACAAAACATAAATCACGCAAGTCCGGTTTATTATCTTTTTATTCTTAACTCGTATCCCGTTCTAATTCAACTTCTGTTGTGACACGATACCCCAGTGGTCTCACCTCGGTCCCTACTTACCGGCAAAGAATGGTACGGATGCATCCGCCCATCTAACCCGCCGGGCTAGTCGCCGAGAATCCCCAAGACCTCACTATGGGCTAGGCAGTATTGTCACCGCCCGTTATCATACACTTGGGCCAAAACATATATATATAAAGTCGGTGGTCCTAATTACCGGTTTAATTGTTATAACATAACATAACACACACCACCAAACACACATCAATGCTAATACGTAAAATACGAGCTAAGTAAGTCCGGAGACTTACCTCGTCACCAAACCCAAGTCAACCACACTCTTGCTTCCTTAAGGAGGAAGCCCACAACCTGCTCACAAGAGATATGCATATCAATACATACTCACACTCAAGAAGTCTTAGACTTCACTCTAGTGATCTACGCAAGATCACCTAACCCTCAAACTAGGAAACGCATCCTAGGTCCCAAGTACTCATCACACTCTCAACACATGCAACAACCCACAACAATTCATAAATCCACAAGACATAAATCCTCAACCAAAGAGGCACAAGCTAACCTAGAAGATCCATCATGCTCACATGCTCATATCCATCACTTACATCGAGCCTTAAGGGCTCCTAGGTTCACAACCACTAAGTGGCATTCCAAGTTACTCTAGATCCATCCTAGGCATGCTACTAACATGATCCAACATCAATACTAAGGAAGGAACGAAGAGGAAAGGAGAGGAGGAACCTACTGTCGAAGAAACGCAATCGCGGAGTCAAGATGGCACCCCGGCGGAGCAGGAGCCGCCCCTGCGGAACCAGAGGCCGCCCCCTGCGGCGCTGCCGGCCGCACCCGCGGCTCTGCCGGCCACACCCGCGGCGGAAGGGAGCCGCCCCCGCGGCCGTCTTGTCCTGGAGCCCCGGAGCCTGCCGCCACCCCGCGGCCATGCCGAGCTGCACCCGCGGCGGTGTTGTGCCGCTCCCGCGGCCGTGCTGAGCTGCCCCTGCGGCCGTCCGCGCCCGCGGCCGTGATGATCCGCCCCCGCGATCGTGCTGCAGAACGTCGTCTTCTTCGTTTTTGATCGTGGATCCTTGGCTCCCAAGTGCTTCTTCTCTTGTTGGATCTTCTCCAAACACCCACCACTGGTCTTATGCACCTCTCCTCGACCTAATCGAGCTAAGAACACATGCATACAAGAATTTGAGGAAAAACTTCTCAAAAGCTTCATCCATGGCCATGGATGAAGGAGGGAAGAAGAAGAAGGGTAAAACAGCAAGGAAGAGAGGGGAGGGAGAGGAAGAAGCTTACCAACAAAATTTCGTTTAAGCAAAATTTCGTTTGGTGCCATCGAAGTTTTGTGGTTACAACTTTTGTGGTTACAACTTTTAGCTACCTAAATTATTTAAGCAAAATTTTGTTTGGTGCCATCGAAGTTTTGCCTTTTTTATTTGGTGACCACGAGGTTTCACTTATCTGTTTGGTGTCCTTGGGAGGTTTTATTATGAAGGAAGGTCAGGAGCTCGACAAACACCAAACAAATTTGGTGTATCGAGAGACCGAAAACCGGAAAACGGACTAATTGTCATGCAAAACGCGAAACAAAGAGAACACAACACAACACCACAAAAAGTCCAGAAAATGTCAACAAGAGCCAAAACCATTCGGAACAAACAAACCACACGAGAAGGCGAGGAACACTCGAGCCTAACATAAACACGGAAAGGGCACAAGATAGCTGAACTAACGCGCGCGGTGTCTCGCCACCGATAAGTAGGATAGTAGAAACCCTTTACACGAGAAGGCATACCTCCAACGAAAATGTTGATCCCTCGACGTCCCCCATCTAAATGGAGGATCTTCAAAGACCTCGAACACCACCACGATCAAAACATGATCAACAGAGACATGTGACAACGACATCATCCGGAACATTCGTTTAAGTCACACTCGAGGAACGACTTCAAATGGAAATTCATTCCAACTAATTACCGTTAAAGGCAATATTTCTCAAAATTTCGAAACCGACTTCACAACGACAATCAAACTATTGGACCAATACCAACAAATTATTATACAACTACTTTTATTAAATTTAATATGTTGTAAGTAAAACGTGTTTCTAAAGGAAAACCTAGCCTGGAATTGGCCTAAATTCATCCAAAAAACATTGAGATCTAATCGATCAACACAATATTTAATTTTATTTGGACCAGTTTAGGAGCTATTTAGTCCTTTGTTCTTATAGAAGGATTAAGTTATTCAATCACACCAAGAAGTTTCGGTTTAAATCTATTAAAAAAATTATTTCTTGTTTTTTCCGGGTTAATGGTTTCCAAAATAAAATTGTTGTTCTCTAAAGAAACCTTAGGAAAATCATACCATATCACCT